>CM039681.1:8038137-8110637 GCA_022537955.1 Schmidtea mediterranea
TACATGCCAGAATTTCACGTTTAGATCGCCTAAAATCAATAAGACCTAATAATTTCACAGTGTTGTCTGTTTAACGGATTTAGTTCATAAATTATTTTTATAATAATATATTCAGTCAAAGTAACGCTATTTTTTTTTTATTCAAAATAAATAAAAAAAATAAAAATATCCTTTAGACTTGTAAGATTCTCAATTAAATGAATTATTATATTTAATAATATTTATTATACAGGAAAAAATATATCTAACATCTTTGTGATGTGAAAATCCTTCAAATCCAACATCAAGCGTCACTCGATACGCCCGAATAACCTCCAGTGGAAGATGTCTGTAAAAATAATTATAATTCAACTTTAAAATTTCTCCACTTTTTCGTATTCACTTTTAGCAGGCCATAAAATAATTTTAAACAAAATTTTTAATTTATTAATTAAAAATTCAATCGACAATTCAATAAAATAATTTTAAAAAATTTATTGACTATTCATTATTTTAAATTAAAAAAAAATTAAATTTAAAATTGTAAAAATGTTTAAAAACTTCTTTTACCTGCATCCCACACTTATTATAACCTTTGATTTGGTTGGCATTTTATTATAATTATTATTATTATGTTTTGTAAAAAAATCGATGACTATAAATTATAATGGATGCTGTAGATCTGTCCAACTGCTTTCGAGACAATGAAAAATTTCACATTAAATCAACCAATAAAATTCTATGAAATAGGCATACAGATTTGTTCGATAAATTCTAGGTCTACAGAGATGTTGAGACTGGGAAATTTATTAAATTTTATTTTTAAAAAATATGCCTTACATATTACATGACTAATGGATAAGGTGATAAATTTTCATTCTGTTACAGAGTTTCAATTCCTATCCGAAACGAGGACTTTTTTTTTGTTTTAATGCAGTCATAATCCCATTTTAATGAAACCGTAGTATACGATTCCAAAACAGATATATTTTTACAAAGTTTATAACTATAAAAAAAAAATTATAATTATAATTATACTTTTGTCTAAGAAATCAAGCGTTTCGGAGCGATTCTGGGTGACGCTGATTGGTCGACTGTGAGCGATTTCTCGATTATTAGAGTGCAAAAATCCATATCAATATGTTTGTATCAAAAATCGAAATTCGACAACAACCAGCTTTCTTTTGTATATTTTTATTTTGCTAGAAGTTTCCAGAATTCCATTATAAATTTAGTTTTGCAATGTCTGATCTTTTTTTCTCTTTTAAAACTCGAATTATCCAGCCTTTTAATCAACAAGAATTATTTTCGAAAACTAACACATTTCCCTTCAGCAAGTCCACGACAAAATAGTTTTGAGAGAGTTGTTGAGGATATCTAGTGAGCAAAATGATTGGGGGGGGGTGTATAAAATAAAGTGTGCCTTGTCACAAAATTATGAGAAATTCGAAAGATATCAAACAATGAAATACGAAAAGGTTATTTTTAATTAAGAAGTACAAATTTTTAAAAGCAAAACAGGAAACAAAAACAAAAATGGAATAAAATCATGTTATCTTGACAGCTTTTGAGATCACAGAAGTCGAAGATTGAAGAAAAAGGCATTTAAAATTGAATAACGAAAGAACTAGCCGGAGATTGCCCGAAGGTGTAAATTGAAAAATAACAACCTATAAAAGGTCGAGAAATGTAGAACTCAGAATAAAACTGAAGAGAGAAAGATTTAGAGAAAACTAAAAAAAGTGAAGAAATAACAAACTCAGAATTGTTACAATTTTGACAGATTACGATTGGAAGTCACATGTCAAGGAGAATAAAAAAAGCAAAACAGTAGTTGATTTAATTCACCAATTGATGCAACCACATGAAGGCAGTTCGACAGGGACGCAGTTCAGAAGTTATTGAATCGAAGTATTGTTTACAGTGTGTTTCAATAAGCCCCGAGTTTTGAGCTGTAATTGTATTAGCAGAAATCAAATCATTGTAATTGTAATAGACAATAAATATTGGCAGAATCGAAAATTTCTTGTTGATATTTCAAGATACGCTTCTCAAAACAGAAACTTAGAATCATTCGATAATAAGTTTGTTGATAGCAAGTTTCCATTCGTACGTAGTGGTCTTCTACATGGGGCTAAATAGTAAATCCGTAATGACATTAAAATTATGGAATATTAGATTACAAAATAGTTTTTTGTAACAAATAAGAATAATAGTCGTTATAATTCAGTTCTAGTTAAACAAATAAATTTTCACAATTTCAAATTGTTATAATTTTCATAAATTTGATATTATTTCAATAAATTTACTAAATATAAATTTTAAATTTTATTGATAATTTTATTATTATTAATATTAAAAACAAGAGAAAGTCAAGTAAAAGAAATATATTTCGAAGAAATTATTCTTATCATCCGTCTGCCATCATAATCTTTGTCAAATGTTAAATACGGAAACAATAATGATGCAATAGTTACAATTTATTAATTTAATTAAAAAATCTCAGTAAATTTGTTGCTGATTGAACGTTTATTTTAGGGGACTGCGATTTAATACCAAAGCCTCACATAAAATTCTTTCACACTTATTTTTGAAGTTATTATATAAAATTTTAAAATCTTTTAACTCAGATGTTTCTTTGCACATTTTCCTATGCTTAATGATATTACTCACAACTCTCAATCGGCTATGTTCCTGAATCTGTGTGCAAGAATGTTGATGGAAGTCACTCCAATGTATGTTGCATTGCACCCATTACATGGAAAGTTTTAAACTAGGTCAGAATCTAAACCTATTGAGGTTTGGGATTTATTACTACAAATATTTATTGATTTTTACGATTTTTAAACCATTTTAGATAAATTTGAATTGCCTAATGATTTCGTGACAGACAATTTAAAATTTCTAAAACATTCCGAATGTAGAATTACAAAAACATGAGATTTTATGGGTTCCCATTGCTTTCATCAAAAGGCGATCAATCGTTACCTTATTCGGTCGTTCTATTACAAAAACCCTATCATAACCATTTTTATTCAAAAGAGAAATCAGTTTTTCTATGCTTTTGTTGGATTTATTATTATTATTATTATTATTATTATTATTATTATTATTATTATTATTATTTTTATTATTATTATTATTATTATTATTATTAATAATAGTAGTACTATTAGCTATATGTTATAAATAAAAAACAATGCCGAAGGAAGCAAATTTCTTTGGCGATATTTTTAAATTTGATGAATGGAAATATAAATTCCTATGTTACTAACAATGTAATGAGGGCATAATAGATAAAATCTGGCTTATTGTAATGATGGCAGTGCCAGTATGACAATTTTCATACATCACGACGAAGAATAAAACTCTAATTTTTCTAACATTTATGTATGCATTGTGTTTCCACACAGTTCTTTTATTATTTCATAAATATTTCTGATTTATCTTTAAAAAAATATAATAATATTTTTATCATATTGAAACAAATATAAGTATAAAACGGTGATTCCTTGGTAGCAGCATAAATTGATATATCATATAAGTGAGTAACAAAATAAGCCATTGCGGCGAAGTAATAATTATATTGTTTAAAAAGTTTCTATTATTAAATAATCCTTTTTTTTTCTTCCAAAAGATAATTATTACTTCGCAGCAAGGGCTTATTTTGTTATTCACTTATCTGATATTGAAACAAATAACTATGAAGTTTTCTTAACACTGAAATTATCTGATGGCTACAAATACAAGAGAAATTCTTTTT
This sequence comes from Schmidtea mediterranea, assembly GCA_022537955.1. Classification (NCBI taxonomy): domain Eukaryota; kingdom Metazoa; phylum Platyhelminthes; order Tricladida; family Dugesiidae; genus Schmidtea; species Schmidtea mediterranea. Next base: position 8,041,880 of record CM039681.1, read on the forward strand.
AACTAATTTCAGTCGTTTATAGATCTGCTATCAATGGTAACAGTAATTATTTTGAAATTATATTGTTTTAAATGGGCTTTTAATTTAATTGTACACTCAGTTTAATGAATTAACTATGATTATTAAATAACATTTAATTTTTTATTAAGTTAAAAGTTATTAAATAAGTGAAAATTTGTTTATAGTTTGGGTTTATAATATTGGATCTAATTGATTTATTATATTACCATTGTTTTAATGAGAAAATTTATAAACTATCCGAAAACCTGTCCAAACAATTTTTGGCAATCCATTGTTTAAATAGCTAGTGCAAAATTTCCTCTAACCCAGTGTTTCCAAAACTTTTGGTACTGTGTACCCCCTTGATCATTTTCATTATATAATGTACCCCTTTGCTTTAAAATTTTATATGTAATGATTAAATTTTTTTATAATATCTTTTTTAAAATATATAACCTGTAAATTAATAGCATTAATACAAAAATTAAATCGAAGCGATTTACATTTTAATTACATTCATTTAAAAGGTTCACTTTATATTTTGATTTTTAAACAGTTTATTTCTAAAATATGTTATTGATTCAAAAATATAAACAAGAAATAAAAAACAAGATTATATTTATATTTTTCTGTATTACTAAAATTTTAATATGACATTTTAATCTAATTAATTTTTTTAAAATTTTTTAATATTTAGATAATAGAAGATTGAAAAGACCTGCGTACCTCCAAAAAATCCATCGCGTACCCCGGTTTGGGAAACACTGCTCTAACCGAATTCAACTTAACCAAATCCTGCTCAAATTTACTTCATACAATCGTTTCACATCTTATTTCTAAATTCGACATTGTGATTCATTATTACTTGTTAAGCATGCGAAATTATAATCTTCAACAAATTAATCTAATTCTTTATTAGCCTAATTGTCTTAGTGTTTTCTTAAAATAGATAATATCTTATCCTTCGGGTGCGTAACCGTAAAATTTACGGCTAACTTATTAATTTTCTAATGAAATGACTGTATACGTGTAATTCTAAAAATAACCCCTGTCTATTCTTGGAACAATGTTTATAGGTTATGTTGGTGGGGCTTGTTGGTATTTGTGCCTCAACATTTAGTCTGCACTGAGTCATAAACAAATGAATGTGTTGGGATTAAAGTTTACGGCGCGCGACTACTAGTGTAATTGTAGTATAAAAGTAGTGTAAATATTAATGTTTGCCAGTTATTTTATACACTTTTTCATCTTGCGAATTAAAAAAGGTTTGTATATTGATTGTGCAAATACAAATAATGAGTCCGATTCTGACTAAAAAATTGAATTTTCTTGTGATTTTGTTTATTTATGTTTGTTTATTAATAGTTTTGCAAATAAAATATTTTTAAAGCTCAAATACATTCTTTTTAATAATTAATAATTACCAAACTTTATGTTATCATAAAATATTGAATATTTGTTGCAAACTGTATGACGTAAAGTTTACGGAGCGTGCTCACTGGTGTTAAAATAAAATGAGTGCCCGCTCAAAGGCTGTAATAGCTAATTTAATATGTATAAATTACTTTTAATTTGTATGTAGATATTTTATTAGAATTGCAAAGTGCGACCCAGACTCAGACAAAATTATTTTATTATTATTTATAAATTATAAATATATTTAATTTATAACTATTTATGACAATCAGTATATAGTTGAATAGTAAAGATAAATATATGGAAATAATCTGATATCACATTTTTAATAATGAGCTAAGAGTAGTACTAAAAGAACATCCAGTTTTGTTAATTGAAGCGCAGTTGAATTCCAAGACAAACCACGAAAGGATGATTAAAATTATGTTTGTGACATTTAATTCATTAACTATATTTTATGCCATTCAACCAGTTCTTTCTTTCTTTGTGTCTTGGCGTACAACTGGTATCGTTCCGGATAATGGAAATGATGCAACACATTCTTTTCCAATTTATGAAGGAACATGCAATTTGCAGAATGGATCTATCTAACAGAGATTTGTCAGATTATTTGATGAACATACTGACCGAAAGCGAAATCAGCAGAAACAATATTTTTAATTCCAATAATTATTATTACAATTATTATTATTATTATTATTATTATTATTATTATTATTATTATTATTATTATTATTATTATTATTATTATTATCTATGTCTAAATTCAACCATCTTACACTAATATAAATTTAAAAAATAAATTGCGAATTATATAGAGCTAAATATCATGTAAAAAATCAAATCAACTCATTTGAAAAAAAAATTAAAGTTGAATAAATTATGTCTTGTAAAAATGAATTACTTATTAATTCCCAAAAGTATTTTGGAAAGAAAAACATCTTCAGCAACGTTGATTTAATGAAGATTTGCTGGTTATAATTTAATATCAGTTGCAATTTTGTCGGTTGCAGTAAAACAAAATTCATAGTTCATCATTAAAATATAAAATTCATTTCATTGTCGAATTACGAACCGAATAAATATAATAATTAAATAGTTAGTTATTAATAAAATTTATTAATAAAATTCTTGAGAAAAGAAGATCAAACAGAGAAAGAGCAGAAAGAGAAAGACTTTGTGAATTTTATATTACGAGTGATCAGGATCTTGTAAAAATCGAAATATTTCATATTTTATGAAAAAACATTGCGGAAATTGCTTACACAGTTATTTATTAAATTTATGTTAAAATAAATGATTCCGCCATCGACAAAAAAAATTATTTTTAAGTTTATAAAATTTTAAAAAAATATTGGAAAATTGATTTTAAAATTAAAATATATCCTATGATAAAAAATGTTTATTTTAAATATTAATTACTAGTTAATTAAATGCAATATTTTTTAGTTTTAAAATTTATAAAATTTAATTAATTAAATTGAATGAATAATAATAATAGCGATGAAATTGTGTTTGTTTAAATAATATTTTTATTGTTGGATAAAATAAAGCCTAAACTGAGACGGGCTAAATGCGAAGTGTTTGGCTACGAATATAGAATAAATTAAAATTTTATTTCCTGTGTATATAATTTTATTTAGAGGAAACTAGACAAAACAAGTCACAATTTGAGTAATTTTAATATTTATTTAAATATATATTTTACTATAGAACTATTTATATAACTAAGCAACGCGATGTAATTGTAATTGGATATCTGATTGCCTTGCTCAATTATACTACTTTTTGTAAATACTTTTATTTGTTCAGTATGTCTCATGTTTGATTATTAAATTTTGAATGTTAGCGTACTCAGATTATGTCATTGTATATTATTTATTCTAAGTCGCTAATGATATATGATTTATATGTTTTCATATTAATAGTTATTTAATCATGTTCGTATGTAGTATTTTTTTATTATTTCGATTTATAATTTACAGATATTGCTTTATATTAAAATAAAATAATTAACTTAATTAACTCCCGAGAGTTAAAAATCCAGTTGACAAAAAGGTAATATCTTAATCCGGTGGATGAATCCATTAAAGATGACCGGAGATATAAAATTTACTACAAATTAATTTTTAAATTTTTATGTGAAGTTTCAATCTTGCGGGGTCTCCAGAAATGTTATTGTCTGTTATTATGCGTAGACTAGTCTCCTTGGGTAGACCACTCATTTTGACTATTTAATTATTGTAATTTTTAGGAGAAATTTAATTTTCAGTTAGATTGAAGCCAAACAAATATTTGAGAGTTTCCAATTCAAGCAACTATTTATTTGATGAAATAATTTGGACATTAAGGGAATTATTCCCAGGGTGGTCAAAATACAAAATTGTTATCTAAATTCCATTAAACATATATACATTTTAATAGAGATTTTGAAGGAATTCCTAGTGTCCATAATTGATTAAAAATAAATAGAAATAATTAAAAATTCCAACACTTAAATATATTTATTTTTAAAAAATCAAAGCTGATATATTTTAGTTAAACAAATTTTTTTTAATTCGATTTTATATAAACTGAATAGATTTTCAACATTCCACAATCGTTCAACACAACATGCTACTAATTAGTTGATTATAAATTTCATCTCACCATGTCATGCGTGTAAAATGTCAAACGCATTAAAACGAGATCTGGCATACATTTATCGTCTATTCTACTTTTAGATTTTTAATTTAAATAAATTCTTTTTTAATTTTTCCGTAAATATAAATGAATATTTATGAGCTTGAATATTATCTTATATCTTTATGAAATCAAATTATAAGCTCTAAAATTTATTAATTAATAAAATCTCATTTATCAACAATCGCAAAAAAAATCATTAAGTTGGTTTTCGCACCGATTTGTATTATAGAAGTTATAAAAATATGCCTAACGTAACTTTTAATAAATAATTCATAATAATTTACTTGTAATAAATAATTTATTTATTATTGAAATTCCAGTTCAGCCTAACCATGTGTAAATATATCGAGATTTACAACTTAAAGATGCTAATAGGTTTTCAAAGATTTATAAATTTTAATAAAAAAATGGATGTACATTGTAGTATTCGTATATGTTAGTAAATAAATAAATAGTAAATTCATAGTAAATAAATAAAAACGATATAACCCAAAAATCAACTATTCATCAACATTAATAAAGTTTTCATTGCAAATTATTTGGAAATTTATTTACTGGACCACCCGCATGGACCAAAGTCACCCACTTTTACGGTATATGTTAAAGCAATGTTACAGCTAAAGCGTAAATTTCAGTCAATGTATGCTTTGACTTGTTGACACTAACTATTTAATGCACACAGCAACTAACACTTGGCGTTAAAAGTATAAAATTATATATATATATATATATATATATATATATATATATATATATATATATATATATATATATATATATATATATATATATATAATTTGTTTTTTTACATAAAAGAATAATTTTATTTATTTTAAATTTATTTCGTCTGAATTTTTGTTCAATTTCGATGCAATTAATTCAAATTTTGTTATTTTCGACATTTTGAGTTGATTTGATTGAAAGCCTGAAAAATGAATGAAAAAGTTTAATCACTAAACATAAAGAACTGTCAGTTGAATGTTTGCGAAACGTCAAGAAAATAATAATGAAAGGAAGATTTTTCAAGACATCCGATAAGCATATCTGTCTGATAAATTTATTTATGAAATTATTATTTACATAAAATTGTGACAGAGATTTTATTGAGAAGTTAAATTATAATTTATTATTATTATTTTTATTAGTTACAAAATCGAAATTTGATTACAAAATTAATTAGAATTAAATAAAATCACAAAATCAATATTTCTTGTAGAAAAGTATATAAGGCATTAGCGAATGAAAAGTTAAAGACGATTATAATAGTTTTAAATCTATGAGAGTTTCGACAGACAAATTAGTAGTAAAAACACAATCGTTGTAGTTAATTGATTCAATCGAAAATATTAATCATTACATTTGGAAAACAAAATCATTAAGTTTGACAGTCGTAATAGAGGCATGCTAAGCTGTAATAGAAGAATAAAAAAAAATATATATATATATATATATATATATATTGCAGTAATATTATTACAATTTGACTGAGAACGTATATTTCATTAATAACAATTCATAACTATATTATTTTAATTATTATCAATATTTTCAATAATCCTCGGAAATTATGCAAATACTTTTGATAGTCTCTGGCAAACTCGACCTGCAACTTAACACAGAGGATTTATTTTTACCAACAATAGAAATTGGTCTCACTATAATGCCTTTATATTGGACATTAGTCGTTGACAAAAGAATCTCGCATTTGTTTTGTCGTTCTAATGACAGAAATCGTCGACTCAGTATAAAAACCTTCAAAATATTTTCACAATAAGTTTTGTCTTGGCAAACAAGAAACGTATAGATCACTTTCTGTCTCGCTTCATCGTTGACGAATCCCAATCTCTGTTGTATATTGTATGAATCAAATGTCGGCAAATCAAACACAAAATCTCCCATATCTTCATCGCTGAAATATGGCGGTCTAATATCAGTTATTGCTTTCTCGCGTGCTAAACGTTTTGTTTCTCCAATTTGACTGCTTCGTCTTTTGTTTCCTCGAGATCCAATCACTCTTGGGATATGACTGGCGCATAATTCGGTTTTATTATTATTATAATTCACTTTATTGTTCTCTAGCATATAGTAATCATTTAATACATTTGAACTTGTAATGTTGATAATTGGTTGGCAGGGTCGGGAATAAATCTTGAAATTATCATCTAACCCCCCAAAGGACTTTGAGTGGTCTAGGCAGTTACCCATTGGGATAATTTTGAGTAAAAATATTCATTATTATAATTTTTATATTTTAATCGATAATTTTATTGAATAGAATTTATTATAAAAAATGCATTTAATAAAATTTAATAAATAATTATTGAAATAAATTCCAATCTTTTTATATTCAAACGGTAATAAAATATTTTGGGGGCGCGCATTTTTTTTAAGGTACCAAATGAAATAATTATCAATACCCCTTAATCGGTTAAGAGTATAATAATAAAATTAGATGTTACATAAAATGCAATAAATAAGGCAATTAATGACAATAAATAAAAGCCTCGATAATATTAAAAAACAATAATAAATGTGTGTGTGTGTATCATTAATAAAATTTATACTAACTAAAACGTTACAGATGCTGAGTTTGATGACTTTGTTGGGTTAGTATTATTGAAAGTCGGTTCCCTCTGATTCCTCGTGTCCTTTTTAAATCAAATAAGTAAACCCAACACAGAATAATTTTATTTGCACTTTACCACAGTTAACTCAATCCGATTTATTTCAATGTTTTTTAAATTACAATTTGTGATTTATTTGCACCCTTCAACCACCGAATAAATTTGATTATCTTAAGGTAGGTTATCCAATAGATAATCACCTTTTTTGAGAGATAACTTATGACTTTACTTGGGTTTAGATTCTTTTAGTGACCTGACTAGACTACTCGTTTGCTTTGACAACTGGCCATTTCGTGTTTTTCCCGTTTCTTTTTATACTCCTGCTCAGACTGTTTTCAGAGAATTGTCAACAACATTTGCTGCCATACAAATTATTACAATTAATTACTTCCAACAGACCACCTTAGCCGACATTCGTCAACAACGTTTGCTACATTACTAAATTACAAATTAGGAAATAATTACCTCCCCATAGATCAGTGGCGCCCATTTAATATTGTTTAGTTCAATTTACCATTTTCTATTGTTTTGTTTACATGCCGGGTTTTCCTCATCTCTTGGGTCTCACATTGCCTCGGACTTCCCACTGACTCGGGCTTCCAATTAGTAATTAATTTTTTTTAAATTAATTTGTTTTTTGTCTCATTATTTTCTAGGGACCCCTCACTAAATTTTTAATATTATTTCTGTACTCAGCTCTCAATTTGGCGTTCAACCATATCAATTTCCCCGATCAATACTACTTTCGAATTTTTGTAAATTGTTTAATTAATGTTGCACCTTTATCATTTTGGTGTTTTATTGATTTTACCATGCTTTTTCGTAATACCCCAACAAATTTTAATAAAGGTTCATAATTTAAACTTATTAATGATTATTGTTGAGGATACCTAAATAATAGAATAAAATAATTAATAAACATGTAAAATGATTGGGGGAAACAATAATAAGTGATTAAAATGTAGTTCTGGAGCTTAATAAAAAGGGAATGAAAAAGAAATGTCAAATAACGAGAAAGGAATAAGATAAAATCAATAAAAACAAATAATTGAATAAAAAGACGTCATTTATAATTAACGAGTGCAAATTTAGGAAACCAAAACAAAAGCAAAATTTGCACGTTATCTCGAAAGCTCTTTCAAGAAAAGGGAAGAAATGTTGTTTGGGAATCCGGGAAAGGGCATCTCTAAAAAATTATTTATCTGGACAGCTGTCAGTAATTATAGAGGCCCAAATAGAATTAGCGGTAAAAGATATTGGAAAAAAAGATATTCTATTTGACATCAATAAGTATTATTGGGTGACGAAGTATAAGAAGGAGGCGCAACTGGAATCAAAGAGAGAAAATTGTACTAAGAATTAAAAGGAGAAATTACAGAAAATTATTGAAGAAAGGTATTAAAGAGAAATTTGGAGAAAACTAGAAGTTGAAATCAATGAAAAGAGAAATTTGAAACAGAAATTAAGCAAAAAATAATAAAGAAAGTTGAAAAGAGACAAAGCCCAAATTATGAAAAGGAAATAAAGTGAAGTTAAAGCAAAGCAGCTAAATCAGATTTAACGATCTCAGAAACCTGTCACAGTAGTCACGTGATTGTGAAATCCAATTGATCCGAAAAGTGCTATTCTTCCCGAAGGGTCGTAATAAGCACCAAGTTGTTACTGTAATAGATAATTTTTTGTGTAATTTTAAAGTGGAGATAAAGTGTATTAATCAATAAAGTTTATATCGTTTGGAGTTCATTACTGTTGTTTAAAAGGACGCTTGGAGTCAGATTGACAATACAACCTGTTTAAATTCATCAACAACCCAGCATTATTAATGTTTTAAATTTTTTAAAATTTATTTTAATAGCTATTTTATAATAAAGTTTCAATTTTATTTTAATAAATTTTCAATATATTTTAGAAAATTCATGTGAGTTATTAACAATAAGGGTATGATAGCTTTTTATTTATATAAAAAGCAATCTTTACATTTCTCCTAAAATTACTTTTTATCAAACATTTTGGAAAGAAATTTTTGATATGATCATAATAACTTCTAAAATCCATCATAATCTGAGTTAAATATTCAATCAATTTTATTGGTTGATATAATAATTGTGAATTGATGCTTTTTCCTTTGATGTATAGCTTCAATGTTAATTCATTTATGAATAAGTAATATGAGCACTTTTTGATTTTCATGTAATTATTTTTCTTTATAAAAGTCAGCAATTTTGGTACCAATTTTATCAAAAAACTGAAAAAACATACATTTTTGTTCGTATGAAATAATTGGTGATTTGGAGACATCAAGAATTTCTTCAAAAATCTCTGTAAGTCATTTTTATATTTAAAATGAAGCCACTACTATCTGTCAAGGGACATTATTTTTCTTATAGAAATTATGTGTACCGTGCTTGTGAGCATGAATTTAATTTTCTAGCATTAAAATTTTTCTTTCTTTTTATATTGTAGGCCATTACTTACTATCAAAGGATTTAAACTGTTTTTCATTTTGTTAAAGCCAAACACATTTATTATTAGTTAGTTTTTATATTATTAAGTGTTTTATTTATTGTAATTAGGGACATTACTTATTGCGCTTTGATGTAAGTAAGTGCCTACAATATAAATAATTTTTGCTTTAGAAAGTGAGAAATTAGATGAAAAAATAAATTTCACATACAAACACAATATATAGTGTTTTATCGAGAAGTAGTTTGGTATCCGATCCATGATGAAAAGTAATTAATAATATTTTCATGACTTAGACGTGAAAGCATCATGATTTCATTTCGCAGAAGTCTACTTGATTTGCTTAGGGTGTGTATCTCATCATTATTATACGAGCTGATCTTAATGCAATACCAATGGGAATCAAATCTGTGCTTAGCACGAAAATATTTGACACCAACAAGGCTGTGTAGTGTCACCATGTCACAAAATGTTGGAGAAACACGGAAAGAATTATAAGCCAAAATATAGCGATCATTTAAATCTCCTTCCAAATCCGGTTTCCTATACTCAAGCTTATCCATGACTCTCAAAATTATGCTTCTTTTATTTAAATAAAAGAAATGCAGAAACATCAGTTTCATTTGTAATTTAATGTCGACATTTTTACATTGTTCATTTTCATAGCTTTTTACCTGACTGTAATTAATATATTTCAACAAGTTGCCTTTTCGAATTTCTAACACTGATTTTTACTATCAATGGCATTAGGATCATTGCTTCCAGAACAATCTTGAATATCATCCAAGAGGATTTTTGAGCCGAACAAAATGTTAGTTCGAGAATTATAGGACGGCTTGCATAGAAGAGAATTTTGGAATTTTTCTGTAAAAGGTGTCCACCAGTACTCGCTGTTGCATATCGGTGAATTGAATTGGAGCTTTTCTTCAATCAGTAAAGATGAAACTTTATCAGAAATTATTTTATTGTCCAGAGAGAATAAAGTATTGAAATCTTTAATAAAGCAACTTTCAATTTTATTGGATGTATTTGTTTGCATTAGAAAACTCAGCATTTTCCCAAAAACTATTATTTGAATCATTATCCCAAAATAGTTCATAATCAGATCCAATATCGCTATTCATATTTCAGTATCTGGTTATTGAATAACTTTTTATTAAGTTTTTAATTTTTTCCAAACGGGAGACTCCAGAAGAAATCGGGAGGCCTGACAACTCTGAGCACAAATTGTCAGCTTATAGGACAGATATAAATTGAAAATGGTCTATTTTTTATTGTTAACCAATAATATTGTAAACAAATTAATTTATCCACTATACTGTATTTCTGTAATAATTTGTTTAAATTAATTATTAATTTAATACGAATTTGAAATAATAATAAACCACTATAGTTAATTGGATTAATTTTATAAGAAATTTATTAATAAATCACGATTGATAATGACAGAAATTACTTATATTTCTTATATTCTGCCACTGATAGAATTGTTTCACCAGATAAGGGGGTAGCGGCCATTTGGGCTGCTTTGCATGATCTGCCTTGATAATGACTCCGTAATTAATGAGCTACACTAGACCCAATAATTTGTATTGCACTTAGAATATATATATATATATATATATATATATATATATATATATATATTCTAATTGTGTGTATGTATATATATGGGTGTGTGGATATATATATATATATATATATATATATATATATATATATATATATATATATATATATATATTCTAATTGTGTGTATGTATATATATGGGTGTGTGGATATATATATATATATATATATATATATATATATATATATATATTCTAATTGTGTGTGTATGTATATATGTGGGTGTGTGGATATATATATATATATATATATATATATATATATATATATATTCTAATTGTGTGTGTATGTATATATGTGGGTGTGTATATATATATATATATATATATATATATATATATATATATATATATTCTAATTGTGTGTGTATGTATATATGTGGGTGTGTATATATAGATATATTTTATATTTATATTTATAATTATTTATTTATTTTTTAACAGCATTTTTAATTATTGCTGATTTTCTACAAAAATGATTTTCTTTAGGCATATTTTATTTTCCATTAATATTTTATCATCTTAACAAAGTTTAGTGAGAAAAAAAAACTCATTATTAATGAAGAAAGACTTTAATTTTAGAACTGATAAAAACTGAGTTGGCATAAGTAGAATTTAAGAGAATTAAATTACAAATTTACAGAATAGACTTCTTTGAACATAAAATTCAAAGAAAGGATTAATGTTAAATCTAGACACTGAAGAAAAGGTTTAATTGTGAAAATTAATAAAAACAAACTAAGAAATTTAGATTAATAAACTCTAATAAGTATGCTATGGAAATATTACGCTTATTTATTAATTTAAAACAAATTAAAAATTAAAATTTACCGTTAAATATTATTTTACATACTTTCATTAGACTTTACTTGTTTGTTTGTTTATCTGTTTATTAAGGTCAAATTCTGTAATCCAATTTTGATCCACTTTTGCATATTCGATTGAATCGAAAGTTGGCATAAATGCTTAGTTGCGATGACAAAACAAAAAATAATTTTTTTGTTTTTTTTGAGGCAAAAAATAGAATAATAATAATAAAAAAGTTTTTAAATATATTTATTCAGTTAATATCTGTTTGATGCTGTGAAAACATCTTCGTTAAATTCAAAATTTGTATTCATTCAAAGTTCAAAATTTATTCAAAATTTATTCCGAGTTTTTTAAACAAAATTAACTGCGGCATTTAAATTTTATTTTATAATTAATTTATTAAAAAAAATTTTTAATAATTTATTTATTTAAATTTTATTTAATATTTTAATATTTAATAATTTATATAATAATTTATAATCAGGTATTTAAATAATTTTATCTAATTTATAAAAAGTTAATTTAAATCGTATTTTTAATTTTAATCCTTTTAAAACTTAATTTTTTTTGTCCATTGATAATTATGCTTAAATATCCTCACAATATCAATGAAATACACACCTCAAAAGACTAAAAAGGATAAAATGATACTCACTCTGTCACATAATACTGGTTAGTTTTTCTCTGTTTTTCTTATCCCATATTACTGGATATGTTTCTATAAAAAACTAATTTTTCCAAAAAGTTGATATATTTTTATTAAAATTATTTCTTAAAAATGGTAGCTCTGCTTCATAAGTGCATAAAAACATGTATTTGCGTTGTGGTCACTTGTGATTGCTATATTTTTAAAAAGAGAATGAAATTTTTTATTTATTTAAAACGGAAAGAGCGTTTGCTAATATTTCTGCTTTTATTGCTAAAGATACAGGTAGTGTGCATTGTTGATTTGACGATACTTGTTGCTTGTAATTGTTTCCTCCATTGACTTTGATGCTTTCAATCATACAATTTTGTAGAGATAAAAAAACGTTATTCAACGAATTACAAGGCATGTCATTAAAAGATTGTCAAACAAATTTGATAATGTTATCTATATTGGACGGATTAGTTGAATAATAGGAACTTTGGATGGCTCGAAAATATTCCAAATCCAAGATATTTATATCGGGGTTATTAGATGGTTGACAGATCAATCGAATAGTAAATTCATCACAAGTTGCGTGTTTTAAATGAGCATCAATATCGAATGTGGCTTTTTTAATTATTTTATAAAAAACAATAATTAATAATTAAAATTTGAAAAAATAATTTGTCCGTTTATTTAATTTTAGAGAATTTCAATTGCAAGATCCTCTAAAATTTATTTTAATTTACTTAATAATGATTTAATTTAGTTTATTTAATATGGTGCCTATTTATATAGTAAAGTATGCATTCAGGCTTTGTGAGTTAATTTCGGTAAGTTGAAATGATAATAATTGATAATAAATCAATTAAATAACCATATCGCTATGACCTCGATGTTTGATGAATGACGCGGCAATGTTTGTGTGTAATTAAGTAAAGTAAGTATTAATATGTTTGATTGGTCTGCAATAATTATAGTAATTTTACATAAATCATGGCCGACCAAGCGTTGCAAGCCCCGTTTAAATACACCCACAAAAAAGTAATCCAACAAAACAAAATGGAGAATAAGAAATCATGTTATATTTTAATGCTCATTGCTAATTGACATATTTTTTTCCAGTTTTGGAGATTTTAATTAAAATGAGATTTCCTTGACCAACTAAACGCTAATGTGGTCTCATATTATAATTGGGAGTCTTAAAATCTCATTTAGATAAAACAATGAATGTGAGATTTTGTTAGAATAGAATTATTCCCGCTTTTGTGCTCTAAGAAAATAAATATGAGAAATATATTTAAATTATATTTTGTCAGTTTTGATTTCGTCCACTTAAATTGAATTTAAATTTAGAATTGTCTAGTAAAACAAAATTTTTTTATGTCTGTCTCGTTCTTTTTCCCTGAAATTTTTACATGACAAACTTTTCGCCTTTTTATGTTTATATTTTATAATGAGCTAAAACAATATAAAAATATTTTTATAGATATGAAATTCTGAATTTTTTAAAAATTTTGTCACTTGTTCTCAATTTCCTGCAGAATCATGACATCATACAGTAGATGCCGCATACAGTAGAGAGACTTTGAATAGGGTTTGAATTAAGCTTTCTTTTAATAACTTTTTTAGATACCTTGATAAGTTCCTCTCAAGGATCTGACACACTCACTTTCAACACAGATCTATTCACTAAACGTCTTCACAGTGGACACATTCTCCTTTAAGAAAGTCAAGTTCCACCCCAAAAATTGCATTACTAATCGGAGAGAGAAAAGAGCAAGAACAAACTGTTCGGACATAACAAAAAAACAAGAAACCATCGAAAATTTCAAAACACGTTTTTATAAAAATGGATATCCAAAAGAATTCGTAGAGAAATATTTTCTGGTTAGAGATCTTCCATTCGCAACACCTGTTCATATTCGTCTAACCTTCACTACTGCAGCAACTTTGAAATCACAACTTTGAAAATCTCAAAAATCCCAAACATCAGATATTTATCGTCAAGATTGTTTTTGCCATTCTTCTACCAAATGTTTTTGCTTTTCTAAAAGCATAGTATACCAAATCACTTGGATGAAATGCGACGCAATAAACATAGGAGTAACACAGAAAATTCCGATCACGACTCAATGAACAGATTAAAAACAAAACCAGTAATTATCATGAACACTGGAAAAACACAAATCAGCGCCACTAATACGCGAAACAAAATGGCAACTACTACAAGACGCTTCAAAAACACATTACAAAGACAAGCCGCAGAAACTTTTTTTATCAAAAAACACAAACCAACCATCAATATTCAACTAATGTAATTTGAAAATTTTTAAGGAAAACATTTTTTGGGGAATAATTTAAAATAATTAAAATTAAATTTAACCAAGAAAATCAATATAAAATACAAAATAAATTAATTTTTTTCCCCATTTTTTAAAATAAATAAGTAATGATCGAAATCACTTGAAAAAGGCAGTGCCGAAAATTCGTGAATACCAAAAAAATTATCTGATTCATAGACAAATTTTGTAGACAATACAAATCCTTTCATAAATAAAAATAATAATAATAATAATAATAATAATAATAATAATAATAATAATAATAATAATAATAATAATAATAATAATAATAATAATAATAATAATAATAATAATAATAATAATAATAATAATAATAATAATAATAATAATAATAATAGTTAACTTAGAAACAAATGATACGAAAAATTGTCAGTAATTGGTCTACGAAGTCAAAGATTTATTCTTTTACTTACGTGAATCACATTTATTGAGTTCTATTATAATTTATGCTTATCTATAATTTAGAGTAAATTTCCTCGAAACTGAAAAATATCCAAAAAACAGTTTGTCAAGAAACAAATAATTTTTTATATTTATTTCCAATATTTATTTGCTGAAAATTTTATTGAAATGAAAAATTCTAATGAAAAAATAATATGTTCACATTTTATCGCTTTTAACAAAGTTCAACAGATATTATTAGCATAAATTAATATTCTAAAAATCCGAACTTTGATAGAAATTATGAAAAAAATATTTTCGAACAATTATTTTTAAATATAAATATAATAATAATAATAATAATAATAATAATAATAATAATAATAATAATAATAATAATAATATATAATAATAATAATAATAATAATAATAATAATAATAATAATAATAATAATAATAATAATAATAATAATAATATTAATAATAACGCTTAAGGGTTGATATAGACAACTTTGTGTATCATTAGGTTTGAATATATTACGTCATTCGTCATATTCTCTTGACAATGAAATTAAGTGTTATTCTACGAAGGGAAAAATCTGGTAAATATATTTAAGATTATGAATTTAATATATATTAAAACAAAGATATGACCTTGCTATTAAATTTGTCGTTAACCTTAAGATTTAATTGATCTAATGACATCGAACAACAAAATTGTTAACTACAAAATGTTCTTCAGTAGTTTTCATAATAATTATAAAAAATAAAATTATATATATAAATATATAGCGTGACGCATTCATAATAATTCGGTTGTTTTGAGGAATTATATGAATCCGATTTTCTTTTGATGAAATCTTCCCATTAACATTTGTTTGATGAGATATATCAGTAAAATGTCCTAGAAATACCTAGAAATAATCCGAAATATAATTATTCGATAGAAAGCCACAAAAAGACAGAAAATTCAGTCTGAGATGTGGAAATATTAGACAACTCAATATATGATTAATACCTTTTCTAGTCAGTTTATTCCCATAGAATGTAATTAATTTCCCATTACTTCATTAAATATTTCTTTTCGTCCTCAAAACCCCTCCTAGCACATCAACACTAAGACTCAATCATACATATTATCAGCAAAAATGATAAATAACTGTTAGAAGACAAAAAATAGTTATATTCATGAAATAATATTTTTTGAAAATTTTACTATAATTATAACAATTTTTCATAATAATAATAATAATAATAATAATAATAATAATAATAATAATAATAATAATAATAATATTAATAATAATAATAATAATTATAATAACAATAATAATAACAATAATAAACAAAAAAATTCCTTATAATATTATTATTATTATTTTTATTTTTATTATTATTATTATTATTATTATTATTATTATTATTATTATTATTATTATTATTATTATTATTATTATTATTATTATTATTATTATTATTATTATTATTATTAATATTATTATTATTATTATTATTATTATTATTATTATTATTATTATCACTTGAAAAAGGCTGTGCCGAAAATTTGTGACTACCTTAAATAAATCTGATTCATAGTCAAATTTTGTAGAATTTATTATTATTAATATTATTAAAAGTAGCTCCATTTACACATAGGGTTTACGATATATTTAGACAGATTAAGTTTCAGTAAAATACCTACCAAAATAATGTGCATTCAATTGATATATTTTGAACAAATTATTCATTTTTTAAATATTTTACTATATTTTTTGTTTTATAATTTTTACATTAACTTTAAAAGTTATATAAATAAAATAAATTCAAATCTAATAAAATTAAAATTTTCTTAAAATTTTATATAATAAAAATAATATTAAAAATTAATATTATAAGAATCATTTTGTTACAATTTTCTATAACCACATGATTTAAAACGATTATAAAACATTTGCAATTTTGCACATAAAACTTTCGTACAAAATTTTTCTGCCGTTTCTCTTTCGCTGTGACCCATTTCAAGAAATTCTAGAATTTGCCTTTTTTCTTCCATATTTGAATGTTTCATAGTTTAATATTAAAAAAAATTAAAATAAAAGTTGATGTGGTGATTAGATAATTTTTACTTAATCAATAAACATTTTGAAATATAATCTTTAGTTTTGTAATATGAAAAGTTTTGAGTTGTGATTTTTAAAGGCGTATTAATTCCAATTGCAATTTAATAGAAAAAACAATACAAACACGACAATTAAATTCTCAATCCTACAGATTCAATAACAGTTCAAATTACTGTTTGTAGAAGTTAAAAGAACCTCAAATTATTTTGTAAGAATGATTTAAATTAAGCAAAAATAAATTAAAATAATTTTTAAGGCTATGAAGAATTAAATCTTATAAGTTTAGTTTTTTTTAAAAAACTGCCCCGCTTTTAGAGAGTCGACTGTAAATCGTAAAGTATATAAAAAATATTGTAATTTAAATATCAAAATGAGTTTCAAATAATAATATTTTTTATTTCTGTTATTTTATTTACGGAATAACAATGTAGAAAATGTTTTCATAAATATTTCCCCAGTAATTTCAATGGGAATATTTTGCCTTGAGATTAAGAGCATTTGATTAACAATCGTCTTGAAGGAAGTATAATATTTTCCATGATTATTAATGAAAAAAAATAATAAACAAACAATTTATTGTTGTTATTTTGCATAAAATACATCTCGATGCAAATGATCTATATATATATATATATATATATATGTGAGAATAATCAAGGAAATTGCGTTCAGCTTTTTTATTTTTTTATAATAAATATTTATTTTATTCTTATTTAATTTATAAAAATATTTTTAAAATATTTATCATTGTTAATAAAATAATAAATTTGAAGTAGCCAAAAATTAGATCCGGAAGTTGAATGACTCCCCTGACCAGTCCATGCTAAGGCAAATGAGTGCGATATTGTGAAGAGTTCTACTATTATTAACAGAGACAGGGATGTATTTTATTTTAAAATATTACTGTTGTAATTAAACAATAATTTGTCTTTACTGTTCTTATTACAGCATTGTGCTTTACTGTCTTCAATATTGAAATAAAGGCTTCCTTCGTGATACTTCACCCAAACGGATTTAATTCAGCATGGAAATCATAGAAACGGGTACCATATTTTTGGTTTGCTCTTGACATATATTAGCACAGCTCAGATAGTTTTACACTGACAAAATGGTCCCTATCACTGTTTGGACACGTTAAACGTTTATTAAAATTTTTAAGATTAAATAAATTTAAAAAACAAGTTGATGAGGTTTCAAAAGAATATAAACTAAAAAACATTTTTTTAATATATAAAATTAATAAAAAAAGAAGACTATTCGCAATGATGCATATCAAAAACTCTCGGATGACCAAAAATATTAATTAAAAAATATATTAATTAAGAGATTGTTTATAAAAAGCAAGTCATTTATTATCAAACAAAAATAATTTTTAATTAAAAAAAATGAACTTACGGGAACAATAGGAAAAGAATTGCGGAATCATCAATTATTTAAACGGCTGGAGCCTGATTAGTATAAAAAGAATGGAAAAATAACAAAATTTGTGAGACTGGTCGAAACAAATTTAGAGGGAGCTTTGAGTTTAGAGAACAAGAGAAAATTTAATAGAATAGATTGACTAACAAGTGACCCATTTGTAAAATTTTGTCCCCTCCAAAACTCAGAGATTTGTTTTTTTGTTTATTTAAAAAGAATTTTAAAAAGTAATTGTAAATTATTGTTATAATGAGATATTTAAAGTTTTGAGATTCAATAAATTAAAAAAATATTTATAAGCTCTATCAGTCAACTTCTGTGTGTTTTGTGGTTATAGATATTATAAATTTATTATCCAATAATATTCATTAAAAATGTCAAAAGAAAATCAAACGTTTGATATACCCAAATTGACTTTTAATAAACTACTAAATATTCTAAACATTTCCATAAACTGATTCAATGTACTATTTTTATCCATTATTAACTGTTGATGTGCCATTTTATTCCCAAATTTATTAAACATTATCACATGCATTGTATAAAATAAAAAATTACTGTTAAAATTATCACGATTATTTATTAGTACAGGCCTGTGCAACCCAAAGCGAATGTAGGGTCATTTTTTAAAAAAATGATAAGGCTTGAGAGCCGCATAAGAATTATTTTATGATAAAAACTGAGAAATATTACGTTTTCAAAAACTTTTCAAGAAATAACTCGGAAATATACTGAAAATCCATTTGAAAAGTAAAATCAAAGGTCAATTTTCTAAATTGAATTCTTAAAATAGAATTGATTTTTTTGAATTTATGAAATTTCCCAAAAGCCCTCAGATTTGTATCGAAAGGGCTGGAGGTTTCACATGCCTGTATTAGTTCGTTGTCCCTACCATTTCGCCTAATGGTGAGCGCTTCTATTTGAAAAATTTGATTAGTGTATGAATTCATTATCACTAATGCATTGAACTTTATATGGATCATCGCGATTTTTTTTACCCATTTCAATATCATGCCGATTTTTTGACCCTGAAATTTTTTTTATAAATAAATATAACTTATATTATTGTTTTAAATAAAATCATAATATTATAAAATCAGAAAATATCTTTTAAACATTAATAACATAACAAATTAATAACTTAGAACGTTTTAATCAAATGTAATGGTTTTTCAAAACAATAATTGTTGTTATTATCCAACCACATAAACTCCACAAGAAAATCTTCTCGGCGATTTTCTTTTATACCCCCCATTTCTTTTATCTTTATCTTTATTTCCATTTCATTGAGTAATTAAATAGTTTCTGATGTTGCTGATGTAGTGACCATACGTTGGCAGTTATTTAACCTCCAATTAAAAAAACAAACAAACTTCAAACTTGTTGATTTTAAATTTTGAATTTTTCTATAGTGTAAATGAGATTAATGTTTGTTTATTTAATACTGGAAAATAAGAAATTTTGTATTAGATACCAAATTATGAATTAAAGATATAATATTTCAATTTGGACTTTTTTTTATTAATGTTTGCATATATTCTCATATTTAAATACAAAAATGAAAGCAAATCCGACAACCAAAGCTAGTTTGCCAGTTTCCATATTAAAATTTTAGATATCCGTGTTTCTTGTAACCCGAGCATGATATATTTGGGCATTCCGCTTTCTGTTGTCCTTCTTTTCTGTAATCAAAACAGAAGCTTTGTATTGATTATCTCTCTACTTTAAGTTTCTCTTTTCAGTATTTCTAAGATGCTTGATACTTCAAAATTGATTACATCTAATTTTTGAATTACTGTTTTAATATCTTGATTTCCCTTTTCAGGCATCCATTTTTAGACAATTTACTAGGAAATATGCTTTAAGCTCATTTTTGTCCCATTTATGTCTCATCAG
Source organism: Schmidtea mediterranea (assembly GCA_022537955.1). NCBI lineage: Eukaryota > Metazoa > Platyhelminthes > Tricladida > Dugesiidae > Schmidtea > Schmidtea mediterranea. Next base: position 8,062,317 of record CM039681.1, read on the forward strand.
TCTTTAGACCATTATTTCGATAATAGAATTATTTTTCTTTTCGTAGTTGACGATTTCCAAAAATCACCGATCAAAGAAGCTTATTCTCAAAGCGTTGATTTCTTTCAGGAATTTCTTCATAAATAAATCATAATTTCCTCGAAATTAGGCTTTTAACCATCTTTCCTTGAGTAGTTTTCGTCAAGTATCTTTGAAAATCGGTAAAAAAAAACTTTCAAATCTGATTCTCCATCAAATATGTTTGGAACCATTTTTCCAACAATCTTCATTCGTGCCACACTGACCGTAATCGCCATGCTATTGTTTTGCATATCGAAATAACTAAATAACACTAAATTATACTAAAATTTATTTAAAATACAAGCTCTACATTCTTTTCATTTATTTTAACAAACTCAGATAGCGATTTTCTATATTAATTAATACTAATTTTGACAATAAATGTTCACGTTCATTTGTTTTATTTACATTAAATATAAATATAAATTATAAAATTATTACTATATTTAATTTTATTAAACAATTGTAAAGGCGTCGAGAATTTTTTTTTTAAATGTTGACATATCATCCTCAAAAATTAAAAAATTATTTAATTGTAGAATATGAAGAAATAAAATTTTTAAAATAAATATATCAACGCTAATTTAATTTATTTTTCATTCAGACCACTGGAGCTGAGCGTTAAATAAAAATGGATTTACTGTCTATTAAGATTAAATATAAATTTAATATTATTAACTGAATAAGGTAAAACCTAAAATAATTGTTTATATATTATTTAAAAATTTAAATGTCATTTATTGTTCATTATAACTTACAGAAAATAAAATAATAACAACAATAATTAAAAATATAATTATTAATATTCTAATAAATAATAAGTTATAATTATAAATATAATATAGAATTTACTATGAAAATTATTATTTATAATAATTTGCTGAATTGTTTATGTAAATTTCTTAAGACTAAAGTATATTACAATAAATACAAAACTACAAATTTAAATATACCTAATTGCTTATTGTCCCAAAAAAAAGATGAAGAAATAACAAAAGCACGAGCTGGTACTTATAATAGAAATCAACATAGGGACTTTTAAATAGTCAGCCGTTTTTACGACTGAACATATTGAAACATAATTAAACTCACAGAACAAATTGAAAATATTTTATCTCACTTTTTTTGAAATAAAACTTTAACAATATTCACTTTTCTTATTAAAGTTCTCTTAAGTAGGCTTGTCAACAGGTCTCTTTTAAAGAGAACATGTTCTCTTTTTTAGCACATTTTATTTGTCCTCTATCTTTTTCTATAAATATTCAAATTGTTCTCTTTTTTCAATTTCGCTGATTTCTAATTAATTCAAGTTGAAATTTAAAAAGAAACTCGGTATAAAAATTCAAAAATTTGAAAAAAAGCAGGCTATGCTATTGCTGTCCTGTCAATATTTATTGAATTTAAAATTAAAGATGAAATAATTTGTGTGTATTAACGATTTTGATAAGAAATCATTATTATTATAATTTGTTGTGTTAAATAAATAAAATAAGCAAGTGAAAAGTAATTATTAATATTATATTTTTTTGTGTTAAATAAACAAGTAAGTATGTAATTTATTATTGTTAATTAGAGTCTTATATTTTATATTCTTGGATTTTTCTATTTTAGCTCCAAATATGAGTAAACGAAAATGTTTATTTACTGAAGAACTGCAAGCTAAATTTGTATGTTTTAAATCAACACCAAATTCAAAATCCGAGGCAATATGCACTGTTTGTAATACTACAGTTTCGGTTGCAAACAAAGGCAAATACGATTTGGAACAACATATTGCGTCAAAAAAGCATACAAATACTATTCGTATAGGAGAGAGTTCCAATTCCATATGCAATTTTTTTACAAAAAAATTTTCATCTCTGGATCACAAAGTATCAGCTGTCGAAGGAGCTTTAGCATTCCACACTTTAAAGCACCATTATAGTTATAACTCCACCGTTTGTACAAACAAATTACTGTCAAACATGTTTGATGATTCGGAAGTAGCTAAGCGGATTTCATCTGGAAAGACAAAAACGAGATGTATCGCAAATAATGTCATCACTCCATATTGCATTGAAAATATAATGCAATCATTGTCCAAAATACCATTTATATCAGTTTCAACAGATGGAAGTAATCATGGGGCAATTAAAATGTTCCCAGTTCTTATTCAATTTTTTGACAAAAATAATGGAATAATGACAAAAATGATTGATTTATATTCTTTGCCAAACGAAACAGCAGAGACAATAAGTGATAATTTGAACACTTGTTTAGAAAAATACAATATTGTCGAAAAATGTGTTGCTTTTTCTGCTGACAACTGTAACACTAATTTTGGAGGTTTGAAAAGATCAGGGAAAAACAATGTTTGCAGCCTTTTAAAATTGAAATTTGGAAAAGATTTAATAGGTGTTGGTTGTCCTGCTCATATTGTTCACAATTCCGCACAGCATGGATTTGATTCGATGACAGTAGATTTAGAATCTATAATCTTAAAACTCTATAATTTTTTTTCAATTTATACAATAAGGACAGAATCTTTGAAAAATGTTTGCGAATTTGTAGACATTCAGTATAAAGCGTTATTAAAACATTCAAAAACGCGCTGGTTATCACTTTATCCCGCTGTGAAAAGAGTCTTGGAAGTTTATCCTGCTTTAAAAGCTTATTTTTTATCAATTGATAACTCTCCTCGTATTTTAAAATTATTTTTTGAAGATACTTTTAGTAAAGCTTATTTAGAATTTGCTGATTCATTAATGCATATTTTTCATGAAAAAATATTAGAAATAGAATCTGAACAAAATTCTGTATTAGAAGTAATGGCTACAACAAATTCATTAGCAAATACATTGCATCATAGATATGAGGAATCATTTTTTCCAATCAAAGTAAAGTCTATTTTGTCTGAAAATATAAAAAATGGATTGGAAAATGAAATAGATAAATTCAATTTAAATTGCATGAATTGCTATAAGATGTCTTATGAATATTTAAAGTTATGGACTAGTCAACTATCCAATTTTGAAAGCGTTACTTGGATGAAATTAGATAGAGTTCCAACATGGGAAGAAATTGAGAATACGATAGTATTGCTTGCATCTAAAAACATCGTTGTTGATGATGTAAAATGTTTTGATCAATTTTATAATTTAAAGGTATTTGTAGAAAAAAACATTAATATAGAAAATTTTAGAAAATTGATTACCTGTCTCAAATGGACAGAATATTTTAAAACAAATGCTGTTGAGTTTCATTCAGAACTCTTAAAAATATGTCAATTTTTTTTCGCAATACCTGGTCAAAATGCTAATGTTGAAAGAATATTTTCCATGATTAGCGGCCAGTGGACTAAAGAAAGAAATAAGCTAAAAATTTCCACTGTCCGAGGTATTTTGAGCGTAGTTTATAATTATAAAAATATTTCATGTTTGGAATTTTATAAAGAAATAAAAGAAAATGAAATTTTTTTGAACAAAGTTAGTAATGTAGATAAATACATTGAAAAAAGTGATCAAAATGATGATGAAGATGATTAAATTTAATTAAATTTATATTTTTAAAGTACAAATTTGAATTATAAGTGCAATTTTATGTTCCTTAATATCTTTATGTATAAAATTTGATTTTAATAATTTTTTCTTTAAAATGTTCTCTTTTTTTGTGTTGACCACTTGACAACCCTATAATGTAGATAAATACATTGAAAAAAGTGATCAAAATGATGATGAAGATGATTAAATTTAATTTAATTTATATTTTTAAAGTACAAATTTGAATTATAAGTGCAATTTTATGTTCCTTAATATCTTTATGTATAAAATTTGATTTTAATAATTTTTTCTTTAAAATGTTCTCTTTTTTTGTGTTGACCACTTGACAACCCTACTCTTAAGAAAAATTAACTTCTCTTTAAAATTCAGTTGTTAGATAATATTCAATTCATTCCTTCAAAAAAGAATTTTCCTTTTGTCAAAATTTGAATTTTCTCATATATAAAAATTGAATTTTTGTTTTCCCGAATACGATAGAAAATCTTTAATATATATATATATATATTCCACCCATCTTTTTGCTTATCATCCATTTCGACAACTCCATAAAAATATTATCTTTTACATTTGTAATTTAACCAAGAGAAAAGAATTTTCGGAAGATGTAAAGAACAGTTCCATGAAAACTGAAAATAAATATGAAAATTATAGAAAAGATAAATATTGGTACTCGTGACTTTGTAGTGGAATTGTTGAGCAAAAACTAAGGTTTTTAAAATTTTTATTTATCTGGCACGACATCAAATAACTCTGGGGCGAGCAAAGTCCAAATGGAGACTTTATATAGACTTTTTAACATTTAATAATACAAAAAGGGTGAAAAAATGCAAAAAATATGTAAAAAATAAATAAAAACATTTAAAAAAAATTTGAAAATCATTAAAAACTAACAAAATTAACCAATTTCATTACATTGACTCCAAATTCAACGCTTATATTCTAGAAAACAAATATGAGAATTAAGCCTGAAATATAATTAGCAACATTAATTAAAAAGAATCACGAAAATCCTTAAACCAGGAGAAAAGTGATGAAATATTGTAAAAACGTGTAGGCGTTTTGTTTTACTGCATCAAAAAACATGCTGTAAAACCCCCCTATATAAGTCGATGCCAGATCGACATAAATTAATGCTATTTCTGAAAAGAATTTCAAAAAATTTCAAAATTTTTCTAATTGCTGGAGAACCTTAAAAGTGAGGAGGTTTTTGTTATAATTTATTTTTTCATGTGTAAAAGATTATAAAACAAAATTCTATAGGGTAATTAGGTCATAGCTAGGAAAAGAACTTATGAAATTTTTATGCCATACCTATGTAGACCTTTGATGGTCAAATGTTCAAATTTTTCTTTAATAACATGTTTTAGTTGAATTATTTTAGTCAAATTTTTAATAAACTGTAATTCGAAATATTTCCTCGCATCGACCAAGTCCTATGAAAACTTCGTCTACATGGTACTTGGGCTATACGAGATGCCTCATGACCAACTTTCCATCATGAGTAAAAAATTTGAACAAAGTTAACATTTGAATATTAATAATAATCATTCATTACATTTAATATTATTATTGTGATTAAATGTTATAATTAATTTCATAAATTACCAACTCTATTGTCTCAAAAATTTGAAAGCCAAACTATGGTAAATTAGAAAGTATATTTTATTTACTATTATTATTATGGTTATTGACCATTATTGTTTAATCTTTAAATTAATAATTATATGATCACACGCATACAAGTTATAAAAATGAAAATCAACCAACTAGTCTAGAATTAGTACTTCGGTGTGAGAGGTACCCGTAGTAAATGGTAGTTCACCGGGTCAGATCTCCTCTCCAAGAACCTCAACATCAAACCCTCAGTAAATATTATACATGAAAAGAAAGAAGAATATAAAGACTAGTGAACAAGAAGGAAGTGAAAAGATTGTACAAAATAATAATGCAAACGAAATTTGAGAGTTGATAAGAAATATGAAGATTTAGAAAGAACAGAAATTCAAATCTTAGTAGTCAATCAATGAAATTATAATACCGTCAAGTTTACTCATATTGAATGATAAAAATCAATTATAAATACGCAGGTTTGCATAAAGTAAACTTCTGATTTGAAATTAAATTTAAAAATATTTTTTTTTTATTTTTATTTTTTGGAAAATTTATAAACATCCAATTCATGTTTACGATGATCGTATTGGATTATTTCGAATTTTAGGGCATATAGTCACCAGAAACCGTTATGTAATGAATATCGAAAGTGGCAATACTATTTTCAGTTTTGAGAAATTTATTTTTATTATTGACTCATATTTTTACTTATTGTCAACATAATTTACTTTTGAAGTTTTGAATTTTGATTGGGGAAAATACGGATTGGCGAAATCTAAAGCTGGTTCTCGTTAAATTGTGAAGTTGATTCTATTGAGAACGACGAGTGATAAAGCCGCCACGAGCAGCCTAATAAATTATATAATACCTACATATAATAAAATAAAATTTACTAACCTGTTGATTATGCCATTGATAGGAATTGAACAGAATTAGAGGATAAATCTTAATAATCGGGAAAATCTCAAATAATCCTTAACAGTGACCTACATAAAAGCAACAAGAAATATTAAATCAATAATCAACACTTGATCAGAAAAAACTTCTTTGCTCTCACCCGAGTAGTGGTGTCTTAAAAATCAAAAAGGTAGAAAAAAATACATTTCTCACTCAACATTAAAACAAAATTTAATTTTAATTGTGTTTTAATTTATAATACTTTCCATCGCGACTTTTATCTTAATGGGAGGGTCGTGAATTCCAAAAATTTTAAACGAGTGTTTGATTAAACTAAATAAAGGGAGCCCACGTTTAAATTATTCAAGGGATATTATTTGAATCTGAACAAATTTAATGAAAATTCCTAATTGAAATAAATAATTCTTTTCCTAACCATTTTACATAACGTTCCAAATACGGTTATCGATTTCAATTAAGACCGCTTCTAAATCATTTTAGTGCAACGCAATCAAATTAAAACGATAGATGCAGAAAGATTCTGGCAAGACGTAGTCCATTACCACAACGAGGCCCTGAAACACAGCCAGCTAGCTGAATCGATGATACGAAGATGTCGTCGGATGTAAAAAACGTGGACTCGACCAAAACAGGCAAAGAGATTAAACTAACAGAATGAGTTATTTAAAACCCAACATGGCGAGATGGTAGCCAAAATAGAAAAATTAAAGAAGGAAAATTATCAGCTAAAGTTAAAAGAGACGATAAGGGCAGAAATTGGGCACCACCCCAACACGTTTTCGAGCATTAATCCAAGTATCACATGCCCCATCTCAAACCCCACTCCAATCACTACCCAAAACAGTAACGGTCCACAACCAAAACCGAATCACAAAAAATGTTACCCGAGCAAAGCGGAAAGAGAAAGATTGAAGACCGCTCGTTTACTGGATCAGATAAAGAAATCTGAACTCACATCTTCTGATAACCCAGATAATCTTGTGATATAATTAATAAAATGTGCTGGGTTTTGAATCTATGTTCGTTTTACAATCACTTAAATTATTCGATAAATAGTACCTTTAAGATAAAATAAAGTGATTAAATGATCGATATTATTTAAATTAAATTATCGACAGAGGGAATTATGAAAAAGAAATAATAATGGAATGTAGTTCGAGGGCTCATACACAATTATCAAATTAAGATCATCACTTCAAGTTGAACACCAATATGAAGATTGGATAAAATTGAAGAGAATCGAAAGGCTTAATCATTGATAAAGAAATAAATAATGATTTACAAGAATATTGTTTAATTTAAAGATATTTTAAAATGACTAAAATAAAAACACACTTTACTTAAAAAAAATTAATTTTATAAAATAAAATATATCAAAAAATACATAATCCCGTCATTAAAATATAAAAATTTAGTTAATTAGTTATTTTTATCAAATTTTAATACAATAAAATAAATGATAATTTGTTTTTAATTTTCAAGGTCAAATATAGTTTATACTGTTTTTTGTTAATTCAAATTTAATATTTAATGTTGTTTTCTAAATTTTAATTAATAATGAACAATGTACATCAACATATTGTCAATCAAATTAAAACATTTGAATCTTTAAGAGATGAACATTTGCTAATTTTAAGCATATCTCAACAAGAATTGGAACTATTGAATGATTGTGAAGCGGATTTATTACGAAAAGATTTTCCTCTTATACAACATTCTACTGATAAAGTTAATTTAGCAATTGAAGATGCAAACGTAAGTTAAGTTTTCTTTATTTTGTGATAACTATTTATGATATTTTAAGCTAACTATTTTAATATTTTTACATGTCATACATATTTATCTCGATTTCATAATAATTTAATTTTCATTAAGTTTAAATGTAAAGATTATATTTAAATTTAAAGTAGTGTTAGCCATGTTAAACTTTTTAAAGTAAAATAAATTTTGTATTTGTCAATAATTTATTCATTTTTCATAAGCAATTGTTTAAGGAAATTTATATTTCTAATATTAATTAATTTTTTAGTGTTGATTAACATTTATTAATTGTGTAAACAACCAATTAAATTTTATCAGCATATTATTTGCGGTTTGTTATTAGTGATATTTTTTCACACTTAATCAAATTACAATGAGATATTTCTAGTTGGAATTATTCCAATCGATATTTTATTGAAATGTTGACATTTTTGATAATTTTTTTTTCATAGAAAATTTTTATTGATTTTTTAAATTTTATTTATCGATTTAGAAAAAAATATAAAATTTATTTTCAAAAATATTTATTTGGTCATTTTATAGATTTTTATTAAGTTTTATCGATTATAAAAAATTTCAGTTTCTAATTTTTTTAATGATATAATATTGAAAATTGATAAAGATTATTTGATAATCGAAAAATTTATATTTTCAGCAATATTTAAATATTGAACTTTATTTTTTAAAAATATTTTAACGGTTTTCAATTTTTTCAAGTTATTTTTTTTGTTTTTATTGGTTTCCTAATTTTAAAATTTATTTTTAAAATTTTATTTGATTTTAAATTTTATTTTTCAAAATATTCAAATAATTAATCAATCCTTAATTTTTTTAATTTTTCAAAATATTTAATTATTTTTTTAAAACTTTTTTTCTAAATTTTCAAATAATAATTCGATCTTTAATTTTTTATTGATTTCGTAATTTTAAAATTTTTTTAGAATATTATTTGTTTTTATATTTTATTTTCAAAATTTTAAAGTAATTTATGTTTTTAATATTTTTATTTTTTAAAGTTTAATTTTCAAAATATTTAAATAACTAATAAAGTTTTAATTTTTAGCATGTTTTAAATATTTTAATAATTTGTTTTTAAATTTTATTTTTTCAAAATATTTAATCTATTATTGTTTTTAAAAATTTATTTTTTAAAATATTCAAATAATCAATAAATCAATAATTTTCCAAATAATTTAAATAGTTTTTTAAATTTTATTTTGTAAAATATTTTATTAATTTTTTTTTAAATTTAAAATTTTAATATATTTAAATAATTAATCAATATTTATTTTTTATTGATTCTAAAAAAATTTTCATTGATTATTGTTTTTTAAATTTTATTTTGTAAAATATTTTATTTTTTTTTAAATTTAAAATTTTAATATATTTAAATAATTAATCAATATTTATTTTTTATTGATTCTAAAAAAATTTTCATTGATTATTGTTTTTTAAATTTTATTTTGTAAAATATTTTATTTTTTTAAAAATTTCCCATTTGGTCATTTCTCATTCCGGTTACCCCCTACCCGCATGTAAAAATATCTAGGTCGAATCGAAATTTTGTGTAGGCCAAGCCAATATTTATTAAAATTTTTGTAAATATTTAAAAAATTTCGATTGGCTTGAACTTCATAAAACTTTGCGCAGAGATAACGGATGTTTCTCCAATGTATGTAGCAACGCACCAATTACATGCGAACTAATATACTAGATCAGAAAATAAACCAATCCTAAATTCCTAAACATATTTAATGATTTCTAGTATTAAGAAGCTATCTTTAACACATACTTAAGATATCTTCTTAAATCCTAAAAATTATAATGATGTGGAATTTATTACAAACTTATTAAGATTATTTAATTAATTTATTAAATCAATGATTGATTCATTATTGATTTCTTGCATAAATATTCTTCTACTGCTTCCAATACTTATTTTTAATAAAGGATTTTCACTAATTTTTATCTTTTTAATTGCTTTTTACATTAATAAATTCAGAAAAAAGAAATTAGAACTTTTTATTTTGTTGGGGTTTTGTAAATCTAAAATTATTTTAAAAGGTTTCATCTTGAAAGCAGTCAACAAAATGTCACAATTTGAGTTTAAAATTACGAAATTTCAAAAAATCAATGAATTATAAAATTTGAATTTGAGAAATTGGTCAGATATAGATTAGACAATTTGGAAGATTATGGTGATAATGAATTAATCAGAACATGCTTACAAAGAGTAAAAAAGCAAAGGATATTCCTAGTTTAGTAAACATTAATAAAATATAATAAAAGGGAATTCGAAAAAACATTATTAGGGTAGCAAGATTAATGGGATGATGGAGGAAAAGATTATCATAAGGAAAGCCGCCTGATAGGATAAATCGTTATATTTTGTTATACGTCGAGATTACGAGAGAAATCCTTAGAAGGAAGATTGTCAAACAGAAGCGATTTGGGTTGAAGATTATTAATCAAATGGATTAATCCACTATATAATGCAAGCCGAAATTAGAAACCATCATTTTTCCTCAACTGAAAGAGAAATCGCCAAACCATTTTCTTACGCTCCTTTGCTATTTCGAGGAAACGGATTTAACGATGTTTATTGTTCAAAACGAAAATTCGAGTTTTGCACAAACTATTTTTGATTAATTAAAACAATCAGTTTATTTAAGCATTACTTACATTCACAGTGCCGTTCTCACGAAATAATAGCACTTATTAATGGCCCACTTTTATTTTGAATTTCTTTAAATGACAGCTGTGTTTTGGTTGAGCTTTGTCAATAAAAGATGTAAAAAAGATAAAAATTTTGTTTTTAGTAACCGATACAAATATACAATTTTTAATTTGATTTGCACTTTTCTTTACATAATAAATTGACCGTTTTAAAATTAAACTCACTATAAAAATTAGGGAGTATTTATTTAGGAAAACATTAGAAATCACCAATAATGTATTTAAATTATGAATTCTCGTCACAAAAAGATTCATTTCTATCCTGTAAGCAATTATGGCAAGATGATCCGTGTTAGCCTACAGCAGGGGTCTCAAACACGCGGCCCGCGACGTTGTCTTTTACGGCCTGAAACGAAGCACATGGATTTTGTAATTTAACCAAACTTATATAACAATTAAAATCATGATGAGCTTTAAAACTTAGAACTTTCTTTAAAGTTATTTTTATTTGCGTCTGCTTACAACTCAATAAAAGCTTCACTCTACTGCCGCAAGGATTATAGCAATGTTCGGAAGTACGTACGTTTGCGAACAATTTTTCTCTTCTATGAAGATTATCATACCATCAATAAGATCAAGGCTTACTGATGAACATCTGCAAGCCTCGCTGAGACTGGTTTCATCGCAAGACATTAAACCTAACATCGATACTTTGGTTGATGCAAAGCGATGCCAGTTAAGTAGCCAAAAAAGGAATTGATTTTATAATAACATTAATTTACAATTTTTATGTAAGGCGGCAGCATAATGATTACTAGAATGTTAAAATAAAATCTAAAATTTTAAGTTTTCCTTTCTTTACTACTAGATTTATGTATTTTAATCATCGTATAAAGATTTTAAGTAGTGCGACCCTTGGGGTTATTTTTTTATTCACACACAGCCCGCGTTAGACTTTGAGTTTGAGACCCCTGTCCTGCAGGTTGTAAAGCATGGGCTGTTAGAGCTCTTATGGGGTTACTTTTTCAATGTGTAAATATAACTTAATGTTCCACAAATCTTTCTTGAACATTATTCAGTTAATTCCTGCCATGAATTTGATTCCTTCAATCGCATCTGCTACTCATTATCTTTGTTTTTATTAACATGGCCTGTCTTCCTATATGACTTTTGAGTTTTTCATGAAAATATAGCTATGCGCACATTTCATCTCATTTAGAAAATCTTGCTCTAGTCTCATGAGATCCTGTTTGGATCCTTTTTGAACTCAAATTTCTTCTTTCGCAAATGTTTCTTCAAGTGATTAGACAAAAAATATATCTAAGAGCCAAATCAGGGCTATTAGATGGTTGAGTAACCAATACAGTGTCATTTTTGGGGATATCATTTACATTTCGGTGCGTTGTCATGTAAGATATATAGGTCTTGATTCTGTTGCTTCCATCGCCACTATTTCACATTACTAACCAGCGTATAGTAACTGTCATTGTCAATAGTCCCCGGAATAATACCAATCTTGATCAAAAATTATGCATCCAAGAATAAATTATTAAAAAAAATTCTGCCCAAGCGCGTGAAAGAGGGCCAAATTACTTGACCTGCTTGCGTTCGTATTTCTCGTATCTCCGCTGTCAAGAAACATGGGATAAATCGACTGCATAATTTTCTTATTCCAATACTCTCCAGCATGTTTTGCACAGTCCTCTTTCTTGCATTAAGCATGGTTGACAGTCCTATGCTGGTAATTCGTCTCTTTTCTTTCATAATTATCTTCAATTTTTCAAGTTTCTCCTATTCAATTTACTGGAGTGATCCGCTTTCTGCTACCAACACGTTGATTCTGCCAGATGAAAAACCTTCAATCCAATTATAAACAGTAGCCTTACTTCATTGTCATATACTTCGTAGAGCTGAGGGATTAATAACATCAAGGTATAACATTTCAAAGATAAAAAGTTATAAAATAAAAATATATTAAAAATAACCAATAAAATGCACCAAAAGTAGAAAATGAAAGTGTGGAGCTCTCCAACTCGTTTGCTTTACTTCTAGGATTCTAATATTAACTTCTGAAATTCTAGATGGATAAATGTATAAAAGCATATAGATAAAGTATTCAACATAATAATATTATATGCAAGGTGTCATTTGGCAAAGAGAATTGTAGCTGCAGAAAGTATTAATTCCCACTAATTATTTCCTCTTTTTACATAACATTGTCGTATTTAATTTCCCTTTCAATGTTGTCTCTGAGCCACATTAAGCTATTCCAAATACGCCTACAGAGCCAGGCCGCCTTTAGAAATTTGGCGCATGTAGGCTACTAAAAATAATTCGCCCCTGTTCGTAAGAAAATTCACAGAATAGCAAACGGGAGCCGTATAATACGCTTAGAAAAAGAAATACACCCTGGTCAGCTCACATTTAAGTCGTTTATCGAAGTTTATGGCATCACAAATTATTGTAATATCGTTTGTCATTTCAGCACAGATGAATATAAAAATCAGTTAAATAAAAATACGTAAAAACTAATAAAATGAAAAATGAATTTTTATTAAACTAATAACTAAATAGCTAATAAATAAAATTTAAATAAATAACAATGTTAGCCAATTTCGGCAGTGTTTATTCATAAAATATGAAATATTTCGACCGATAAGCGGCCCTAATCACTCATAACCAAAATTTAACTAGACTTTCGCTTTCTCCTCTTCTCTGATTGATATTTCCTTTTACTCTACTCTAGTCAACAAATATATTTATTTAAAAAAATTTCCAAAATGTTTTTCAAATTAGATTTACCAACATTTTAAATTTAATAAATAAAAACTTTTAAATTTTTAGCTAATAATAAAAAAAACATACATCGCAAATAAAAATTCCCGCCCAAAAGGCTTGCGTCCTGGGGCTATGACCCATTTAGCCCTGTGATTAGGGTGGCCTGCGACAGAGTTAACGGTCTTTTTCACTTTCATTTGATGGTGGCTTCAGAATTTTGCTCCTGAATAATTTAAATAACTTTATCAATCTAATTGTCAACACCTATTTATATTTGTATGTCTACCTTTTTCATAGCGACATGTCAGACTAAATTTCACATTTTTTTCTTTTTACACATTTCTGCATAAAATCTTTTTTCACTTAGGTTTTGAAGTTGCTTTCTGAGTACTTGAAAGTCATCGATGCTGAAAGGCAAAACCATTCAGTAAATATTATCAAACTCAACGAAGAAAGCAATTGGTTAAGGGAAGAGGTGACAAATTTACAATCGAATCTTCGAAAAAGCGAAGAGAAAATCGTCGAATTAGAAGAAGAAAATAAACATTTACATTTTTTATTGGAGCTTAAATCAATAGACGACATGGGGGCTGATACGGGACAGGAAAAGTCAAAGGATTTATTTGAGCTAAATAAGTTGGATAACACCAATCCGTCAGACGGAGAGTTCAAATTTCCCGACACGGAATTCGAAAATAAGGGTAATTCTTTTTGGATTTACATTTTGATTATATAATATTTCATTAACTCATGTTCAGGGGGGTTTCAAATATATTTTCCTATGATAATAATAATAATAATAATAATAATAATAATAATAATAATAATAATAATAATAATAGTAATAATAATAATAATAAATTATAATTATAATAAAAAGAATAAAAATGTTGATTATGATAATGTTATTTATTATCTGAATTCTGATTGGATATAAAAGTCATAAAAATCAAAAAAAAAATCAAAATCAATGCCTTTGAAAGAAAGACAAAACAAAATTGTAAATTAAAAAAACACTTTAAAATTCCATTAGAATATCAATTCTTTAGCTCACAGACCTTACAAAAAAATCTTGGACATTGAGGTAAGGTATGGCTAGCGACAGGAATAGAGGAAATATGTCTATTAAAAGATATATATATTGTAAATATATTTTAGAATTTTGCACAAAAACCTTAGGGAGCATGTAAAATCATCGGTTTGCTTACAACATTTACAATGTTAAATAAAAAAGAAAAATATAATAACTAAAAACCAATGACCAGAATAAAAGAATAAAAAATCTAATTGAATTTGTTGAGATATTTTAATTTCATCTTGAAAGTGATATATTTTCAACTTTTCACAGTTTCTTTAAAAATGGAAAAAATTGAAATTTTTTTATTATTTATATTAAATTTTTATCCAATCAAAACGCTGGTAATATTTATTAAAGGAAACAAAAGCATACATACTGTCGATTGCTGGTGTAGGTTGAAAATGATTATTTCACAGTTGAAAATTCTTACTTGATAATACTGGAAACTCGTAGCAAATATTTACCTGATCATTTATTGGTTATTTAATGATAATAATAATAATTATTATTGTGACATTTATTGGTTGAAAATATTGGGATTACATGTTGTGGTGAAACGTTATGAAGTTACACTAGAAATAGATTAGGTTAGTTCTAGAGTAAAATATTGGATGAACTATTCCGATACCACTAATTAGGACCCTTAAAGCCTTTGTAGAAGTTACAATTCATTTGTGAGTTTATTGATATTAGGTAGATAAATAGGTGACAGACAAACATAAGTTTTACGATACATTTCGACAGATTACCTGTCATGATTAGGTAGGATGTGGAAAATATAAATATTATAGATTTAATAAACCAATAATATTAATCTTTAATATATTTTAATCAATTATATTTCGATTTAAATTGAAAAATAATTGATTATTTATTAATTTTGACGGGCTTGGATTCACACACATATATATATCTATATATCGAAGCCCGTCTGGATTTTTGAGTATGGAAACAACGAAAATTCTAATTATTCATCTTAGTATTATTTTATACAAAATATCTGAAATTAGATACGTATAGAAGTGACAAGTTAGGTTGATTCACGTTTTGTTTTCTTCCATTGCTAGCCATAATTGGTTATTTGACAGGTATTTTCTTGTTTCAATTGCGAGGTCTGATACACTGGTCATGCTGATACACCACTGCAATTACACAGATGAACTTTCGGAATTATATTACTTTTTACTTACTGTTTACAAATTTAGTATTTTGACAGCTAATTAAAATTCTTGCTACATTTCTAAAATAACTTTCAAGTCATTGGAACGAATTCAAATTGAAGCTTTTTAAACGGCTATTCTATTTTTTAAGACCTTTTATATACACACTATGTATTCGAGGCAGAGCTGGACTATGTTAACATAATATGTTGATTGAGGAGCGATGGACCGCCTAGAATAATTGAGGAATTGGAGCGATTAAGTCCAGTTAATTGAATAATAGGAGAAACCAGATGATGTTGAGAAAGAAGAAGCTATATACAAATAGACATTCTAAAGGTTCGTCCTAGGATAGATAAAACATTCAGAGAGTATTGGAAATTTCATACAAATTATGTCAGTAAGTCCTCAGTAAAAGAACAATGTATTCAATTAACAAGCATATTTAAATTTTTTCTTTATCCATTTTAACTGTTAAATTTCTTTGTCCAATCTTTTTAATATTTTATTACCTGAAAAACAATGGAGATGAAATGTAGGAATATTTCACTTTTTGTCATATCAACAGTTTCAACAACAAACTAAATCTATCGACAGCATGAATAGCTTCATTTATTAGTTGCTTTTTTATTATTTTTTTTGTTTTAATGCTTGCTCAGTGATTATTGATTTTTCGGTTACAATGCACTGTGTTCACTTTGACTGGCTGGTATACCAGAGAGATTGGAAATTTGTTGATGTGAGCAATTTATCGAGACAACTAAAAACATTTAATGAAAAATAAAATAATTTTTCCACATTTCTAAGGATGATTTTGCACCTGGAATAATATTGGAATGATACACTTTTAGTGAGGGTCCAAGAGCGCGAGCTTTACTCGCGCAATAGCGGATGGAAATCAGTGGAGTGTGTAATAAATACAGTAAAGGCAATTTTTTTTTAAATATGTCAAAAACGTTTGGTTTCAGATCTTGGGTACTTATGCCATTTTTGTAGGCCATCATATTCTCTACAACATTTTCTACGGCTGTTAGTTAGCTACTACACCACAACATACCTTGGTCGGGTAAATGACTAAAATATAAATGACAAGAGTCGCGAATGAAAGCGCCGCTTCGAGTAAAAATCCCTGCACTATGAAATGCAAATAGAATACATGTAATTTTTTTGTTATAAAAGTAGTCCAGGGTCTATTTAAAGTTTCCGGTAAATCCCAGAATGTCCTTGATACATTGTTACACCAATGTTATCACAGAAAACTGTTTGCTTTTTTTAAACTGATCTCGATCTACAAATGAGTTAACATTGACAGTTTTTTTATTACTCTAAAATTCATTTGAAAGATAAAACAAGGCATTATTCATATATAAATATACTTGGTACCTTAAATAAGTCTTTGATCTAAAGTTGAAATATAAGTAGAACTTTGATTTTTTAAGAAAAACAATAAACTACACATACGTAGACATAACTTCTCTATATATCACTCCTGTTGCTATACACATTCCTGCCAATGTTGATTCTTTGTTCATCCTTCACCATTTTAAGGAATTTCCTGTGGTCGACCTACTCTGTAGAGTTAAATCAACCCTAATTTTCTTCATCTATACCAGTGGTTTCCAAACGTTCTTTAGGTCTAGCGGCCATTTTGCAAGACAAAATTATTTTAATTATAACAGTTTTTTCCGTTCAAGCCATTTGATATTTTCGTCGTAAATAGCATCTTGTTATACATTACTCGGCATTGAGCAAATCCTTGCAAATATATACAGTCACCTCAATAGTGTGTTCAACATGGTTAGTTGTTGAGTCATCCAATGACCTTGAATTGTTTTGGGATGACTCATCATATGTTTCAATGACCGTGAAAAATTTTAAATGACCTTGAATTAGTCATGATCTTTGTTTCAATGACATTGAATGAGTCATTATCTTTGTCTTAGAAAAATTTTTGTACTATTAAAATTTGTACTTTTAGAGTTAGAAATTTTTTTTACCCTGGGGGTTATGTGGTCCAGCGGTGACATAACTATCTACTGAATTATAATTCACAATTGAAATTTTTAATGATTTCAATTGCAAAATCACAAAAACTATTAATTAAAGTGTTTATTATTAACACGTTGACGGACAGTAGGAACAAGCGAAGTTCGAAAATTGACACTATATGTTTTTGTGATTTTTAGAATGTTAGAAGTATAGTTTTACTCTTTCTGCTTAAATAAACTTAATTTTGATTAATTTAGTACCTTTAATTAGGTTGCGGCTATAACCGTCATGGCGCCAGCGGACTCTATACACTAAGTGATAGGACGATGGCGGCTATAACAGCAAAAATTTAAAAACGTAAATGACAGGTTTAATGGTTCAAACAAGCAATTTTTGTATGCAACAAAGTATTTTTGGGAGTTTTACACGAAATGTTAGTTCTTAATCAAACAAAAATAAATAAATGACAAAAAAATTTATTATAATTTTATAATTATTATACATTATTTTCGGTATGCCATGTTTCAAAGCATGGTGCAGGACACAGTGCAGGTTTTGACATGCAATTCTTGCAGCAATATGATGTTTCCTTCCTTATTCCCTGTTTATAACATTGTTTACAACGCTGAAAATATGTTTTTCGCTGATAATTTTCAGGAGGTGAAATTTTCTCAGGAAAATGCTGTGTTCCATTGTTGTTGATTTCATTGGTTTGGATTTGTGCACGTTTAAATTGAACCAAAGTTCTTCCATCCCGTTTATTATCTATACCAGTTAGAGATCGTATGATTGCTTCCCTGTACTCTATATACTTCATTTGAGAACCTGTCTTTTCTTTAAAGATGTAGAAAGAATTCCATACTGCTACATCCAGTAGATGAAAGATGATGAAATAGTAGGTGAAATATGAACTTCAACCTAAAAAGATGTTTTCAAAACACGACACTATGCTTCTACGTATACGCCAGTAAGTGCACATTTGTGCTGCTATAGCCGTAGTGTCTAAAAACGACCGTTTCGTTTTGGACGGCTATAGCAGTCATGCCACATTGTGAACTTCGCTTTGACGGCTATAGCCGCAATTGTCCGTCAACGTGTTAATTTCTTCCAAGATCGCTTGGAAGTCCCCAAATTGCTGGCCCCAATTTGCTTATTAATTCACCATCTAAAACTTTTTTACATCTTAGCTTTTTTTATATCAAATTTATTGACAAAAATTGTTTTGACTATCATTTTTTTTGGAGAAATCTCTAATGATTTCCCAGGAGAGTTATTGGCGGTTTCCAACCAGAACTTATTGCACTTATCACTTACGTGTTTTCGATTGCATAACTTATCAATCCCTATGATGTCATACTTAACTGAGAGGTTTACAACTCATCATTTCAGAATGAATATTTGCGTATTCAAATTAGCACTCAATGATGAATTTTTGAGAAAATCACGTTGCTCAACTTTAGAACCACTTGGAATTATAATTTTATAATTTCGGTAGTTATTCATATATAATTTATTAATGCGCAATATATCCGTTTATAAATAAGCACATAATTGAATTCGGGTTTTTTATACCTCTGAATACTTACGTGGCGCTACAGTTGATTGACCGGGATAAAGACGAAATAAATAGAGGAAATAAATATTGTTTTACAAAACGAAATCCAAACCTTTTGGAAATAATTATATCAAATCAAAACAACTAATTCTCTTTTACAGAGTAATACATTTCTTTCCGAAATACTTCAATACTTCATTGCATTAAAATTCCCAATGATTCTTTATTCTTCAAGCAATACCAGTAGTATTTTCATTATTTCATATAATTAATTTTCATTCTTCAGTTCGCAATCCTTCTTCTTTAACCTTTTGAGTCCCATTGGGACAATACAACCCATGAATGGATTATAAAACACCAAAATTTCAGATTTACTTTACAGTCGGGGGATGCATATTCCAATCGGTTAATGAAATGTAATGTCTCAACCACATATTGATCCACGTTCGGAATGAAGCAAGCATGTGCTTATTAGTGGTGATAATATGCCAATACAACCACTCGACCTCAGCAAAGTTCTCAACATTAAAAATTGAGAAAAGAGAAGAATTTATTTGTTCTGTGTGCCAAGTATTTTTCTGTCAATCATATTTCACTCCTTCTTTTACTTTTTATATTTCCTTTTTTTAAATACATTTTTACTAATTAGTTTGTTTTTTTAATTCACACTAAATGATATAGCTGAAACTCTCAAAATATGTCAGTGATAATTTTTCCAACCAATCTATGTTGCTAATATAATATCTAATTAGTAAAATAATTCGGTTTGAGAGAAAAAATAGTCCTAGACTCAAATGGTTAAGCAATTAAAATTGATTACTGATTTTACTGCAACGATTTAATTGGTTATTTATTGTCCATCTGTTATTTCCATTCAATAATACCGCACCAATCAGACCATTTCATAGTCGCAAGCTTTCATTGGCTAATGCTTAAAAGCAATTGCAAAGACGTTTAACTCTCACATGATAATTGTTGTAATTAATAAACAGAATAAAACGTTTAAACTAATTAAATCAAAGTTTTAAAGAAAATTAATAAACATAAAAAAACTAAGATTGCACCTAGTTTTTTGCAATGTACTTAAATTGACACATTTGAAGTGTTTATAAGAACTTATTGTTCTAATAGACTAATCCTTTGTCCAATTAGGCTAATTCCAACGTCCGGAGGCTAATAAATCCTTATTATCGGATATTTAGTTTTTTCCAAATTTTTTATGTTTCTGTCGTTTCATTGGTTCTTTTTACAACTAGAGAGTCCAAATGCAGAAAATGTCGTTAATCCTTCCAATGCTTCAGGCTTTGAATTGCCACCAAGATTGAAAACCCTTCATAATTTAGTTATTCAATATGCATCACAAGGCCGATATGAAGTAGCCATTCCGTTATGTAAGCAGACATTAGAAGATTTAGAAAGAACTAGTGGTAGAAACCATCCAGATGTAGCAACGATGCTTAATATATTAGCTCTTGTTTATAGGTATGTCGCCGAGGTTTTTAATTTCTCGTGATGATTGATCCTTTCAGAGATCAAAATAAATTCCCAGATGCTATAACCTTATTGAAGGAGGCATTGGCAATCAGAGAAAATACTTTGGGACCTGTTCATGTTGCTGTAAGTCTTTATTATTATTTTTCAATATATAAGTTATATAAAACCCGTAATCTTTTATACCAGCGCCTTTTTTTTCAATTAATATTCCATAAAATCTACTTTATTATGAATTAAAATTTTACAAAAATATTTTAAAATTTATATAATTAATCATTTATATTTTTAAAAATTATATTAAATTTATTAATTTATTTATTCTAATTAATTATATTTGCGATTATCAAATGTATTGATTTTAGCACATAATTTGTTTAAGTCTTAAAAAGTGCAATGCGAATGATAAAGTAAAAATTAAATGAAATTTTAAATGAAAATAAGAAGTTAATTAAAACAAGAAAGATTAAAAATTCGATAATATGGAATAAAGCGAGAAGAATTAATATGGAGACTTTAAAGAACATTAATGAAACGGGATTTGTACTTTTATACAAGGTCCAAAGTACGAAAGGGAAAATATTTATTGTAATTGAGCTATCGTTAAGCTATCGCATCTTTAACCGTTTTGATATCCGTGGAGATACACGACTAGTATTTGTATAAAATTATATATATATATATTATTTTTTTAACAAAAATTTATCACAAATAATTTGTAAATTATAAATTTTATCAATAAATTTATCAATGAACTTAAAATTTATTTTATTTTTATACCCTTCATTATGATAACTGTAATTCAATCAACAAAAGGAAAACGAATGCTGAGTGATGGTGAATATGAATATGACTACAGTTCAAAAAAACAGTGCAAACACCAAGATATACTGGGTCTGCACTAAAAGCGAAACAACTAATTTTGATGTGAAAAATGGTGTAATATAATAATTTAATTTATTTCTTGCACTTAAAATATTGGCTTAACTTGCAAAATAAATAATAAAGATCTTATTCTAAAAAAATATATGCAAAAAAATTTATTCAAAAAAATTTTATGCAAAAAATTTATAAGAAAAGTCCGTGGATCAACAAATCCTTAAATGACAACGAAACTTGATCTTTACGAAAGACCTTCGAAAATAAACTAATCATCGAAATCTCAGAAGTCTGGAACCAAAGTGTCAAGCTCTTTTTACAGGCGACCAAGAAAATAAATCAAAAAACCGTGCAAAAAACTCAGCATAATATTATAAATATTTTTTTTAAAACAATTTTTGTTTAAATAAAGTGAATTTTATTAAATTTTAGAAATTAATACATTTAAACAAAATTTAGAAATGTTTTGGTGAAAATTGTAAGATGGACAGGAGACCGTTTGGTGTTATTGGACACATACGCTACCTTGGATGGTTTGCAGTAAATATTAAGGCGGACCCCCACTGATAGATGGAAATAGATAAATACAATAAATGACACATCAAATCATGATTTATTTTTGTATGAAATAAAAAGCAAAAAAAAATTTTCCCCATCATTGCGGAAAATGACGCTAAATCATATAGTTGCCATCTTGTTTGGTAACTGCCAGAATCCTTAACAATATTCCAAATAATGAAAAAAATCTCCATTTATACTTTTGAGATCCTTATCGAATGACAATAACGTGATTTGAAGTCTCCTGAGAGTGATAATGTACTTGCAAGAATGACCTTGACGTTTGGACCTGGGACTTGCATTCAAACCTTTTACTGTTTACGAATGAGATAGATTCCATCTTGTATACCACTGGCCTATTATATCAAATCCCAGAGTCGGAATTGCCTTTGACCTCCGTTACCTTGCATCTGATTGAACACATTAAGAAGACCTCATCGAATGTAAATGAATGATAAAAGATATATAAATAAAAAAAATACAATGCAAAGAGAGCCAGATGCTATAATAAATAGATCTGGCGTCATTTGTCAACAATTACCTTTGTATTGAATTACAGTCGCATTATGAATGCATTATTAAATTATAGTTTCTCGGTTTCATTCACTCATTTACCCATTCACTCTTTATTATCTTTGTTTTGTGGATTTTTAATATTATTATCTGAAATTATTGAAAATTTCTAGAAATAAAAATAACTGCATCTTTTTTGTTAAAGGAAAATATTTCATCTACTGATAATAATAAGTGAATTGTTTCTGGTTTTATTGGATCTTTAATTCTGTCATCTTTTCGTGGGAGTTATTGGAGGATGGGTTAATAATTAGTGTTTTCAAGTTTAGTCGGTTTCACTTCATTGCGATGGGGATATATACCTGGGAGATATATCAGGCGGATATACCGAGGGGATATACCAGATGTTCTACAAGGCGGATATACCGAGGGATATACCAGGGGGATCTACAAGGCGGATATACCGAGGGGATATACCAGGGGATCTACAAGGCGGATATACCGAGGGGATATACCAGGGGATATACAAGGCGGATAATTCAGGGGAATCTACAAGGCGGATATACCAGTGGATTTTTACTACAGAGGTTAATAGTATCGTGACGATGAAGAGATTTTGGAAAACATATAACAATTATCTGTGGCTGAACATATCTCACCTTTATATCTTAATAATAATAATAATAATAATAATAATAATAATAATAATAATAATAATAATAATAATAATAATAATAATAATAATAATAATAATAATAATAATAATAATAATTGTCGATTGAAGGGTTTGACCAAATTGTTTTTTTTATATTAATTTAATTTTCTAATAAAATTATAAAAGGAAGTTAAGTAAACAGATGGGAAATTTAGAATATAAGATCGTCTCTAATTTATGTAAAGTACACAAAATGTTTATTAATAAATCAAAAACTCCGGTTGGATTGTGTTCTGATCTCGTTTATCAATTTACATGTAATGGGTGTAATGCCACATACATTGGAGAGACTTCCCGTCATCTCTGTACTCGAGTTCTAGAGCATTGTCGATTGAAGGGTTTGACCAATATTAGTGAACACAATAGAGGCTGTAAAAGTGAAATAGGAATGTCTGATTTTAGAATTTTGTTGAGAAGTTTTAATAATTATTGGGAACGCGTGATATGTGAAACATTGCTGATAAGGTCATTGGATCCAAAGATTAATGTGCAAAGTGACTACAAATGACTACGAATGTTTTGAATGTTTTTAAATAGCTTACGTATGTTAAATCATGATTTTTTTTAATATTATTAAAATAATTGAAAATTTT
The DNA here is from genome assembly GCA_022537955.1 of Schmidtea mediterranea. Taxonomy (NCBI): domain Eukaryota; kingdom Metazoa; phylum Platyhelminthes; order Tricladida; family Dugesiidae; genus Schmidtea; species Schmidtea mediterranea. Next base: position 8,086,191 of record CM039681.1, read on the forward strand.
AAATTACATTAATTTTTTTAAAAAATTATAATATAAATGAAAATTTAAAATTAATTAAAAGTGATTTGAATATATTTTATAAATATCTATTTATTACAAAATTAAATTAATAAAAAATAATTTGTTTAAATTAAATGTTAATTCATAATATTTTTAGTTGGTTTTGAGTACCTGAAGATGATAGTTATGCTATCGAAATATATCATACTAAAAGGTTTTTTATTGGCGTTATCTTTTAATTAAATCGTTGCCAAATTTATTTAATTATTTATTAATAATAATTTAGTTTATATATTTTGAATAAATTATTATTTTTTAAATATTTTAATATATTTTTTATTTTACAATTTTACATTAATTTTAAAATTTATATAAATAAAATAAATTCACTAATAGAAAAATATCTCAAACTAATATTAAAAATTAAAATTTTTAAACACTAACAGCATCATTTATCACAATCTTACATAATCAAAGTATATGAAAACATTGAAATTATAGTTGTTCATAGCATATACCCTAATTTTTCATAAATAGTCCGCGGATTATATATGAAAAAAGCGAAAAGTTTGGAAAAATAGTTGCAGTGGCTTATCTATAGAAATCAAATTTTATTTAAATATTTAAAATACAAATGAAACTAAATATATTTTTCAAATTTTGCAAAATAATTTTAATTAAAACCGTTGAAGTCTTCATCAGGTTCAGAGTTGAAATCATCTATTAAATTAGATAAATCTAAGTTTTCAGGCACTTCTAAATCAAATTCAATTTCAGTCCACTCGTCATTGAATTCTTCTGTAGAATAGTTACAGATCGTTGACTTCTTGAAACCATTTTTAATACAATCAACTGATATTTCGTTTGAGCTCTCGACTATCCATTGACAAACTTGACTATAAGACGCGCGTCTAGTTTTACCTGATTTAGTGAAATAAGATATTTGAAAAATATAATTTAATTTAAATTCAATTCAAACACAATTTAATGATTTCACATGTTTTGGAAAAACTTTTGAATTTAAATATATAAGTAAATACTCTTTAATAGATTTAAACAAAAATTACGAGTTTTGTTTGTGCGCACTATACATGAGGTGCGGTGACTATCTATGAAAAATTAGGGTAAGTATTTTTTAATAAAAATTTGAATTCAGACATGCCTATTTTACAGCCCAGCCCATATTGTGCTCACTAATATTGGTCAATCCCTTCAATCGATAATGTTGATCTGTGTATGAGTTCTTGTTTTATGTAAAATTATTGAAATTGTAATTATTACAATTTTCAAAATCAGATATTTATTTTAATTTTTTTAAATTAATGAAAAATTGTAAAATAAAATTATATTTAAATATTTAAAAAATAATAAGTTCAAATATATAAATTAAATTCATATAATTATTTTGGTTGGTTATGTAACTGATGATATATATTAAAACGAGTGTTTGAATGACACTTTCTTTTAATAAAATCATTGCCATAGTTATTTAATTATATAATAATAATTAATATATTAATATTAGTGATTATATTGATAATAATGATTAAAAATCAATGTCACTATTGATCATATTTTCGAATTTTTTTAATAAAATAAATAAACTTTCAGCACATTTAGTATAATTTGATGTCTTAAAATCTTGATTAGTATTGAAATTGAGAACGAGAAGAAAATAATTTAATTTATTAATTTATATTTTCCCATATTTCTCGAATTTATCAATAACAAGAATATATAAAAATATTTTGTCATTTTTATTTTTCATGATAAAATTAAATTCATTTTATTTAATGAATAACTAAATAGTTTTTTCTTCGAATTATTTATTTGAATTATCTCACTTCAGATTCTTTATTTTCGTTTTTACGATCAATCATTTCCTACAAATAATAAGAAAGCGCTATTCAAACACACGTTATACAATATATTCGGACAATTTCTTGTCATTATTAAGTAGGATAGAAAAATTTCAACTGGATGTTAAAATTTAAATTATTTTTTGTACGAAAATATTTTAAATAATTTTTTTTGAAAATAGTTTAATTTGAAAACTAATTGATTATTTAAATTAAATTAAATTCTTTTTATATAATAACAATTTTTAAATTAAATCTATCTTACTTGATGATTACAGGAAATCTGGCAAAATATATCGTATAGTTATTTTTGATTGCCGCTTTCTAACCATAATAATAATAATAATAATAATAATAATAATAATAATAAAAATAATTTGAAAAATTAATTATTTGATTTAGAAAAATTTATTTAAAAAATGATTGTTAATTTTCAAGATTCTTTTTTGTGGTAAATTATTTTGAAATAAAATGTTAGTTTGAAAAATAAGTTTTGTAAATAAAACTATTTAATTGGAGAAATTATACATCTAAAACCCTGTCAGAATTTAAAAGATTTTATGTTACAATATTTTCTCCTTAATAAATATCCTCAATCCCCTGGGAATTGGTTTATACAGTATTTTATCACTTTTTCTGTAAGCTTGTAAAGGTGTCATTATTAATTATATTTTCTCCATTTTGAGTTTATATTGGTTTTAAGGTGGCAGCAAACTTAAACAACCTAGCAGTTCTGTATGGAAAGCAAAAGAAGTTCAATGATGCGGAACCACTTTGTAAAAGATCATTGATCATTAGAGAACAGGTTCGTATTAACTATATATATATATATATATATATATATATATATATACTATAACTCAAATTGATTTGTTTTATTTAAAATTAATTATTAATTAATTTTAATTAAAAATTAAATTTTAATGTATCTCATCCGAATTTACGCGTTATCTCTAATGATACTCATTTAATTAATATTATTTTTATTGGTGAAGGTATTCCCATCACAGGGCAGGCTATATTTGTCACTTTAACACGGGGAAATTATAAAAATATATTTTGTTTTAATCCTCCTATGAGAAATATTTTATCGTCAGTGAAATAAATTAGTCAAATTCAGAAAATCAAGTTAAATATCTGAAAAAAAACTCTGAAAGAAACTAACTGTGAGTTTAAATTCAATTCAAACAAACAATTGCTCTGCCTATAGAAAGCAAATAAAAAATCGTGTGTATGTCTGACAAACTGGTTCTTTTGTGTACATTTTATCTAATTTTTCTATTTAATGTAATCCAAACAAACTTTGTTTTTAAATTTCTATTTATTGTCAATATATTATATTTTGTGAGTAATTATTGAATTTTCAAGGGAAGATTTTCGATTGTCAAATGAAGGATATGTTTTGCTGCGTCGAACAAACTCAAGAAATTTTATTTTATTTTAAACTGATGTGATTGGTTAGAAATTATAAATAAAGTTTCACAGAACACACCCGGTTCCGATTGACAAAATATTTTATAATTAAAAAAAAATCAATATATTTTACATATATTATGTAAAAATAAATTTTCTATCTCTGTAAAATTCCTATAATAAAAAATTCTACCAAATTAGTTTTCAAAATATTTTCGTTCGATAGCACCTAAATAAGTTTTAAATTTTTTTTTTAATTATAAATTTTGCAGTTGTTATTTTGTACTGATTAAATTAATTTCAATTTTTATTATTATTTACTAATAGTAATTTACTTACCGGTTTTTTTCTAAAATAAGAACCCCCAAAAACAAGACCATTGTCTTTGCATTTCAAAAAAATACAAAAACTTAATAAACTTAAAAATAAAACCAATTAAAATAAATTAATATAAATTTGTTTATTCTAAAATCTATATAGAATCAATATCAGCATCGTCATCAATTAAATCTAAGTTTTCCACATTTGAAGAGTATAAGATATATTTTTTATTCTGATATTTAGAAGTTCTTCATTCAAATTTATACCATTTTGAGATATACTAGAGAGTCGAAAGGATTTTGATACACCTGTTTCTTGAATTTCCATAATACTTTCAGAAATAATCGAGATCTTTTCCCATGCCGGCCTTTGACGATATCAACCCTTGGTATAAATGTTTTCCCCATTTAAGAACCATTCTTCACATATCTTATCCTCTTGTTTTTTCCAGTCTCTCAACATCTCTTTCCCAATATTATTATTGTTTTGTCTTAAACGTTAAAGTACTTTGAGCTTTTCTTTTAAGCTATATGATTTTCTATGCATGGGATTTAAATATAATTTCTACAAAATTAATAAGTCTTAAATTACTTTTAAAAAAATGATGTACCCGCAAATATATAAACAAATACAAATAACTTAATTTTCATAAAAATGTTTAAAATAAAAAATACATGAAAATAATTTCCTAAAAAATCGAAAATAAGACCATGGCCCTATTTTCGGGGGGTCTTATTTTCGAAGAAAACTGGTAATTCAAAATGATATAATATAAATATGGTACCGTTATAAATATTAGAAAAATGAAATATGAAATACACACTGTAATATCCACAATCATCACGATGACAAATACACCTGATTCAGTTCATTAAAAACTCCTATAATAAAATGAAAAATCAATAAAATTATAATACAGGCACATACATACTTACCCGTGTTTGCATGTAATTTGTTCAACTGAATAAAAACTTATATTATAGGAAGGAAGGAATTAGAAGAAAATTTTTTTTAACGTAAAAACATAATAAATAGTAAATAATGCATGCAAACTTTCAAAATGTAGAAATGTTCAGTTCAATAAAAACTCTATAAAACTATTTTTAGTAACTTTTCAGACAAGTTTTTTTTAAATTAAAGCCGAAAATTTTTGTTACAATATTTGTGTGTTCTGAAAAAAATACCAATAACTCTTCTTTGAGTTGTAGAGAAAATTAAGAAATAATTTCGTAAGATTTTTCATGAAATTCAATCAATTTAATATTTTTACAACTTTTCAGATATTTCAAAAATATCCATCGAAACTCTAAGTTTTTGAGTTTTTACCTCTTTTGCAATTTACCAGGAGCAGTGGAACCAGAACCTGCAAATGAGGAGTTTAAAAAATACGGAAAACATAAGTTTTCCGATAACTTAAGTTTAAAAAAAATTTTTATAAAGTATAAAAAAAAATCCAAATCATTAATACCATTGAAAATGAGGAAGATTTTTATAAATTTTGGAAATTAACAGAAACTTCCAAAGCCTCATAAAATCAAAAATTATCAAAAATTTGGATTTGTCAAAAAGTAAAAAAGATGGCAGCCAAAACGAATTTCCAAGGAACAGAGGAATAGTTTATTCGAATATAGAAACTTTTTAATAATAAATTTTATTTTTCAATTAATTTACATAAATTGGCATAAATTCCTAAAAAAAACCTAAAAAACTAATTAAAACTAAATTTATAATAAATGATGATGAAAAGTATTATTTAAGAGCTTGAATAATGATCTCATAAATATACGAAATCACAATCCAAGCCTTAAAATATACTTTATTAAAACATTTACCTGTTACCAATTTTAAAAATGGCTAATTCATAAACTTAACCATAATTGTAATTGGTTGTTCATTAAAACTTCTATTATAGAAGATTTTAATGAACTGAATCAGGTGTAAGTACTTAATTTTGAGTTAATTGCGTATTGGTGGATTTTCTTTGCAACCACAAATTGGCTGCTCATAGAAGATTCGATTTGGAAATTGTGTATCAGAAATTATGAACCCATTCACCGAAATATTGTCTGTTCTAGAATTACTTAATTGACATGTTTATTATCAATCAAGAGCCAAATTATTATATTTTAGCTTCTTGGGCCAGACCATCCTGATGTAGCTAAACAGCTAAACAATTTAGCACTGTTGTGCCAAAATCAAAACAAATATTCCGAAGTTAAATACTTATTCCAGACATGCATATAATTTATGAATTTCAGGTCGAATCATATTATTTGAGAGCTATAAAAATTTATACTAATGCTTACGGTCAACAACACGAAGATGTAATAAAGACTAAGATAAATCTGGTAAACTTTTTTGCATTTCAAAATGAAAATGATTAAAATTATATTTATTTTATAAATGTTTATTTTTTATAAATGTCTGTATTTTAAATGGCAGTTTTTCTGATAAAATTGAAATCACAGTCTCTTGAACTTGTTTGAATAATGAATATTGATTATGATATAAATTCATGTATTGAAATAAATATTGATTTGCAATAAATGTTTACGACATAAGAAATTAATTATTGCAATAATATTTGTTGGAAAATTAGAAAAGTTCTTAGATTTTATTGGATAATATCAAATAATTTTAAATAAATTTCATCGTTTGACATTGATTTAAACACTTGGAACTCAAACGCAATTTACAGCTGATCAATTGAATAAAAATAAATTATTTTAGGATAATGGAGAGTAGATTTTGCGGATATGTCTTTGGTCGCCTTTAGTCACTGGTTTGGTAGTAATATCGTGTTTATTGAAGTATGACCATAATACCTCACATGAAAGGATATAAATAGTAAAATATCATTCAAATGTAATAGATATGCAAATTTGAATTAGATGTACACATACAGAGCATAATAATAGGTAAATGATATTTATAGAAACTTCCAAAATCATGAAAAGAATAATATTACATTAGAAATTTGCATCCAATCATAAGTGAATAAATGCTGCGTAATGAGGTTTGCTAGGTCTATAATTTGTCTACTCCATGTCACGTAATCTTGGCTTTAAAACACTCTCAGATTTTATGAGAGTCATTGAACTTAAATAAACAAGAAGTCTCAGAGATATATTGCATCTATGTTCAACATTCCACTTTCTACGGTAAATAATGTTATTGTTCAATTGACAATCCAAGATAAAGTCTGCGTTTCATCTCGTAAGACGACATTTAGCTTATGCTCATATCTTTCGTTGAATACAACCATCATATAACATCATCCAAAGTTGTTAAGTATTTCTTCATCTCATCATATGCATCATCTCATCAAATGTCAAATGCTTTTCCAGGTCTGCGAAGATGATATAAAAGCCCCTCAGTTTCTAGGAAAATGTCATTTTCACTGACAAGATCTCCTTCCACCAATTTTTAACGAGAGTCCGATTATGGATGTGGCAAAGACCAAATCAGGAGTATGATCTCAAAGGAAATTTTTCTCTACAGTGGTACGAGGTTCCATTGACAATGAATCAGATTTATTTAAGGTATTCACGAATAAATCTGATTGATAGTCAAATTTTGTAAAAAATATTTTGTCACTTATAAAGAAATTAGAGGTGAAAAACAAAAAAATCATTATATATATTGATATATCATGGGTGCAATGCCACACACATTGAAATGACTACTCGTCACCTCCGTTATCAGGTTATTGATCACTGTCGACTGAAGGAATTGATTATTATTAGTAAACACAATTTTGTGTTTGTTTGTATTGTTATTTTTGAAATAGTAAATTGATATGAATGTAATATGATGTTATTTAAGAATGGATAAAAAATTATAAATATTTTATAAAAAATTCTTGTTAAAATTTAAATTCATTTAAAATCTATATAGTATTATAAGTTATTTTCATGGGCGTAGCTACCATATAGCAAGAATATGCACCTCCTAGAGGGCGCCCGCTCTTTGTTCCAAAAGCTATTAATTTTAAATAAATTATGCAGCGTTTGTGAATGGAACCACTGTAATGTTTGAAACATTATGTCTTTTGCAACGTTCGTATATAGAGCCATTGCAGTTTATTAAAGTTTTCCATAAAAATTCACTTTTTACATAATGATTTTGAGATTTGTAAAATATTAAAATTTTAAAAATAATTTTAAAATAACTTATTTTATAAATTATTATTATTTTTCTTTTTTTACTGCCTTTATCATCGAAATAAATATTGATAATTCGTTGAAAAAGAATCCCATATAATATATAAAATAATTATTTACATTTACAATAATAGTGGCAAAAGTGAAATTTTCTGTGACTATTGATTTCCTAACGGCCAAATTCACAAGAATTATAGAAAATCAATAAAAAATTTATTTGAGCATTTATTTAAATAATTTATTAGCATAATTTAGAACTAATAAAACAAATGTTGTGCTCCTTCAGAAAGAAATTCCCTGGGCAAATAATATTGGTCATCGAAACTGTTTTCTCTGACGTGTTTTGTTTAAAATGCATAATTTCCAGTTTATTTTTCAATTAGTTCCTTTAGCATAAATGGATTTAAAATATCAACGCGTTTCCATAGTTACAAAAAATTAACCAGAGAATGTGAGGAATAATCCAGATTAATTCGTTGTTTTGTTTCTGATTTTTCAATTCAATTTAGTTGTGTGAATTTTCTTTCACATATTTCCCAACAAACCTATCCTTGTTTTGCCAAATCTCTACTTCTTAGAGATTTATAAATCGTCCATATATCTCCAATGACATTATATTTATATTTAATAAAAAATATATTTCACTATGAATCACTAATTAAATCGATGTTTTTTGATATTCACGAATTTTCGGCACAGCCTGTTTTAAGTGATATACATTTTATGCAGTAACCGTTTCATTTTGTCATTTCCTGAAGTTTCAAATTATACAAAAGGTTTTCTATAAAAAATCTTTTTCGTTTTAAATATAATTTTATTTATTTTAGAAAATATTTTCACCGACTTAAAAATATATTTTTTTTACTAATTCCTTTTCCGTGAAATATCTAAATGAAACTGACATTAAAACAAATAAATAGTAATATATTTTTCGTTTTCAAGGCTACAGCCTACATGAAACAGAGTAAATACAAAGAGGCTGAGTTAATTTACAAGGAGATTATTAATGAGATCCACGAGCAACAATGCGGCGGAATCGCCCCAAACAATAAACCAATATGGATGCTTGCCGAAGAAAGACAGCATGGAAATATCGGTGGTAATTTCAATACACAAAAGGATGAGCATGAATCTTGGAAAAATATTCGTTCTCACGATTGGTTAGACATTTAATTTATTTTGTTTTGGTAAATACCGTCAAAGGTTCATAAGAAATCTTTCTTGTGCAACCATTTTGATTAACTCTCTCAATAATTTGTTAAATCTTAATTTTTTCGTTTATTTTATCAATTTTGATCTTCTACGTTTCTGTCCTTTTTGAATCACATAAATATATAACAGCAACAAATTCGGAGGAATAACGAATATTGGATAAGTAAAAATCTACACTTAGGAGTAAGTTAAAAATCAAAAAAAACTTTTATTACAAAAATATAAATTCATAAATATATTATGTTTAAAAAGCTTAATATATAAAAAATTAAATTGATATTGATTTAATTAATTGATATAATAAATTGATATTGGAATAAACTTTTAAATAATTTGTCGGTAGCGGGATCAGTTATAATAAATAAAATTTAAATAAATAACGATGTAAGCCAATTTCCGCAGAGTTTATTCATAAAATGAAATATTTCGATCTAACAAAATTCCGGATCTTCCATAACAAAATTTATCAAGCCTTTCACTCATTGGCTTAGATAGTCATTTATTTAAATTATATTTTTATAAATGATTCTGCTATCAGCAAATGTTTCTCTAAACCCGCCCAGTCAGGCAAAATGTTGAATATCAAAAAAATTAGCAAAAATGTTTTTGAAAAGTTTTATGAAGTTGTTCAGATATTGGCAAATAAAATTTTATTATTTGATTTTAAAAATATATATCAAATAATGTCATTTTCCATAATAAAAAACTGATAAATCAATATATTAACCACCCAATCAATTAATTATATTGACATAGTAAATAATATACCGACGATTAGATGAAAAAACTGTCAAAAATGTACTCATAATTAGAATATAAATATTTTACTGGCAATTAAATAAAAGATACTGACCAAATAATAAAAATATTCCCATTAATAATTTTTTGACGGAGCAGAAAAAAAATATTGAGCAAAAATATCTATAAAAAATTTAATTTTGACAAATTTAAAATTATAAAAATTTATAAAACAGTTTTTTCTTAAACTGAAAAGCAAAATATTTTTTTTCACATTTTAAAATAAAATTTAGAAAATTTCTGTGCACAGTGGAATAAATTAATGTGCGTAATTGTGCACGTGCAAATTTTAAAGTGAACGTTGCTTACCATATAAATGACAGCCTTAGAATATTAAGTTGTTTTTAAATTTCTTTTAAATATATAGATTTTTAAAATTAAAATTATAAATTATAACAAAATATTTTATAAAATTGAAAATAATTTGTCGATTTTTGCACCGTATTTCTATTCAAATATTAAACGAGAAAAAAAATATTTTAATTATCAGAAAGAAAAATGAGAAAAGAGAATGATTTTATTTTTGCTCTTATGCAAGAACTTCTTTATGAACGCATGATTAAATCCCGTTATGGAATTCTGTTATAGATTCCATTGAGAGTCCCGTAGTGCTTGTCCGTTGCCATGGGGAAAGGAATCGAATTTGACCCTCCTCCAATAAATCTATATTTCGTTATTGATTTTTTTTCAAATATTTACTCATTGAGTTTTGAGTTTTTGATGGATTTCTTCATTCACCACAACTTTATAATTTCCTAACCGAATTCTTCATTTCTTTTCCAGGTCGTTGATTTACTCTTCAATGAAAAATCTCGCTGCCATTTATCGAATTCAGAATAAAACAGAAGCCGCGGATATCATTGAAACTTTTGCTAATGAGAATTCTCAGGTAAATTTTTCTTTCTGTTTAATTTAATTGAAAATTAAACTAATAATTGTTTCACTCTAAATCTCTAGTATTGACTTATCAATACCGATTTTCAAATGATTAAATTTTGCGGTATTGGGTTCTCTTTTAGGGGAAAATCGGTATCAGCAATACTTTGATATTGATTTTCCTATATTGCACTCAACTTTTCTTTGATTTTAATAAAAGCAATAATAATAATAATAATAATAATAATAATAATAATAATAATAATAATAATAATAATAATGATTTTAATACACCAAAGAAAATATGCTTCAGAAATAAGCATCCATCAATAAACACTAAAGAATAAATCAGTGAAATCGCCAGTCTGATTTGTTGTTAACTCTGATATTTTAACTTAAAGATTTAAACAATTTGATAACAAAGAGGAAATGAAAATCAGAGTGGAATAGTATTTAGGTCTATACGTTGTGTGTGAAGGGCTTTTCCTTTATTAAGGGGAGAACTATTTTATACATCTTTCATAGACTTTAAAAACTCAGGAACAGTTTACTAATTTGCTCTGAATTTTATATTTAAATTTCTTTATTTTTATATTTTTATATTAAAATCTGTAGAAAGAAAGAGATTTAAAAAAGAATAAACAGTTATAAAACAAAAGAAGTTATTGAAAAAACTTTAAAAATTAAATTAATAAATAAAAAATGTTAAATTCGATATATAAAAAAAATATAAAAATAAAATTTCATATTTGGAAATGTTTAATTAATAAAATGAAATGTTAAAAAGAAGAAAAAATTTTAATTTAAATTTAAACCAATCAAAAATTAAAAAAGTGAATTCTAATGAAAATCAGATCGTATTTTGGTACTTTATCATTGAAGATAATAATTCGGCAACAAACTGAAGAAGATAATGTATTAATCGAAACTTTTTTCAACAATATAATTATAAGGGCAGCAAGGGCTTATTTTGTTATTCAATTATCTGTTATATTAATAATAATAATAATAATAATAATAATAATAATAATAATAATAATAATAATAATAATAATAATAATAATAATAATAATAATAACATTAATAATAAAAATAATAATAATAATAATAAAAATAATAATAATAATAAAAATAATAATAATAATATTAATAATAATAATATTAATAATAAAAATAATAATAATATTAATAATAATAAAAAATATAATAATAATAAATAACATTAATAATGATAATAATAAGTTGTATTCTAAGAAGTAGCGAGATTTGAGCAATCTGGCACAGATCATCCGGGGGATTACTCATTCGATGTGTAATTCTTCGGCTGACGTTTTGTTATGAGTCATGGTATGTGTGCGATGAATCACCACTTAGAAATAACAAAGACAATGAATCATTGAAAACGTTTTTGGTTTTTTACCCGTTCAAATAAATTTTGTCTAATTTTTGTTTTGGCTTTTGTAGAGACACAAATATTTTCAAAATAAATCCAATACGTTGATTTGATCAGTTGAACTTTGTATTCGATTGTTGGCCAGTTGATCACGCAGCATGAGATATCAAAGTTTTGCGTTTCTGCGAGTATCATAGAATGTTGTTAATAGAATCGATTTGAGAAATAACGATGTTAGAAATGTTTTCAAGAGAAAACAATAATTTGATATACGAATAAGTTCCAACAGTTTGGATTATGAAATGAGTTTGTTGAGTTTTGATCTGACTTAAATAAGTGAAAACAAGAATTAACTAAAACAGTAATTTCACCGACTGGGAAATCATTGACAAATGGTTGAAGAGCTTTTTTGATTGTTTGTAGAGATTTGAATTAAAAAAAGTGGCAATCATTAAAAGTCCAATATTTAAACAAAAATTAAATATGTTATTTGAATAACGCATTTGTTATTTAGTTAAAATTTAATTAAAAATCAAATTTTTCAGACATCACAGCTTTTTTTACAAAATTTTCAAATTTTTATATTGTAAATACAGTCAACCCCGCTTTATCGCCATTTGAGAAAACAAAATGTTTTTGTCGAAACAGTGGGGTGGTGATAAACTGGGGTTTGAATAAAATAATTTAAAAAATCACAATAAGAGTTTACAGAGAAGTTTTTAAATGATCTAGTTTTTTTCTCTTTTCTCTGTTCCTTTGGCATTGAAACATAAAGCTACTGTAATTCTTACCTTAGGCTGCTTAATACCCTGGTGTAATTCATCGATGCTTAAATATTTTTCTCCTCTATATTCAATGAACAATCCTGTTTCATCCATGTTAAATATGTTTTCTGGCTCATAGCTCAACCTTTAATATTTCAAGACATGAGCTTAGGTTTTCCATAGAAACCGAACCAGATTCTCCGAATAAAGAATAGTTTTCTATTTGATTCCTTTTTTTGAATCGAGTTATCCATTCATTTGAAAACTTTAGATCGGAAATATTTAATAATTTGGCAAAGCTTTTACCTTTTACAACTAATAAGTCTTGATTAATTACTGGATTTTGCTCTCTTCTCTAAGCAAACCACAAATAGAGCGCCTCGTCAAGTTTAGGATATTTTGGACGTTTAAGAAAATCTGTTTTGTAATCAAACGTCGTTTGAGAAGCCACTTTTCTCTGTATGCTTTAATATCACCTATTGCCCGCCTACTAATATCCATGGAAAATTTGGCAGAAAAAATGTATTGAAACTTTTTTTATGTGACCTACCATCATTTTTAATTATAAACTCCACGATTTCCTTCTTTTGGCTGGGCATTAAATGACTTCCTGTTCATTTAATTATGGTGGTAAAAATGTAAAATGGGGTTAAAATATTAAAAATTATACTTAAAACAAATTATTTTAATAAATTCATGTCGATAAAGCGGGGGGGGGGTATATTGAAATTAAGTGTGTGTGTGTATAGTTATTTTCAGGAATTTTTTTTGGCAATCGTCCTAATTTTTATTCTCTACCTTATCCCACCTTAAAAATTTGGAGAAAGTGTAAGGATTCATCAAAAACCCTAATGAGCCATCTGACACAGTAACTCCCCCTCTAACTTTCTTAAATTTTATTGGATATTACAGCACCGAAATTCCCAATGCCCGTAGCTGGTGTTTATTATTATAATCATTATTATTATACTATTTATATATTTTTTATTAATTATCAATCCCAGAATCAAAACAAGTCACAAATCAATGAATCAGTGCGTAGCGATACCTCATCAGAAAAGAATTTCATTCCCAAACCTTCGTCTGGAATGGGTCTAAGAACAATGTCAGGATCTGTTGGACCCGATGTAATTTATTTGTTATTTTTAACAATTCTGTAAATACTTTATAACTCCATAAATGATCACTTGATAAATATATATATAAATATAGAGAATTAAAAAATAAAATTTTAAAAATCATTTCATTTAAACAAAAAATTAATAAAAAATTTGTAACCCCGTAAAACATTTCGTGGGAATTTGATGCAGTAAATTCCTAGGACTTCTAATATTGTACTAAAACAAATTCCTCAAAAAGTTTATTGTTTTTACCCCTAATTCGAATGATTAAGAATACTTGCAAAATATATATTTTACCGCTTGTGATATATAATTTGGTCACTTTAGACTTGGAATGTTTATCGTACAAATCAAATGAAAACTAATTTATCTATTCGCCCAAATAATCTCAACCGAAATCCAGGTCCAATAAAACCACAGAGGAATTCTCACGCAGAGAATTTCTCCATAAAATATTACAAAACTCCTCATCCGAAAGACATTCCTATGACTCCGATATCCTCAAATGCGTTTTGCAGTAATGGAGATGGAAGGTTCGTTTATTATACGATTATTATATGTTTATATAATGAAATGAATAATAAGTTGCAAAAGATTATTATTAATAAAGAAAATAATTAATATTAAAGTAAACTTGGAAATATTTCATTTAATAAATATTGTGGAAATAACTTCCGATTTTATTTATTTGAATTATATTTTTATAAATAATTCCGCTATCGACTAATTATTTTAAAGTTATTGTAAAAACAAAAAATCCATTATAATAATTTTGGATTGATATTATACAATATTAAAAATTGATAAGTTGTTAAATTCAATATTGAATTATTATTAGATTGTAAATATTATTATTATTATTATTATTATTATTTTTATTATTATTATTATTATTTATTATAATTATTATAATTATTATGATTTTTATTATTATTTATTATTATTAATAATAATAATATATTATTATTAATCAGATAAGTAAGCTGCAGAGTAATAATTAGATTGATAAAAAAATTATTTTGCAGTAATAGAAATGGAAGGTTCGTTTGTTATATGATTAAGTATTCATTGACGGATAGTTCTAATTGTTTATTTTGGTTTTAATAAAATATATGCCATTTTGAATTTGATAATCACATTTTAGTGCATTTCGTACATTTCCGAATCCTCGAACTAAATACTAAAGATTCTTTTACAATGAAATGGCAAAATAAGTTGCAAAAGATTATTCACAAAGAAAATAAAAAAATATTAAAGTGAAATGGCCAAATAATAAATAAATTCTCATGACTTGTAATATGTGACAATTCAACTCTCACTACAAAAATGCAATAAAACAAAATAACATAGAATTGTCGCAGAATTGTCAGGTATTCTCTATAAAGCAATTTCAAGCCAATTCCGCTCTTAGAAATAACAAAATGTTAAATTTTTTAAAGTATTTTAATTTAATTGGAATTATTATATTTGTTAAAACATATCAAGTGGTAAAAACGTTAGATAGAAGGAAAAAAAGTAAGATTTTGGTAAATTTATTTTCGTAGAGTGAACAAGACCGAATTTAGGTGGAAATATTTCATCTTATAAATACTGTGGAAATAATTTGCGATTTTATTTATTTGAATTATATTTTTAAAAATAATTCCTATATCGACAAATTATTTTAAAGTTATTGTAAAAACAAAAAATCCATTATAATAATTATGGATTGATATTATGCAATATTAAAAATTGATAAATTGTTAAATTCAATATTGAATTATTATTAGATTGTAAATTATAAATTTTGCTTTTTTAAGCCTCAAATTTTAAAAAATTAATTTTTTAAAAATTTTATAATACCGAGACTTTAACAAAATTTTAATAAATTTTTAATAAAATATTTTAAAATTTCAAACAAAATTATTTTAAATTTATTTTCATCCTGCATCACAAAATTACGTTTATTAATATCAATCAATTCACTAAGTGGACTGTGATCGAGCGGAAATGACGGGTAATTATTTCAATATATATATATATATATATATATATATATTGTTATTATTATTATTATTATTATTATTATTATTATTATTATTACTGTTATATAATGATATAATAACTATAAAGCCTCAACATATTTGGTTAATATTTTTTTAATTTTTTTGGTAAGCTAGGGATTATTAAATGGTAAACTTTTTTTGTGTCGGCTAAAGGAAGACAGTTAATATTCCTATTCTTTCAAATATCTTCTACTACTTAATTTAATTTACATAAGTTTAGTGATCATTTAGGAAAGTGGGCGTTGTTGTTAAAATTGCCACAAAATATTATTGTGGATATTTCCGTAAAAGTTCCGAGTCCCCATCAAATGGCAAATAGTATTTTTTGGCTTCTAATTAACGTGTCAGTATTTTAATAAATTATTGGTCAACAATACAAAATTCATTATCATTTTTATTTAATCAACCAATTATATAGAAATGTCAAAAGTAATTAAAACGCCGCAAAAGACATAATAATGCTCCCTTAGCTTTATCCTCTGCTACCCTTCTTCATTGCTGTCATTTGTTTAATTCAGTTTTCATTGTCGATAAAATAAATTATAAATGCATTATAAAAATAAAAAATAATGCTGGTTAAAATATTCTTTTATTTTGTTATTTACGCCTATTGCAGCGGTTCCCAACCTGTGGATCGCAACACCAACTTGGGTCGCCTGAGACCTTCTGAAAATGATTTGTTTATGCTAATCAGTGGTTTCTTGCTACCATTTTAAATTTAAGCGTTACTCCTACTCTGACTTTACAGTATAAATTTTGAAATATAAATAAAATCAGATATTTAGAAGTCAAAAACAAAATAGTTAGCTACAAAAATGCAGTGAGGTCCCCACAACTTGGCAAATGTTATCAAGGGGTCACAGCAACAGAAAGGTTGGGAACCGCTGATTTACCCTTGGTAGGATGGTCACGTTAATATTAATAGTATCTGATATAAATATTTGGCTGCGGATATTATTTTTGGAGTGTTTTTTACAGTTTCTAATAATCAGTTTTAGCTATTTGTCAAGTGATAATGAGAATGTTCGATGGAATATTTTCCTATAATCTCCAGAGAGAAAATGCAAATTTAAAGCAACTCATTTCTATTTGAAAGGTTATAAAAAATTGTTTCTAAAAATTTACAGAAAAGAAGGCAATCGGTAATTTGCAGCTGCGGTTGAACTGTTGAATGAGAGCAATCGATTGTGCACATTTTACATGTGAACTATCGGCTGATATGTATAACCATGATATATAATGGGAAATTAAATATACACTTTCTCTTTTTCTGTTAGATCTTTCCGGTCACAATTATTTGTGGCACTTTTCTGTCAATGGATCGATTTTATTTGATTAATTTTTAATATTTTAATATTTTTCAGAAAAACTAGTTTAATTACTTTAAAAATAATAATAATAATAATAATAATTATAATAATAATAATAATAAATAATAATAATAATAATAATAATAATAATAATAATAATAATAAATACTAATAAATAATAAACATAAATTTAATAAATAACTGTGTAAGCAATTTCCGCAATGTTTATTTATAAAAATTAATGTTTAAATAAATGATTCCGCCATCGACAAAAAAAGTATTTTTAAGTTAATAATAATAATAATAATAATGATAATGATAATAAAAATAATAATAAAAATAATAATAATTATTATTATGCTTGTTTTACTTTATTCATTGAGATATCTGGTTAATAAATATACTTAATGAGCTAAATTAATGTCCGTTTTTTATCGTTTTCATTAAATTTCTCTATTTTTCAGAATGAAGAAAGCTAGTTCTATGTCTCTATTGCCGGGCGCTCCTAACAGATCGGTAAAATTTTATTATATTTTGTATTATTTTTCTGAATTTTTAATTTACAAAATCTTAGAGTTTATTAGGATGTTTAATTCGATGTTTACCCAATTTTAATGAGTGACATTATCTAAATTATTAACTGGCAAGTGATAGATCTATTGCTACAACATTGCTTGCACGGTACAAAAATGTCACTGACACGCCAGGGATGAGTAAGAAACAGGATCCTTCAAATATCTCAAGAATATTTTTCTTTTGTCCGGTCATGTCACTGTTTTGTGTGAATCGACCTTAAGTCGGCAAAATAATAAAACTTGTTATTGGTGGCGTTGAATATAAGCGGCCCACTTTGTAGTAAATACTGTATACTCTGTAAGTTTACTGGTCTGTTTGCGCACCTGGACCTCGCACTTGCGAAAACCTAGATGCGCACCTGAATGGTGGGTACTAAAAGTTTCGCCAGATAAAACTCATGTCGCTACAACTGAACGGAAATATGTTTTTATAATCTAATATAGTAATATTATATTATTATTGTCTCTTTTCTGCCTTAGAATATTTTCCATCTTACACATAAAAGCCAATTATTTCATATTATTATTATTATTATTATTATTATTATTATTATTATTATTCAAAAATTAATAAGGTATTCTGGTGGTATGTATGAAGATAATAAATGAGTTACTTATAACAATAAACTAAATAAACTAAATATCAAAACAAGTGTGTGTATAAAATGTATATGAAATATATGTATAAAATATGTGTATAAATTGTGTATATAAATATGTGTATAAATTCTGTGTATAAAATGTGTGTATAAAATATGTGTATAAATTGTGTGTATAAATTGTGTATAAAATATGTATAAATTGTGTGTATAAAATGTGTATGAAATATATGTATGAAGTGTGTGTATAAAATATGTGTATAAAATATGTGTATAAAATATGTGTATAAAATATCTGTATAAAATATGTGTATAAAATATGTGTATAAAATATGTGTGTAAATTGTGTGTATAAATTGTGTGTATAAAATTTATGTATAAATTGTGTATAAATTGTGTATATAAATTGTGTATATAAATATGTGTATAAATTCTGTGTATAAAATGTGTATAAAATATGTGTATAAAGTGTGTGTATAAAATGTGTATAAAATATGTGTATAAATTGTGTGTATAAATTGTGTATAAAATATGTATAAATTGTGTGTATAAAATGTGTATGAAATATATGTATGAAGTGTGTGTATAAAATATGTGTATAAAATATGTGTATAAAATATGTGTATAAAATATCTGTATAAAATATGTGTATAAAATATGTGTATAAAATATGTGTGTAAATTGTGTGTATAAATTGTGTGTATAAAATTTATGTATAAATTGTGTATAAATTGTGTATATAAATTGTGTATATAAATATGTGTATAAATTCTGTGTATAAAATGTGTATAAAATATGTGTATAAAGTGTGTGTATAAAATGTGTATAAAATATGTGTATAAATTGTGTGTATAAAGTGTGTGTATAAAATGTATATGAAATATATGTATAAAATATGTGTATAAAATATGTGTATAAAATATGTGTATAAAATATGTGTGTAAATTGTGTGTATAAATTGTGTGTATAAAATTTATGTATAAATTGTGTATAAATTGTGTATATAAATTGTGTATATAAATATGTGTATAAATTCTGTGTATAAAATGTGTATAAAATATGTGTATAAAGTGTGTGTATAAAATGTGTATAAAATATGTGTATAAATTGTGTGTATAAATTGTGTATAAAATATGTATAAATTGTGTGTATAAAATGTGTATGAAATATATGTATGAAGTGTGTGTATAAAATATGTGTATAAAATATGTGTATAAAATATGTGTATAAAATATCTGTATAAAATATGTGTATAAAATATGTGTATAAAATATGTGTGTAAATTGTGTGTATAAATTGTGTGTATAAAATTTATGTATAAATTGTGTATAAATTGTGTATATAAATTGTGTATATAAATATGTGTATAAATTCTGTGTATAAAATGTGTATAAAATATGTGTATAAAGTGTGTGTATAAAATGTGTATAAAATATGTGTATAAATTGTGTGTATAAAGTGTGTGTATAAAATGTATATGAAATATATGTATAAAATATGTGTATAAAATATGTGTATAAAATATGTGTATAAAATATGTGTATAAATTGTGTATATAAATATGTGTATAAATTCTGTGTATAAAATGTGTGTATAAAATATGTGTATAAAATATGTGTATAAATTGTGTGTATAAAATGTGTATGAAATATATGTACGAAGTGTGTGTATAAAATATGTGTATAAAATGTGTATATAAAATGTGTATAAAATATGTGTAAAAAGTATGTGTATAAATATGTGTAT
The DNA here is from genome assembly GCA_022537955.1 of Schmidtea mediterranea. Classification (NCBI taxonomy): domain Eukaryota; kingdom Metazoa; phylum Platyhelminthes; order Tricladida; family Dugesiidae; genus Schmidtea; species Schmidtea mediterranea. Next base: position 8,106,386 of record CM039681.1, read on the forward strand.
AAAATATGTGTATAAAATGTGTGTATAAAATGTGTATAAAATATGTGTATAAATTGTGTGTATAAATTGTGTATAAAATATGTATAAATTGTGTGTATAAAATGTGTATGAAATATATGTACGAAGTGTGTGTATAAAATATGTGTATAAAATGAGTATATAAAATGTGTATAAAATATGTGTAAAAAGTATGTGTATAAATATGTGTATAAAATATGTGTATAAAGTGTGTGTATAAAATGTGTATAAAATATGTGTATAAATTGTGTGTATAAAGTGTGTGTATAAAATGTATATGAAATATATGTATAAAATATGTGTATAAAATATGTGTATAAATTGTGTATATAAATATGTGTATAAATTCTGTGTATAAAATGTGTGTATAAAATATGTGTATAAAATATGTGTATAAATTGTGTGTATAAATTGTGTATAAAATATGTATAAATTGTGTGTATAAAATGTGTATGAAATATATGTATGAAGTGTGTGTATAAAATATGTGTATAAAATGTGTATATAAAATGTGTATAAAATATGTGTAAAAAATATGTGTATAAATATGTGTATAAATTGTGTGTATAAATATGTGTATAAAATATGTGTATAAAATATATGTATAAAATATGTGTATAAAATAAAAGTCTCGAATTTATTATTTGTTGCCCACCTGAATGTTGATAAATTCTTTAAAATACAATTATTGTAACTTTGAAACGTTTGGTAATTTATGCGGAATTTTTTTTGTTTTTTTTTAATATAATTGTTGAACTTCGTAATGAATTTATTATCTAATTAATTCTGACTATCACAAAATTTTGTTTTGGTTAATAAATAGTTATGAATTGTTTTTGTTATAATCGATAATAAAATAAACTTAAAATATTGAGATTTTGTTGTTTTTTCCTCACACAGTTTTTTAAATAAAGAAGAGAAATAAAATATTGTGTAAATGTCAATCAAAAACTCTATTCATGCAAAGATAGCGAATAAAATTATATTGTATCATGTATTATATTGTATCATGTATTATATTGTATCACATATTAGATTGTATCATGTATTAGATTGTATCATGTATTAAATTGTATCATGTATTAGATTGTATCATGTATTAGATTGTATCATGTATTAAATTGTATCATGTACTAGATTGTATCATGTATTAGATTGTATCATGTATTATATTGTATCACATATTAGATTATATCATGTATTAGATTGTATCATGTATTAAATTGTATCATGTACTAGATTGCATCATGTATTATATTGTATCATGTATTATATTGTATCACATATTAGATTGTATCATGTATTAGATTGTATCATGTATTAGATTGTATAATGTATTAAATTGTATCATGTATTAGATTGTATCATGTATTAGATTGTATCATGTATTAAATTGTATCATGTACTAGATTGTATCATGTATTAGATTGTATCATGTATTATATTGTATCACATATTAGATTATATCATGTATTAGATTGTATCATGTATTAAATTGTATCATGTACTAGATTGTATCATGTATTAGATTGTATCATGTATTAGATCGTATCATGTATTATATTGTATCATGTATTAAATTGTATCATGTACTAGATTGTATCATGTATTAGATTGTATCATGTATTAAATTGTATAATGTATTAAATTGTATCATGTATTAGATTGTATCATGTATTAAATTGTATAATGTATTAATTGTATCATGTATTAGATTGTATCATGTATTAAATTGTATCATGTATTAGATTGTATCATGTATTAGATTGTATCATGTATTAAATTGTATCACGTACTAGATTGTATCATGTATTAGATTGTATCATGTATTATATTGTATCACATATTAGATTGTATCATGTATTAGATTGTATCATGTATTAGATTGTATCATGTATTAGATTGTATCATGTATTAAATTGTATCACGTACTAGATTGTATCATGTATTAGATTGTATCATGTATTATATTGTATCACATATTAGATTGTATCATGTACTAGATTGTATCATGTATTAGATTGTATCATGTATTAGATCGTATCGTGTATTAAATTGTATCATGTATTAGATTGTATCATGTATTAGATTGTATCATGTATTAAATTGTATCATGTACTAGATTGTATCATGTATTAGATTGTATCATGTATTAGATCGTATCATGTATTAAATTGTATCATGTATTAGATTGTATCATGTATTAGATTGTATCATGTATTAAATTGTATCACGTACTAGATTGTATCATGTATTAGATTGTATCGTGTATTATATTGTATCACATATTAGATTGTATCATGTACTAGATTGTATCATGTATTAGATTGTATCATGTATTAGATCGTATCGTGTATTAAATTGTATCATGTATTAGATTGTATCATGTATTAGATTGTATCATGTATTAAATTGTATCATGTATTAGATTGTATCATGTATTAGATTGTATCATGTATTAAATTGTATCATGTATTAGATTGTATCATGTATTAGATCGTATCATGTATTAAATTGTATCATGTATTAGATTGTATCATGTATTAGATTGTATCATGTATTAAATTGTATCATGTATTAGATTGTATCATGTATTAGATTGTATCATGTATTAAATTGTATCATGTATTATATTTTATCAATTATTATACTATATAATACAATCTAATATAATACCTTTTGTACATTTGTCCACAACTTTCTTTTAACCTCATAATTGATAAAAAGATGAAAAGTAAAAAGATGACAGTGAGTATGTCGAAATATATTGTAGTATAATTTGAAATAATAGCAATCATAATAATAAATCATAAAACCAAAACAAGCATTATTATTAGACACCATTATAATAAGAATTTACTGTATCTTTTTATTTAAAATTATTATACTGTGTTAAATATAACTCATTGTTTTAAATTTTTGCCTAAAAGTCATGTTGATGGTTATTATTATTATTATTATTATTGATTGTAATACGACTAGTTATATTTTTATGAACCAATTATAACACTATTTTGGTCACAGCGCTATTTTCTATCCTATAATTTATTTATGTTTTTATTTTTAATGTTTAAAAATAAATTTTTATTGACATAACATTTCTGTTTTAATATTATCTCAAAATCGAATTTTTAATACAAAATAATTTCATGGATAATTTGTCTAATTTCACCAAATATTTGTTTAAAACTGTTACATTATGGTGAATATTAAAATGTTATGTTACACTAATCTAATGTATTGATTGTAATTATTGTCTAATAGTCATGGTAACGGTAACTAAATTTAGCCAATCATGTGAGTCCAATTTATCAAGCGTTAAAATGCCAAAATTTGTTAATAATTATTTCCTGGGCACACTAAAATGTGTATTGTTAGTCCGATGCCTTCAAATAAAGTTTATTTCGATCTTTCATTAAGGTTCCCGCTACCCAACCGATCAAAATGCAACCGATGATGAATTCTGGTCAGTCGTGGCTTTCACAGGGACGAACATCGAGTATTGAGAACTTGAAAAAGGCTTTTGGAAAGCGTCACTGAGTTGACTTTTTATCTTTATTTTTGCATCACGGAGTGAGATGAGATTCCTTTTGTTTTAGAATCAATTACAATTTATTTTATTGGCATCATTCAATAGTAAAAGCTGTGAATTTTATTTAGTCGAGGCTGTGCTGACTTTGTTCTTTTTTATGCTAAAGTATTTTAATGGTGTGTGATTTTTATATATATAATTATCTATTTAAATGTCATTTTTAATATTTTTCGAATAAAAATTTGACTGTTTATTTTTCTGATATTATTGATATATTATTATCATTTATTTTTATATATGGTTATTATTTATCATTCTTTATTATTATTATGTATTATTATTATTATTTATCATTCTTTATTATTATTATGTATTATTATTATTATTTATCATTCTTTATTATTATTATGTATTATTATTATTATTTATCATTCTTTATTATTATTATGTATTATTATTATTATTTATCATTCTTTATTATTATTATGTATTATTATTATTATTTATCATTCTTTATTATTATTATGTATTATTATTATTATTTATCATTCTTTATTATTATTATTATGTATTATTATTATTATTTATCATTCTTTATTATTATTATTATGTATTATTATTATTATTTATCATTCTTTATTATTATTTATTATTATTATATTATTATTATTTTATTATTATTTATCATTCTTTATTATTATT
>CM039681.1:8115637-8490637 GCA_022537955.1 Schmidtea mediterranea
CTACAGCGGATATATTTTCGTAATCAAATTTTTATTGTTTTTCTCTTTTTAAATGGTTAAGCTAAAATAATGTCTAATTTAAATAAAATTTAATTATAAACTTCATAAGCCGGTTTGCTGGAAGTATATAATGGAATCTTTTATCTTAGACCCAATTTACTTTACAGATATATTAATTGTAATTTTCGTTTTAATCTTACAAAAATTCATATAAATAAAAAATAATTGAATATAAAATATGTTTGATAGATTTTGGTATTACCCACTGATATTAATATTAAATTCATGATAATAAATAATTTTGGAATAGATTAATTTATTAAAGTATTTATTTATTAATAATTTAGTCTAATTCTCATAGAAACAAAAAACAATTTTATTAAAATCTCCCACTTTATATATATATGAATTTTAAAAAATCTAAAAACTTAGCAAAAAGTGATATTGATTGCAAAGAAATATAGAAACGAGAGCGACACCAGCAAAGAATTTAGGGAGTAGAAAGATTTGTTTCCCTTTCAATGTTGCTGTCGCATATAAATTGAAACATGCATTATATTTTATTATTTGTCATTTTTCTCAATGACTCAACGCTGGGTTACCTCTAACAATTTCATTCACTCTGGATCAGAAAATTATTTTTCTCAGTAATTTTACTCAGAATATAAAGTTTATTCGGTTAAAAATGTGTTTCATTTTAATTCCATTATTTTTAATATTATTTTTAGTAATATTTTTTCTATTATTTTACACTGCCTTTTTTGACATTTATAGTAAATTGTAGGATTAAAAAAAAATAAATAAATTTCGGGTAAAAATGATGGGTATCCATTAAATTAACATTGCAATCATTAAATTTCCGAAATCATTTTCAAGTTACATTAAAGATATATGTTCTTCATAAGCATGTCCTGCAACCGTGTAAATTACCGAAAAATGTATACATATCATGCTTGTTTAAATAAACTCAAATTCCGTTGTTTTGCCAGGTGATATATCTTAGTTTTTTTTAAATTCTGAGATTTTGTCTCAAATTTACTGATGTCGCATTTCAAATGGGAACGAGTCTTTTATGATATAGACATGAAAGACAATAAAAAAGACATCCATATGTTATTTGCGCACTGAATGACAATTCGTTTGTAAGCAGAAGATAAAATGATTCTACACCGAAGGCAATTAAATTTAATACCTGAAATGCTACGGATTTTTTAGATCTATTAGAATAAAATTAAGTTTCGTTTTAACATGAACAGATACACTATTTAAGACAATTGAATGTGATTAAAATCACTGACAGTTTACCTATTTTGATGATATTTATAATTGACTATCAGCTAAGGTTAACCTTTATGTTCGTTATGATAGTGGATCCCTGTGATAGATCAAAATAAAACATAAAATAAAAGACCAAGTTTCGTAAATAAAGATTACTGTCTTGTAAAAGAGCCCTAATTAAGAACGCATATGGGAAAATTGTAAAAAGTACGAAACATTGTCAAAAAATCAGATCAGCCGCTCATTACGCTTAAGGGGCTTGAAATAAGTAATTCTATAGCGAACAATTATCAGCACAGTCTAACAATTGCCATATTATTTGTGCTGTTTGTTTCTAATTACCGACGATAATTGAGTAATATAATGACTTCTTGGATGAGGCGTTTTCGTTCAACTCTGAAAATTAAATTATTGATCTAATATCAAAAATTGTTGACGAGCGCACAACCAATAATCCACCATTGTAACGAACAATTTTTATTACTATATTCGACTTTAGCTTTTTATTCGCTATCCACTCATTTTTCATTTGCCTTAATTTATTGATACACGATAATTGAGTAGATCCGAAATATAAATATAGATCGCCACGAAGTGCATATTGATCTGTTGTGTACCACTTGAATCGACGGATTTCTCGACTCAAACATCAATGAAGGACGCCAGAAAGCTTCTGAACCAATTCTAATCCTAAACCGATTAACTCAATTTTTTTTTAACAAATCAAGAATAGCAAAATTTATTGAAATTACTATCAAATTTTTCCGCATCAAACTACAATAAATAGTAGAAAAAATCTAAGTTTCTACGCATCTCTACTAATTAATAATAGAATATATCAATATATGCATATATAAGAAACTCAACAGATATTCAAAGGAATCAATAGATATCAAAGGTTTCCAACCAACAGGAAAATACAAAATTCAAATCCTCACCTAGATTTTGTACATAGAAATACCCTAAAATTCATCACAATCTTTCAAATCTCTAAAGGCAAGCAAGTAATGCATTTAAAAATTCATAATTTTCGTTATTGACTAATTATTGATTTTTTAAAAATATTGATTCTTAAAAATATATTGATTTTTAAAAATTATTGATTACTTCTAAAATTATGTATTATTTATATTTTAAAATTTGATTTATTGACAATAATATTATCAATTTATATATAAATAATAATCAATATCAATAAAAATATATAAATTCGACACACACAAACATACCGAATAACAACCTAAATGCATATGGAAAATGGTCAAATAAAATAACGATCCAACTCCAAACTGATTCTACACAATCGATATTATAACAAATCAATATTTTGAAAATAATCAATAAATATAAACAAGTTAATAGATAATCAATAAAAGAGAAAAATGATTATAATCTAAAAACAAAACCAAAATTGAATAAAACTTTTTTGATCGATTGATTTCTTCATATTTTTTGTGAGAAAATTTTTCATCAGCATTTGTAATAATTTATACAATAAAATAGAATAAAAATCTATAACAATGCTAGATCATCGATTGTGCTGTAACAGCCATTTCCAATATATATATTGTATATATATTGTATATATTTGTGTTTGATCATGAGAGGAGAGATTAGAAATAAATGTACAACAGATCTGTGATTGCTGGCGGTGAAACACGCATATACACATGTGTACACGCACTGACACAGGCAGACACAGAGAGATCGGGTGCTACCATATATCATCCTGATTTACCTTTGGGAACGAAACCTGCTATAATCCCGATGACTATACAAATGAGGACTGCTACACAGACTCCGATGATGATCATTTTCTAGAAATTCCAAAAAATAGAGTTATTACAACTGGTAAAATTCGATAAGTTGTGAAAATCCAACCTTTTCAAAACAACATTTATGTAGCTACGACATTTACTAGGACAACAACACAACAACAATCAACCTAAAAATTATAGAAAATATAAAAATGAAATGATAATTAATGCAAAATATCTAAGAAAAAGAAGGATTTATTGGAATAATTCGTAGTTAGGATTTTGCTGTGGTGAGATAGACTGTATGTTTCAGGGAATTCAGGATGAGTACCTCAATTTGTATTTTGTTACTGTTTTCAGTAATTTATAACGTTAAGTGTAAGTATTCATAAATCTCAAGGACTTAATAAAAGGAATAATGTCAATAAAGCAAGGAAAATCATTCAAGATGCAAACTAAAGAATAACATTTATTTGCTTGTATTGTATAAAGAAATCCTAATAATTTCTACACTTTGGCCCTTTATACGACTAAATTTATTAAATCCTTCAAATATCAATTTATTTTATAAATTTACCATATAATTTATTATATCAATTTATTATATCAATTTATTATATCAATTTATTATATCAATTTATTATAAATAATTAAATAAATTTGGCAATGATTTCATTAAAAGATAACGCCAATAAAAAATTCTTCGTACGAAATATTTCTACAGCATAGCTGTCATCTTCAGGTAAACAAAACCAACTAAAAATATTATGAATTAACTTTTAATTTAAAAAGATCATTTTTTTTAATATTAATATAATTTTCTAAAAAATAAACACTTTAAAAAAAAATATTTAAATACTTTTAACTAATTTTAAAATTTTATTTATATAAATATTATAATTTTTTAAAAATAATGTAATTTAAAAAAATTCAATTATTTTAATAATATTAAAATTTATTTTAAAAATAATACATAAACATGATTTAACATACTTAAACTATTTAAAAACATTCGTAGTCACAGCACTCTGCACATTAATCTTTGGATCCAGTGACCTTATCAGCAATGTTTCACATATCACGCGTTCGCAATAATTAATAAAACTTTTCAACAAAATTCTAAAATCAGACATTCCTATTTCACTTTTACAGCCTCTATTGTGTTCACTAATATTGGTCAAACCCTTCAATCGACAATGCTCTAGAACTCGAGTACAGAGATGACGGGAAGTCTCTCCAATGTATGTGGCATTACACCCATTACATGTAAATTGATAAACGAGATCAGAACACAATCCAACCGGAGTTTTTGATTTATTAATAAACATATTGCGTACCTTACACGAATTAGAGACGATCTTTTACTCTAAATTTCCCATCTGTTTACTTAACTTCCTTTTATAATTTGCAAAACCTTCAGAGCACGGCAATACTAACACAAATTTGGGCTCAACCTTTTTATATCCATTTTTACTATTATTTAAATCAACAATCAATTCACACTCATTTGACAAATTACAATCAGACTTTCCTAAACATGGATCTTTAGGATTTTAAATTTATTATAACAATTTATTATATCAATTTATTATATCAATTTATTATATCAATTTATTATATCAATTTATTATATCAATTTATTATATCAATTTATTATATCAATTTATTATATCAATTTACAATATCAATAAATCATATAATTTGTTACATCAATGTCAATTTAATTATTTATATATTCATTTAAATTAAACAGCATATTTAGGAATATATATTTTTATTATAATTTGGGAATTAGATTTTAATTATTTTTACTTTTTTATATCAATGACGTGTAAGTTTTTTTTCTATTGAAATTTACTATTGCCGCCGGTTGAGAAATTTAATGAATATAAAGAACAGTAAGCCATGACTTTGTGATGAAACGTTTATTGGATTGCTCAGCTTGAATGTAAATGTTTTAAGATAAAAAAAACGTGAAGGCATAATGGATAGAATTTCATTGCGTAAAAATGCGTTTGAGTAAAGTTTTTGTTTATTAAAGGTAATTTTCGCTTCGGTCAAATTAAGAATTTTCTGTTACAGATTTCAAGTTTAATTATTTATTGCATGTGAATTGCATTTAAGTTGCATAAGTATGAAAATTAACGAAAACAGTCCGAGATTTTCTGTGATAATTTAAATTGAATTATTTTAAATTTCTCAGTGTTTTAGCTCGTATTTTCAACTGAAAATTTCAAAGTTTATTTTTTAACAAATTTTGCGATATGAGATAAATTAAATTTCCTGGAAGATAATGTCGGAATTTTTTGGTCATTGTCGATTATGAAAAAAAAATTAAATATTTCTCCAGATATTTTTAAAAGTACTTTCGGTTGTTTGAGAGAATTAAAATAAAAAGTAGATTTTCAAAGTTTTCAATAGTGATATGAAATAATCAATATTTTCTAAAATATTTTTAGCTCATTGAATTGGGGATAAAAATATGATTTGTTGGTAGCATTATGTCCTATATTGCTACTGCTGCTCCATTGTATATTTTCAAATAGATGAAAAATCGCATTTATATCAAAAAAATCTGACTTAAAAAAAGATCAAAAATTCATTGAAATCTTTAGCTATGAAAATGGGGGAAAATATCAATTTTAGAGAGCGCGATCGATAAAATTGATATTTACCCAATAATGCGCAGGTTGGAGAGCAATAAAATTTGAGGGCATATATCATGGAAATAAATAAATTTTAATCAGAAGTTATATTTGTCAAGTTTGAAGACAAATTTCAAACGAGTCCTATTGGGTAGATGAGATAAGAAACCCGATAAGTATTACATATGTGACATTTCCCCCGATGCTATCATCCAGTGATTGATCAAGAAATAACACCAACAATTTTAGTTATTTTAGTATCGTATTTCTCTTCAAATTAAATCATAACAGAAACAGCAGCAACTCTTTTTTCAATAGAAAAATATAAATGAAAATTTCAATGTGACAAAAAGCGGAAATAATCAAAAAAATATTGTAAGCACGGACGAAATAATAATTTTTAATTTGTTAATTCGTTAAGTAGGTTTTTGCACAAAAACATTTTTGAAAAGGAGAATCAATAGTGATTAAATTTTATTTTATAGCACACAAAATTCAATGGGTTGAATTTAGTGAAGGGGAAACCAGAGGAACTTTTTGGAGGTAAATATGAAAATTTAATTAAAAACAAAACAAAATTAGCTTCACTTTTAGGTGAGAAATTGTAGGAGAGTGATGAGATGACAGAAAATGAAGTGGTTAAAAATAGGTCAATATTTATAAAGTGAAGAAATAAATGTAAGACAAATACTAAAAGTTTAAAGCATTTACATTTCATATTATTATTATAAATAAATATCAAAATAATGATTAAGATTCTACAAAATGTCCATTATTATTTATAATTAATAATAATAATAATAATAATAAATATTAATAAATAATAATAATAATAATAATAATAATAATAATAATAATAATAAATAATAATAAATATTAATAAATAATAATAATAATAATAATAAATAATAAATATTAATAAATAATAATAATAATAAATAATAATAAATATTAATAAATAATAATAATAATAATAATAATAATATTAATAATAAATAATAATAAAATATTAATAAATAATTATAATAATAATGATAATAATAAATAATAATAATAATAATAATAATAAAAAAAATAATAAAAAATAATAAATAATAATAAATAATAATAATTATAATAATAATAATAAATAATAATAAATATTAATAAATAATAATAAATAATAATAAATAATAATAATTATAATAATAATAATAAATAATAATAAATATTAATAAATAATAATAAATAATAATAAATAATAATAAATAATAATAAATAATAATAAATAATAATAAATAATAATAAATAATAATAAATAAATAATAATATCATGGAAATTTTTATAAAGTGATTTGTGAATACTGTTCTTATTTGTCTATAATATCACTATTGTCTTTTCGTTAAGCTCAAATTTATATCCAAATTATAATATATAAAGTCTTTGGCATTTATAGTTGGCATTTAGTTCTTTTACTTTATCCATCATAAAATCAACTTTTTGCTTTTTATATTATTTCAATTTCAAATATTTAACATTTCCTTCATAAATATTTATTTAGTCAATTTTTATCCTATATCGGTAAAAAAATGACCAAATGAATATTTAAACCGACGCAGAGATTTAGCTAAGATATGAATTTGGAAACCCCCCAGAAACTTGACAACATTTACATAAGTTTCACAACATTAAGGAAACTTCCTCGTGTTTAATAACGAACCTTTCTAGCAGCACTTTGATATTTGACAGCTTTTTTAGTATCGGCTTTTGCAGTTTCGATGTAGTCTACAGCTTGTTCGACATTATATTCAATTCTATCAATCATTTCTCCCTAGAAAATGCATAAAAATGGAAATAAGAAAAAAATTTATGAGAAATAAGAATAAACACAAGCAAATTGTCAGACATAGACGTACTTGACTTTCCACCAGCATTGCCATATCTAGAAACATATCATGCAACTCTTTAATACTCTTCTCCAATTTCATTATGTCCTGATGACGTGCTTCAATGTCAGCGAGAGACTGCTTCGCTTGATTGGTGTCGGTCATAATCTGATATTTATAACTCGTTTTAATATTTAATAAATACGATAATAATTGCAATTAATTGGACAATAATTTCCAATCGACTCACTTCCTGAGTAAATATTGCAGGATTGCCGGATTCAAGCATATCTTCAAGTTCTTCGTTGGAAATCTTTCTTTCAGCTAAAATATGGTTTTTACACATTTAGAAAAATATCCATATCAATTGCCAAAAATGTAAAAAAAATGATGTATATTAATTTATTAATTAACAATTAAATTGTATATAATTTGCTGTCGGCAGTTTCATAGTATCGGATTATATGACTGACCAAAAATAGAATATAACCAGTCTAAATTTTATATGATATAATTCTATGGCCCACAAGATTCAACACAATTTCACAATACCTGCAACAAATATGCAAATACAAGTATTGATATCGACTTGAAAAAGCTAAATGAAAGAAAATAGACACAAATATCTCACTGATTAAATATTCGATTGTTTTATTGATTGCTATAATTATAATTAAATATATATATATATATATATATATAACATATATATACACCTATACCTCAATTTGCGTCGTGGTTACGTTCCAAGAAACACGACGCAAAGTGAATTATGATTTTCTTCAGCAAACCATGTAAAGATCGAAGATAGGTTCCAGGGTTACGAAAAAACTACTTTTTAAAAAGAAAGTTGAACATAGTAAACATTTAAAAAACCAAAATAATAGAAAATTTTATTACATACATACAAAAAACAAAAACAAATTCAATTAAAACCAAATAAATTATTCAATTAATTTATAAAAACAAAATATAAATTAATCACTGTCTGATGAGTCCATAGTGGCTGTTGTCGTAAGTGATATGGAGGAAGTCTTAAAACTACTTTATTTTGTAATATTACCATTTCATCAATTATATATTTGCCATATTTTTGTTTATGTTTCTTTACTATATTTAATAACTCTATTTTTAGAATATTATCCTCATTAATTTATATCAAAACCGTACGCACACGCCAACCGAATATCGCGAATAACAAACCAATACTGCCCTGTTAAATAAATCGCGTCGGTGCATCCCCGCAAGTAAACAACCAATCACAAAGCATACTTTTAAGGTATACATACCGTATATTTCGGCGTATAAGGCGACCGTCAGATAAGACGAGGTACAAAATTAGAGCAAATTTTTATGATTTATCATATATCGGGTTTTAGATATGCATAAAAGTAGTATAAATACAACTACCTGTACTGTAATACTTTCTTTTATATCGGTTGTATAAGACGACCCACAATTTTCAAGGGTGATTTTTTGACTTTAAGGGTCGTCTTATACGTTGAAATATACGGTAATTGAAACTGAACTCTAAAATTAGCAAAACAAAGTGAAAATAAAAGTATTAAAATTGCGTTGATTTTCAGTTAGAAAGGGAATCCCCGAGTTTTGATGGCATGGCATAATTAAAACAAAAGTCGTGTCTTTTTTAGAAAAAAAAGTAAATTTCAAAATATTTCGAAAAAAAATTAAAGACTCGAACCCAAAACACAACGCAACTTCGAAAAAACGCAAAGCGAGGTTTTGGTGTATATATATTTGTGTGTTTATGGTTCTAGGACAAAATAGTACGGGTATAATGCTACTAGGATTAAATATTATAATGTACAAAATCGTATATAGTGAAAATAATAAGTGATTTTAAATCTAGGTAGTTAACTATTTTCCTAAGACACATAACATTAATTTTGAGGAATAGATTAATGGCTGTCTGACAACATTTATATTGAGTACGCGCGCAACATTACCCAAATATGCAATCGGATCTCGGATATATTTCAATACGAAGTAGCAGTTCATTGGATTAATTTCATTCATCATAAATTTAATTTTAATTCTGTTAAAATTCAGCCAGGAGTTCCAGTCACGCACGATTTAGCGTGTTGGCTGATTTTGTCTTATAATATGGTTTCGTTTTTTGTATATATATATGTATTGGTTTCGTTTGTTTACGTTCATGGAAAATTAAAGATAAATTTTAATTAGCCGTTTTCCTAAATTAAGGTTTTAAATTTTCAATTTGCTAAATTTGATTATAAAATGCATTTTTATCCGTATTATTTTGTCCCACCACCTATAACACTGTTCTATTGTAAATTTATGAATAATAATTAAAAAATATAATATTGATTTGTTTTATTTTATATTTTCACCATTTATAATGTATTTCCAAATTAGGGTTGTTCAAGCTCTTTTATAGAATACACGGGAATATTTATTTTAGTTGTTTAAAAAATGGAATATGAATATTTATCAGAAATTTAACATTTTGTGAAAGCTTGTTTTAAATTGATTTCTAGAATTTTATGTGAAACTTAATTTAAGATTTTGGGGTTATTAACTTATCTTTAATCATTTTTCGATTTAAAATTTATGTACTTCTCCAAAAACAACCAAATTAAATATGAATCGTAATTGATATTGGTTTAATGATAACAAAGAGAAACGATTAAAAAAAAAGATGAAGAAAATACAGCTGAAGAACCTGTTAATAAATTTTCTGATCTTGTTGACTTCTTATGACAATTTTTTTTTAATGTTCCGATCGACCAAAGAGAATTGGCGGTTAAGGTAAAATCTTTCTCCTTCCAAGGACATTGCAAGATTTGATTTTGAAATAAAGACATTTAACATTTGTAATGATTCACTGCTCAAGTCTATATTTATTGCTTGTATAAAGTTCAATTAGCCTTTCAAATTTCTCAAACTAATCTTTAAATGTCCCAATATTATTCAACTAGAGTTAGCAAGTCTTATTAATAATTTAATTTTATAGATTAAAAAAATTAAAAAAAAGAGTTGTGGCTTTTGATGAAAGGAAACTTTGTGAGGAACTTTTAAACTCGATTGTAAAAGTTGGTATTTTGTTGTGTCAATGGATTTTTTGTTTTTTTAAATTTCCGAGTGTAAGTTAATTTTCACGTGATATTGAAGATAAAAGAAAATATAAAAGATTTTAGAGATAAAAATTTTTCCTTGAATTTAAACCAAAAAGAGTATAATTGAATTCGAAAATCTACAAGAAAAAATTCATCCAAAATATTTTTATTGTTATCCCAATATTATTACTATAAATTCCATCTGTAAATTTATAAATATTTTAAAATATAAAGTTACAATTAAACTATTTCTTTTTTGTTCGCTTTTTCTTAATCAAAATCATTAATATATCCGTATTAATTGCTAATTTAATTTGAATATTGTATATTAATGATTATCTTTATAATATTTAATATCGATTACAAAAAATTAATTATAATTAATAGATTAAAAATTAATTCTGATTGATTATGTGAAAAAATGATGTTTTAGGAAATTGTTTAAGGAAAATATTTAGATTGGTGCCAATATTCCCCCCCCCCACTCACAGCTATAATATATCATTTTTTGACGACAAAATTTTTCATTGTGAGAAAATGTTCGACTAATAAATTAATTACAAATTGTTAAAAATTTTAAACAAATTCAGAATCGAAAAATAGTGAAATAATAATGTTACCTATTTCCATTTGTCGTTTAATTCGGTTTTTACAGGCATCCCTGTAAGCGACCTGAGCCTTATTGTAGTCAGCCATTACTTCAATGAAGTTTCGAGAAATGGTAGAATACTGGAATGGAATAAGAACATAATTTAATAAATTCTCAGATTTTGAGAATAATTGTCTACACCTAATTTTTTCTGTAGTATTCACTATTAACTCACATTCCATGTTCAATGATTCAACAATTTTTTTTTGTTTTTATTTGTTGATCTTTTGTTGAGCAAAGTTAATTTTTTTAATAAAAAAGAAATACATATCAACATTTTGTTTTAATCATAAAATAAATTTATTGTATTTAGGATTATTTGATAAGCAATGCTTTTAGTGTGAAAAAATGAATCCTAATAATAAAAAAATTAAATCCATTCAGAGATTGTTTAATTTTGTTTTTGAATTTGTGACTTTTCACCATTTTTTACCTTATTTTATCATATATTCATACTTTATAAGTAATAGCACACGATTTTTAAACACGACATAATTCAGGATAAAATGGGTTAGGTGTATTTGGAAATTTTATATAAATTTATCCATAACTTGTTTTAAATTTTTAAAAATAAAAAAACCTTGCTCCATATTTTTGACATGAAAATGTTTCCAAATCAAGGATAAACATATTTATACGTAAAAATGAAAGTCGTAGAAAACCCAAAAAAATCTTAATGAGATATTTCCAGGATGTAAAAAAATAAATGATTAAATGATTGTGCAAAATGTTTTCGAAGAAAATGAATTATAATTATATCATCCTTGAGTCTGCTATAAATATGCTGTCCTTTTCCCAAGTTTGTCTACGTAGAATATATTATTAAGATCAAGCAGAACGAATAGCATTAATATTGTGACAATTTCAATGAAACACAAGTAGGAAATGTCCCTTATTTAATGTCAAGCATATAATTTAGCATAAGAAATAATTACATCCAGCAAAATAAGGCATGGATTAATAGTGTTAGAAGATAATTACACAAGAATAGCTCTCATTCAAAGCAATTAAGGAAAACAATGTCCAAATTTAAGGATTGTATTACACAATGTACGATGTAGAAATGTAATAAAATTGAATTATTTTTCAATTTTTCTATTTTCCGTAACCCGATTTGTTTTCAATGTTTAAAAAGTACAAATGAAAATACTCTAAAAATGGGAAGTTACTTTTAAATTTCTACAAACTTCCATTCAATGCCAATAAGAAAAATACCGATAAAAGGGAAAATTAGAGTGAATAAATTAGCGAAATACTTTTTTATTTTGATATTAGTAGTTGTGACACAAAATCTAAAATGAGTGAAAATGTGTAAAAATATGCGCTAGTCAGATTCTCGGGTATACAAAAATGCCATTCAATTTTATTGGGAATAAAGTGTAATTTATCCATTTGGGGGGGGGGTGGAACCTTCAGAATTTAAATTAGAAAAACGCAACTCGAAATTGATGTTATATCGGTTTAATTTGATGAAAATAAATTTAGTTTCATAAATTTATAATGTTCAACAGTTGTTTCGGGTTGACAACAACAAAATAGAGTGATTCAATTTCAATGTTTCGAAAATATCAGAGAACATTTAAAATTAATGTGAACTTTGGATAAAATATTCTTCTGAAATCTATCAGCTCTGATAATTTTATTTGACAGCTCTTTATGAATCGAGGAATAATGACGAGGAAAATATAGGACATGGTTGAGTGAATCTAATTTAAATAAATATTCATCTATATCAGTACAAGACCGCGTCATTCTGGTATACAAACTACGATGAAAGAAAGGGATTTTGAGAAATTCACTGTCAAATTATGCGACAAACTATAATGGCGACTAAATGGAGAGAGAATCACTATTAAACTTTGTCTGAAATCGAATTTAAACAAGGAAATAATGGGCAAATTTATAGCGATAAGCATCAACAGTTCATAAATGGATGTGCAATATATATATATATATATATATATATAATTGTGTTTAATAAAGTCGCTGGTGCTGGAAAAATTACCAAATAAATGCCGATTTAGAGGAAGTCTAGATGCAAATACTTTCAAAAGATTTTTTCATTTATGACAAGTAACCGAAATTAAGATCTTTAGGAAATAGTTTCTATTTAAAACACCAAAAAACGGAATCAAATTGTATCTAAATGTAATACTAAACCTTTCGATTATCAGAGGATCCATTATTAAACTATAGGGTAACTAGTAAAAATCTCCACATACACATCTGCCATTATAAGACTCAAGTTAATAAAACCTAAGTATAAAGCTAAAAATAATATATTTAACAACTAAGATGGAGTATATTCCTATGAGGATTCTCAAATTTGAAATCTAATCCATTTTACATGAATATTTAATTAAGATTTTCAATTTTCTCTTTGAAATTTTATTTAAAGAATTTTTTATTTGTCTTATTTTTCTTATTTATTCTGCAATCAGAAAATCAGGCACATCACAAAACTTTACGGCTGAGGAAAAAATATGAAATTTGCAACGTATTGTATTATTACCATTTAGAATTTGATTATCGTTGTTTTATCCTGTGTGGTATTTCACGTGAAAACTGTTCCATATTTTGGTAATTTGGCATGATTTTTTAGTTTATAGAGAGAGCACAGTGTCATCGCCACAGGAAAGTTTTATTTAATTATTTAGTGCTTAAAACCAAACTAAGAGTATATAATCTCAAGACTCAGGTAAAGAAAAAATACTGCAACAAAATTTCGTTTATAAATATTTCACTGCAGTACTTCAAAACCTTAATTATCTAGAGCAGTGGTTCTTAACCGGGATTCCATGCAGCAGCGTAGTCAGAATTACAAACCCTTACATCTCAAAACTCAGTAATAACATTTATTTTTGATTGAACACTTTGTTGAACTTTATAAGTTTGAATAGTCGTAATCCGTTAGGTCAACCAACAACTTCACGGAACTTCAGTGGAATTAGGTGAAGTGTTCCGCCAAACTAAGATATTAGGGGAAAAAAATAGTATCAAATATTAATTTTTTCAATAAATTCAGAAATATATGCAATTTCATAATTCAATTTAGTTTTATTTTTACATTGAAATGTTTTGAAATTGTAATTTCACGGGAACTTTTTGAGGACAAAAAAATCTCAAGGTGTGAGGGGCTTTTCCACTCGCCGTCAGTAACACCAGCAATAACGTTTAGTTAGGTTTTTCACTTCGCGCAAATCTTACACCCAGTTTTTCCACCAAAGGTTTTCAGATAACAAAGTCCTCCTTCATTACCAAAAGATTAAGAACCACTGATCTAGAGATTGGGAAGTAAATATATGTATATATATATATGATTTGCGGAATAAATTTTATTCTAGTTTGAAGGTCAAAACCATAATCAAAATGTATGTTGGCAGTTTTCCAAAAATAAATATATTAAAATATTAAGAAAACGAACATGGACAGCATTGAGAAATAAGAGACAAATAAGTCGAGAAATGAAATAATAGTAGACAAGTAACAACAGAGGCGGATGAAGATTAATAACCACAGAAACAAATCCTTATATTCGTAAACTTTTTGAATATATATTATTAAATTAATAAATACCAAAACATTAATAAATATCAAAAAACAGTCTAAACAAATAAGTTATTAATTCGGTTTTTTTGGTTTTCACTAAATAACTAGCGGATTTCAATTCCATGTTTTTGTTTTATGTTTGTCATTTTGTGTTGAACTTTTGTCAAGCAAAGTTAATTTATGAAATATTAAAAGTATAAACTATATATTTCGGTGAAATATTACTGCATATATTAGCTCAATTTAAAGGTATAGTCAAAATATTCATATCAAATCTGGAATCATTCATAACTCACTATAGTACATGTTAACAAAGATCTATTGTAGAATTTAAGATTAAAAGTAATCAACATTAGTCATCAAAAGTCTCACAAAAGGGACTGGACAAATGTCTTTGAACAAAAGCGATGTAGTACTATCACTATATAAAAAGATCCCATTAGTGCCAGTGCGAGTTTTTACTGTATTTAACCATATACCAATAACCGGTGCTTTTTTTAAACGACATAATTTAGGATTAGTAGTGATTTTTTAGATTATGGAATCAAAAATTGCATATTGCACATAAAAAAATGGACAATTAATTCATTTAGATCCAAAATACCATTAGACAGGCTAATTGGATGAGCTGATTTCGGGTTCGTTGTAATTATTTTTTTCAGTTAATTATTTAATCATAAGGTTGTATGTTACCATTTTGTCAAGTCCCTTTTTGATGCAATGGCCAAATGATTAATACGAATAATACGAATAATACGAATAATATGAATAATACGAATAATACGAATAATAATAATAATAATAATAATAATAATAATAATAAAAATAATAATAATAATAATAATAATAATAATAATAATAATAATAATAATAATAATAATAATAATAATAATAATAATAATAATAACAACAATAATAATAATAATAATAATACCAAATAAAATATTACTTAATTAATAATTAATGCTATTTTATTATAGAACTGATATTATAAGCAGAATGAATATAGAGCGAATAATGAAATAAATCCGGAGGGGAAATACTTACATTTTTTCTGGCTTTTATTTACATTTTATTATTTAATTTAAAATCCTCAAGTAATGCTTATATAGAATAAGTCAAATAAGCAAATCCATTTCCCACCATTGCCATGCCCATTAGTGAAACAGAGTTTTTGTTTATTAGTATTTCTAATTAAAGAACAAGAGAAGTTTACAAATGCAGAAAATAATCCTATGCAATTATGTTTAACCAACTTTAATAGAATAATAGTTCTGTGCAAATTTCGATAATTCTCTTTTTACATAAGAGAAATCTGAAATTCCATAATTAAAAAACTTTTACATCTATGAGAGGTAACTTTACATAATAAGAAAGCACTCAGCGTAATTGGAAATTTTATTAATATAATTACAATTATTATTATTATTATTATTATTATTATTATTATTATTATTATTATTATTATTATTTATTATTATTATTTATTATTATTATTATTTATAATTATTAATATTATTATTATTTATTATTATTATTATTATTATTATTATTATTATTATTTATTATTATTATTATTATTATTTATTATTTATTATTATTTATTATTATTATTTATTATTATTATCATTATTATTATTATTATTATTATTATTATTATTATTATTTATTATTAGTTATTATTATTATTATTATTATTATTATTATTATATTATTATTATTATTATTATTATTATTATTATTATATTATTATTATTATTATTATTATTATTATTATTATATTATTATTATTATTATTATTATTATTATTATTATTATTATTATTATTATTATTATTATTATTATCATTATTATTAATAATAATAATATTATTATTATTATTATTTTATTAGTTTAAATAAATGCTAATATTAGTTTAACTTGTCTTTACATAAAATAAGCCTTTTCATCTTCACATTGAAAAATAATAAGTTCATCTTAATCTATATAAATACTGATTAAAATTTCTGTAAAACTAATCATGAAGTTGATCATTTTACTTTTCACTTTATTCTTTGTTGGATCGATTTTCTGTTCTGAAGATCATCATGACGTAGCTGCTAATGAAGATGATTTGGAAGTTAAAGATTTCAGCGGTGAGTCATGATTTATTGTTGGAAAATTATTATATATTCAGAAATGGAAGTTAATGAAGACAAAGAAGAGAATGAGTCTAAGTTATTCAAGAAACCTAAATTTTGTGGAGTTAGAAGATGCATAGTGTTCTTCGGAAGACGAAAGTTCAATTGCACTATTAGATTCTACCGTCAAACTTCAACCTGCAAACCTCGAAGGTTTTCATGTTCTTAAATGAACTTCTAATTTTAACTTCAATTCTAACAAAATAAACTCGTAGTTATGATCTTTTGTGTTAACATTTAGTTTCATTAAAATAAATATTAGAAGAACGATTATTAAAGTTAAACAAAAATATTTATAAATTACGCCATATAATTTAAGAATATAAGTGAAAATGCATGATAGAAGTCATTTATGAGGAATTTCTAAATTTTCTATAGATTTTGCATTTTGGACCGTATTATCATTTTAACACCTCAAATTTTACTTTTCTATCATTATTATTATTATTTTAATTTATTGTTATTTTTATTATTATATTATTAATATTATAATTTTTTTATTATTATTTTAATTTATTTTAATTTTTTTAATTATTTTTATTACTATTATTATTAATATTTATTATTATTATTTTTATTATTATTATTATTATTATTATTATTATTTTTAATATTATTATTATTATTATTATTATTATTATTATTATTATTATTATTATTATTATTATTATTATTATTTTAATTTATTATTAATATTTTTTCTAATTATTTTTATTATTATTATTATTATTATTATTATTATTTTTATTATTATTATTATATTATTATTATTTTAATTTATTGTTATTTTTATTATTATATTATTAATATTATAATTTTTTTATTATTATTTTAATTTATTATTATTAATATTTTTTTAATTATTTTTATTACTATTATTATTAATATTTTTTATTATTATTTTTATTATTATTATTATTATTATTATTTTAATTTATTGTTATTTTTATTATTATATTATTAATATTATAATTTTTTTATTATTATTTTAATTTATTATTATTAATATTTTTTTAATTATTTTTATTACTATTATTATCATTATTTTAATTTATTATTATTAATATTTTTTTAATTATTTTAATTTATTATTATTATTATTATTATTATTATTATTATTATTATTATTATTATTATTATTATTATTATTATTATTATTATTATTTAAAATATCAACAAGCTAGCACATTTTCTATATACAAACACAATAAGTCCCCATAGTGCTAGTTTCAATTAATTGATTTTAATTTTCCTTCACGTATTTACTAAATTATGAGACAATTTTAACAAAAACAAATTTTAAATAATATTTTAAAAATGATTTAAAAAAATGATATGTAAAACTAAGTCAAATTTGAAAAAAATAATTTTTAAAATATAAAAGATAAAAAGATTATAGTATAATAAAATACTAAAAATAATATAAAAATAAAACTTAAATTAAAAAACATTTAGCAGTAATAAAAAACAATTTAAAAACTAAATTCACTAAATAATAATTAATATAAATTTAAAAACAACGATAAAAGATAATAATAAATAAACAATTATCATTAAAATTATATCAAAATTAATGAAGTCAAAAGAAAAAAAATATTATAAAAAAATAATAATAAATATTAAAAAATTATTAAAAAAACAAAATAATAATAAAATAGTAAAAACATAAAATAAATAATAATTACTATAATAAAAAATAATATGATAAAAATAAAAAAATAATGATAAATAATAAAATTAAAACATTAAATAAAAAAAAATTTAAAAATCAATTTGTAAATAATTAAATTAGAGAAATTTATATAACACATAAATAATTCAAATTATTTCATTAAACTCCTCACCTGAGTTTTTTTAATTCGTAAATCAGCAGATGATTTATCTTGCGCTTCGTCTTGTTCAATACTTTGCTCAATGTCTACGATATGAAATCGATTAAATCTTGAATAGAAATATTTAAATATAATTTTCATTGGCAAAAGTAAAAAAATAATATTATTGATTGTGGTGGTCAAAAAATGTCACTCCAAAAATAAAAAAATAAATAAAATATTTATCATAATATTTTTAGAAAAATCATTAAAGTTTAAACCATTTTTCAAAAAATTGAAATAATTATTTTTTTAGATTAAATCAATTTCGATTTAAATCAGTAGGAAAAATGTTAATTTATTAAATTAAAATTTTGCTATATAATTTTTAAATACGAAAAAATTTTTTCGAAAAATTTCCTATATTAATTTGACTACGAAAAAATTTTTTTTAAATTTTCCTTTATAATTTTTGACACCGACAAATTTTTTTGAAATTGTTCGTAATACATGCAGAACAAAAATCATGATTCATACACACCTTTTTATTATTATTATTTTTTATTATTATTATTATTTTTATTATTATTATTATTTTTATTATTATTATTATTTTTATTATTATTATTATTATTATTAATTATTATTATTATTAATTATTATTATTATTAATTATTATTATTAATTATTATTATTTTTATTATTATTATTATTATTTTTATTATTATTATTTTTATTATTATTATTATTATTATTATTATTAATGAAATTGGTATTTTTTAAAGATTTTTCTCAAATTTTACAACTCACTTAAATAAAAAATCATTTTTCTTAAATCAAAATTAATATTTTTTCGAGTTTTTTTGATTATTGTATATCAATAATTTATAAATGGAAATAAATAAAATCTATCAAATACAAAAATATTTAAATAGCTTCAATATCGATTTAGGTGAAAAATTTAAAATTTCAAAAAATATCTTGATAAAAAAAATCAATAAAAATTTTTCAGGCGGAGTAAAATATTAAAAGAGAAACTTATATTTTTGAAAGAAATGAATACTGTGTGAAAATGTAAATTTGTTTCCTGGAATATTTGTATAAAAAATCAATTTTAATTTTTGGATTTTTCAAGATGTTTTAAATTAAATTTTTTTGGAAATACAAAAATTATTTCCATTAAAAAAACATAATAAAAAAAATAATTTAAAATTTTTAATAATCTCGATTTGAAAAATATGAATAAAATTAATGAAATTCATATTTTTAAATCTAATTATTGAATTTAATCCGATCAAATAATTTATTAAAAATTTTATTCTTAGGATTTTTTAAAAATCAATAAAAATTTAAAATATTAAAAAATATTAAATTTAATAAAACATTGAAAATTTGATTTATGGATTTTTTTAAATTAATTTAAATTATGTTTTTCTGAAATTAAAATTTAAAAAATTATTTTTAATGCTATTTTAGGAACTCGCCCTCTATTCCGCCTCTTTTTTTCAACCCACATTTAATTTAATCAATTACAAACCTCAAATATATTATTAATGAATTGATTAATAAATATAATTTAATCCTTTAAATTTAATTTAACAAATCAAAAAAAAATTTATAAAATTTAAAAATCAAAAAAAATTAATTGTAATTCTCCAATTTTTCTATAAAGTATTTGAAATTATTCTCATCAAATAATATTTTAAAAATTTAAAAATCAGTCAAAATTTTAAATTTAAATTTTTATGATTTTAAAAGTTTCTATAGATTTTTGAAATTAAAATTGAAAAATATTTTTAAATAAAATTGTAAAATTTATTTTTGAAAAAAATTTAAATAAAACATTAAAAATTTGATTTCTGGTGTTTTTTAAAAATTAATTAAAATTCTCTAATTTTTTTATGAATTATTTGAATTTATTTCAATCAAATAATATTTTTAAAAAAATAAAGAAAAATTTTAAATAAATTTTCATAATTTTTTAAAATTAATTTTTATGATTTGAAAAAATTACAAAAATTCAATAGATTTTTTTCTGAAATTAAACTTGAAAAATATTTTTTCAATGCTATTTTAGGAACTGAATCTCATTTTTCCGCCTCCTCTTATAACGCTCATTTAAATTAATCAATTACAAACAGCAAAAATTTATTATTAATGAACCGATGGATAATTTATTAATTAATCCTTTAAATATATATATTTTTAATTTATTTCGAAAATCAATAAAAATTTTAAATTTTCATAAATTAAATAAAACATCGAAAATTAGATTTTTGCAATTTTTTAAAATTAATTAAAATTTTTAGTATAAAAAATTTTAAATTTTTATTTGAATTTTTTCTGAAAATAAATTTAATAAAACATTGAAATTTTGATTTCTGCATTTTTTTAATATATTTTAATTTTCCAATTTTTCTATAAATTATTTGAACTTATTCTCAAAAAATAAAAAAATTTTAAATTTTAAAAATCAGTAAAAATTTTAAATTTAAATTTTTATCATTTTAAAAGTTTCTAATAAATTTTTCTCTGAAATTAAAATAGAAAATAAAATTTTGATTTAAATTTTTTCTTTACATAAATTAAATAATTTTTCTATGAATTATTTGAATTTAATATTTTAAAAATTTTAAAATCAATAAAAATTTTAAATTTTCATAATTTTTTTTTAATTAATTTAAAGGAGAAAATAATATTTCCAATGTTATTTTAGGAACTCAATTTCTATTTTCCTCCTCCTTTTTGTCAACGCTTATTTAATTAAATCAATTACAAACAGTAAATATATTATTAATGAACCGATGGATATATATATCTACCTGAGATAGATTTATTTACCACTGCGTCGATAATATCATCTCTTATCAATCGGCTTTCAGAGGTGTTTTAATAATGCAAATAATAATAATAATAATAATAATAATAGTTTATAGTAAAAATAGCAGATTGCGCTAAACGAATCCTGTAGGAGGGTGTGCGTGTCCGTGTGCGTGTTCGTCTATCATTTGATCTAGCACGCACACAGACACAACAACAGAAAAACCCTGGAAATCTATTGGTTACCAAATCAGGATGCAAATATGAAAAAAATTCTCAATCCAGAAACAAAGCCAAATAATGATAATTCAAAACAATAAAATCATGCATGCCAAAACTTTTCCATTTGGAATATTCCAATTATAATTATTATTAAATACTTAAAGCTTAATTATAATATATTTGCACAACAAAAAAAGCTGAATTCTGTTAATTACTAAATTATTTAAATATCTGGTAAAAAATTACTTTTCAACTTAAACCGAACTTTATTGGCATTTTTCTTGATTTCAGCCATTGCTTCTTCCAGTTGTGTTTTCGTTTCTGTTAATAGTCAAAATTACAGCATATAATCCAAATTTGATTTTTTAGCATTTATTTTCTCATTTATACACAAAAATTATTCCATACTCTCATCTTGGTGTGGTGAAGAAAGAATATCACTATGTTTATTTTTGACATCGTCTACAAAATTCTGAATTTGATCTATCATCGTTCTAATATCTTCAACCTTATTATAATTTCATTTAATTTAGTTTCATTTGTTTTGCAATTTTTACCTGGTTAAAAAATTCATTCATGTATTGTGCACTATCTACATTAATTGATGTATCCGGAAGACTGTCTTCATCTTCCGGTTGAGTCTAAACACGATAAAACACTAAACTATGTTGTAATGTTAATTATTTCAGCATCATTACATTAAAAAATATTTTTAAATAGCAATTGAAAATAAATGAAATTATTATTTAAAAAATTAAATTTTATTAAAATTGAAGTAATTTATACAGTTTATATAAAACTAACAGCTTTAAGTGCTGCCAATAAATCCTTCGTCATTCTTCACTATAATAATAAAAATCTAGTCTTTACTTATTAAAACTATTTGTTATAAATAAAGTAATATATTTAAACAACTCGTATTAATTTCACTCTTGAAAAAAATCATTAATTGTAATTTAATTTTTATCAAATTAATTCTTTAATTAAGTTTTGGATAAAAATTTAATTTAACTAAGTTTAACTTAATAAAATAAACATAAAAATTGTTGTAGTTTAAACTTTTCTCAAATATCTTAGGTTATTTTATAATTATAAAAATTCTACAATTATATAAATTTACCGCTTATGTCAGAACAGAGTTCGTCTAGAGTGAATATTGAGACAGCCAATCTCTCCAGCAAGTACACCACCTGTCTTTTCTTGAGGTACACGGGGTTGTTTCTAAAAGGATAACTCGCAATTGATCATTACCAATGAGTTATTAATACTTTAACATTAATTTTAATTATTGACATACAAACTTTAACTTGCTGTATGTTTGCTGCATGACCACAACTTCCAAATTAAATGAAATATTTGTCAACATTACTGGAGTGTTTAAATACGAACCTAATAATTTTAATCGTACGAGATGCTTGATTATCAAGAATCTGTTAAAGAACTCAATAGTAATTTACATTCATGTAACTTTAACTAACTCAAAACACATGGTAAAATTTCGTCAAACAATATTTATACATTAATATTGCTGGGTAACGATATGGAAGAACTCTGTATGAGTGTCAAAGGAATGGCTAAAACCCCATACAATACGCGCATAACAATTATTACCACTAGGCACTCGTCAAAAGTGACGTTGGTACTGTTCACTAATGGGTGGAAGGTTAACAAAAGGTGAGCTCCTCTACAAGAACTGCTAATGCCTTAACCTTCCGTGGGTTCATGGACTACCGTAGAAGGTTTATTGTCCAAACTCGTTAAGGTCCCCTTCTAACTACCCCTTCAGTTACCTTGAAACAATGTGAATTTATTTATGAATTTTTTCAATTCAATACATTTATTAAATAATCATAATTACAAATTATAATTATAAACGATCACAAGCGCATATGTTAGCTAGTCTTTAGTGCAAAAATGTTAACTAAAATCGAAAATGTGCGTAAATTGCCCTAACAGACGGGCTTCCTTTAATTTTCTATTGCGGGCTCTTTCATGTTTGCCCGGTCGCGGTTTCGATGGCGGCGGTCGTTTTCGGGACGGCGTAACTATTGTATGGTTGGGCTCCGGAGAAGATGCTGAAGTGGAGGCCCTTGTCTATATCATGACCGTATCTGTTGGCCGGAAACAATTCTGTTTAGGCATATGTGGGCTTCGGGGCAAGATCGGTGTGAATTTGTAGTTTGGTCTCCAAGGTCGCTTTGGTTAGGGTTTCCATTCCGAGTACTCGGTTACTCAACTACTCGACAAATTCACCAATTTATGGAGTTTTCGAATACTCGGTTAATGGAATCGAGTACTCGAGTTTTAATAAAAACAATTTTTTTGTAAAATATAACCTAAATTTGATGCATATAAATGAGACCATACT
The DNA here is from genome assembly GCA_022537955.1 of Schmidtea mediterranea. Taxonomy (NCBI): domain Eukaryota; kingdom Metazoa; phylum Platyhelminthes; order Tricladida; family Dugesiidae; genus Schmidtea; species Schmidtea mediterranea. The sequence goes on from CM039681.1 coordinate 8,139,881, forward strand.
AAAAAACTACGATTAAAAAGAGTATCGAATTTTCATAACATATAAACACTGATTCGCCATCTGTTGAAAGATTGATTTAACATAATTTAACATAAAAGAAAATCAGAAACTTGGAATTATTTTCAAAAAGTCAATGCAAATGAAGCTAAATGCAATCACTGCGGAACAATTCTAAGCTGTAAGGGAAGCAGCACCACTGGATTAATAAACCATAGTAAATGCAATGATACTGATTCTGAACCCTCAACATCTAAAACAATGAAGTTATCTAATTCTTCAATTAAGAGCTTTATAAAAACTCAAATAAGTTTATCAGAAATTTTAGCGAAATGTGCAGCAAAGGATGGATTTTCATTTAATGCTATGATTCATTCAGATGCAATTAAAGGCTATGTTACCAGCTGTAATTATAGCACGCCGAAAACCTGTACTAGTATTCAAAAACATGTAATAAACTGAATTAATAAGATTATCGCATTCAAAAAACAAATTTAGTATAGCCGTTGACGAGTGGAAAGATGTTTTAAAGCCGAGCTTTTTGAATTTGACTTTGCGCTCTTCAAATTCAAATGAATATGTCCTTGGACTAGTAGAAATTAAAGAAAAATGTACTGCTGAAAAAACCAAATAGTTAGTGGAGAACCTTTTGAAAGAATTTGGAATGAATTTAGAAAAGGATATTGTTGCCTCAACAAATTATGGAGCTAGTTTAATGGTGAATTATTGTTCAATTATTACAGCAGAAAAACAATTATGCTACAACCACGTAATTCATCTAGCTGTCCTTAAAATTCTATATAAAAAATTTAATTTAGATGATGTAGCTGAAGATGAAGATAAGACTGAATATGATGATGAAGAAATTTTATATGATGAAGATGATAAAGACGAAGAAAATACAGTTGATGAAGATGACGGAAATTTAGAAAATGGAAATGGAACAAAATTCTGAGTGTTTTTATTGGTTTCTGATATTAAATCAGCGTTATATGCAATGCGAAAAGTAATTAAATTTTTTAAAAATTCATCGATTCGTACTGAAATTCTATTAAAGTATGTACGCTAAAAATAAGGCAAGAACGTAAGATTAATTTTAGATGTAAAAACTCGTTGAATACATTTGCATCAGCTGTAAATAGATTTTTAAAGTTAATTGAATGTGTAAATAATGCCCTAGAAGAACTTGGTTTGCAAAAGTTTGATGAAAAATATATTCTTGTTCTAAAAAGCATATCAATTACGCTTGAACCTACAATGTTAGCAGTTCAAAAACTTAGCAACTTAATAACAGCAGATGGGACTATCTTATATGTTATAGAGAAACTTAAGAATATAGATACTGAACTATCACTAAATTTATTAAAAATATTAAAAAAAGAAATTAGGAAACGTAGAAATAGAGATATGGTGTCCCTACTTATATTTTTACATCAGGGAACTTACGTTAAACCAAACGAGAATGAGTATTTAAATTATTCAACTAAATCTATCCTTAAAAATTATGCCAAACAACTATTTCTAAGATTGTTTCCCCACAATGAATTTGAGAATCGTGAAATTGCAGAAGATTTAGAAACTGAAATAATACATTTAGAAGAAGATGAATTTACGGAATACGAAAATTTACAAAATTGTATTCAAAGTTTGGCTAGACCTAAGCAAATTAAAGAAAATGAATTTAACATTGAAAAAGAATTTTAAAATCTTCAAAGAAATAGAGGGAAAAGAAGTGACGATATGGATTGCTTATATAATGCATTGTTGACTGTAGCTCCAACATAAACCTCTTGCGAAAGAGTATTCTCGGTATCAGGAAACAAAATGACAAAAATACGAAGTCGACTAGGCGTAAATACGTTAAATGCTCTCGTATTTTTGAAATATTATTTCAATCAAAATGTATAGATATTTAAATAATTAATATTTTGACTAAAAAGTATTTTTTTTAACTAAAATGTTTTTCTAATGTTTAACGGATTAATTTAATTGTATATTATGTTATACTTGTTATAATGAACTGTTTTTGTTTTTAAATAAATAAGTATTTTTGATAATTTTTTGTTAAGAAATTATTTTTCCTAGAAATTATTTCGAGTAATTGAGTAACCGGTTAATTAAAAAAAGGTACTCGACTACTCTAGAAATTAAAACTCGAGTAAAATGGAAACCCCAGCTATGGTGCAAGCCTGCTGTCGTATCTTCACTTTTAGTGACCTGTAAAGAGTTAACTCGTATAATTGCTTTAACCGAGCTATTTGTTTGTGAAGCTTTTTCACCTCATCCGGCCGAATCCATGTCTTCTCCATGCGTCTACGTCACCGCACGAGGGACTCTGCCCGTTGTGATTGACTCATCGCCTCTTCATAGTATTTAGCGATATCCCTTCTGAATTTTTCGAAGTCCGATTTGTGATCTTACACTAGATAAGAGGAATATGATTTTAATTACAAGTTGGGTAATTACGTGAAAACGATAACATTAAGATTAATGATTACATGCTAATAAGGGTAATTGCTTCCAGGGTTAGTGCGTTACAGTGCCATCTAAACTTCCCTAAACTTCTCTGACATTTTCGTTGTGGTCATCAATCAAATTACATGGATGTAAACCTATTCATTGAAGTTGTTTTCTTGTTAATATTTGGGTCATAACGAGCTCGTGGGATAGCATGTGATAAGGTGGTCATTTACGCTGGGACTATACGATTGGCACGGTACATAGGTAGTATTAATTGATCGAAAACAAAGTCCGTAATTACTAGTGGGGATTAACAATCATTAGGTTAGTCGCGGACTATAATGTTAATAAAAATCACTGTGGGAACTGTAGTAACTATCGAAATAACCTAGGGTGTGCAAGTTTAAGTAATAATAATAATCATAACAATATACAACTAACGATGCTATTTATTCTTAATGGATCATAAAGGTTATCGTTAAATTTTATAATACAATAGTAAAAATATAATAGAAATAACCTAACGACTGTTATCAATAATAATAATAATAATAATAATAATAATGTTAAGATCAAAAAGTGGGGGACTACGATCTTAACACAGTTCGTTTATCTGACTCCAATCTAATAATAATATAAAATTATATTTGAAATATAAACTAATCAAAATATAAAAAGGTCGGTCGCAGTCCTATGCAAATAAATAAGGCAAAGACAAATTATTTACCTATACAATTTATTTGGCGTTAACAATAAATTTACAACGTATATGTGTGTAGTTTAATAGAATATACAGATAACTGGATCAAATGATCCCTGCCAAATGGCCCGCAAGAAGTCGATGGTCACTATGCAGACGCAACGACTTATCCTATAAGACAGAGGGTAAGTAAGTTTTGATTTTGGGGCACCCCGAGTATCCGAAAGCGGTCAACTACTTTGGACACTACTTGATTTTAATTTAATTAAATTACTTATAAGCCGGATTAAGGAATCCGATTTTAAATGTTATTTTCTTTTTAATTAAATAAATGAAACGTACCAAAAATACTCCTCTGGATAAAGTGTATCCAAAATTCACGACTAAGTTTTCCAAACTTTTCTTTTAATTTTCTTTTCAAACTGGTATGATCAGAAGAGGTTTGTTAACTTTGAATCAAGTGGAAATTTTCGAAGTGCCAATACTGATAGGTTGTTTAATGAATTCTTCAAAATTGAATTTCTTTTAGAATCAACTTTTTCTTCGGGTACAATATTTTGCAATTTTCTTTCTCCCAATTTTCCACTCTGGCCGTGGTTTAAATAGGTCCTACGTTTTGTTTTTCTTCCTTTCGTTCAAATAACACTTGAATCCGTGAAGTAATTTGTTTTCTTTCTTGAGTGTTTCTAATTTCAATTAGGCAGATGTTTCCCTGTAATTTTCTCGCACTGATTTTTGAATAATCGATATTTCCTTTTTCTTAAAAACAATCTTCAATTGATTTAAATTAATCTGGTCCACTTTTAGATTTCTAATCGGATCGGTTAGGTTTTCTCTATTTTTTTTTGTAATCGGCTCAATTAATAATTTTGTTATCGGCCCCTGTACTAAAAAATAGTCCTCTATTTATATTAGTTTCACTAAATAATAAAATTACCTTATTTATAATTTTAGGATTAAGTAATTGCTAAATTTAGATCCACGTCATCAGAAATCCAAATTTAGTAATTTCCGATGACGTATTTCCAATTTCAGCAATTTTCTGTGACGTATTTTATTTTTTTTCCGACGTGACGTCACTAAACGTCATCAAGTTATATATATATATATATTTTTTAAAACGTCACTGTTTAGTGACGTCAGAATGACTCAAAAATCTTTTTAAGGCTAAGAGCCTGTACTTAACAATAATAATAATAATAATAATAATAATAATAATAATAATAATAATAATAATAATAATAATAATAATAATAATAATAATAATAATAATAATAATAATAATAATAATAATAATAATAATAATAATAATAATAATAATAATAATAATAATAATAATAATTATAAGTACAGTAATAGTAATAATATTAATAATTCGCTTTTTAACGAAATTAAAGATTTGAACTTAATGTTCCTAACAGAAGAATCTTATGATCCCTAAAATATCGAGTTATTAGTCCCTAAAATAAGATTAATTAAATTTTATTACCAAATAGTAAAGTATAAAAATTTTATCCAACTAATATAATTAACACTAGTATATATACTACGGTTTTTCACCATAACCCTTAAAAATCAAGCGTTTAGGAGATATTATAATATATACTATATACCTTATCATTAATTTAAGGGTAACCTAATTTTAATTCATCTTGCTTGCCATTTATTGCCATGGCAACTTATTATGGTATTCACATTTTCTGTAGTAAAAGTAGGTATTGATTCTCAGCCACCTTCCACTCAACATCTCCCTCTTACTTCAGGTCCCACTGAGGAATCGAATCCCCACGGGTGAAATCTACTATCACCGTCACTTGCCACCAGGTATATTTATTAATTCATTACCATTTTTATTGTTGGGCCAGAACACAGACGGCCTTGTAAATGTTTAAATGAATCGGTAATACACACGCAAACATAACATGCAGATTCAAACTCAAACCTATTAAAACACCAATTAACTCTACTAAAATGCGAGAAAGAAAAAAATTAAATATAAAATTATAAAACATAAAAGTAAATTAAAATAATAACAAAGTGCAACAAGATCCGCACGAAATAAACATAAACATAACATGAGAACATTAAATTTGGCCGAAATTTGATAATTTTCCAAAAAATACAAAAATCCATGAAAATGGAATAAAAATCAAAGAATTTGAATTAGAAATAATTCAATTAAAAATTCAAGAGAAAAATTGTCAAATTAAATTACAAAAATAATAAAATTAAGAATAGAATATTCTAGAAAATACCAAGGCCAAATTTTGTTTTACTAAATCAAAAAGAACACGCAAGGTTAGGGTCGTACAATAGGTATATATACTGATTCATTTTCACATAATTTTAATCAGTTTTTCAAATCGTCTAATCAGTTTTTTGGAACAATACTATTAGATGTGAGTGAGAGAATTGTTATAACTCTCTCCACGTCGAATCCTCGCAACCTCAATGGAGCTCTGCTTGGGTGACGGCGTGGGGAGAGCGCGTTACTCTATGATGTTCAAACTTTATGTTCAGAAAATTTATGAAATGTAGTATATGGTCAATATAAATATTAATGAACTGGAATTTTTTCGTACATGCTGCAATTTTCTTTTTCGGCCCACAGCCACTCACACACCGCAAGTTAATAAAATATACATACAACTCAGGCTGTGTAGGAGCAGTTTATCTGCCAATAGCCTGTGCTCGTGAAGGTTCCGGCGTGAATAACGCAGGGCCCAAACGTCAAATCACAACCGTTATAGGGGAAATTGGGAGGAAGGGAAGTAGTCTTTTGGCTGCTCCTCCACCACCCATTTCCCCATAAATTCGACCTAAATTTTGATTTCACACATCGGCCAAAATCATAAACATTGAGTAGCTCGGTGAGCACTCTTAAAATTCTAATATAAACACAATCAACTTAGGATCAATATTCAAGGAAAGGAACTGGGAAAAGAATCCGGAAATCGTTATAATGTCTTCAAAACGTCTCGAAACAAAAATAATAAAATAAAGCATAATAGATTTAGTAAAAATCATTTAGCTGAGAAATTTCACCGCAGTTATAGTGAAATAATGAGGAAATAAACTGTGAATAAAACGATAAGGTTATAGAATACTTTAGGTTATAGTTAGAAGTTATTACCACCCAAATATGCTAATATTATGACTAGATTAACAACCACACTATCGCAAAAATCTTTATTATTACTAATAACTATTATTATTAAATTAGAATTTTCTCCAAACCGAAATGAAAAAATTTACTTCCCAGTAACCAAGCCGTCAAAATTATCGTAATTAATCATGATTTAGTGACAGGAATCTAACGTAGTCTCTTGTAAATCGAACATAGACAAAATTCAACCCAAAAATAACCTGATGTGTTTTGATTAAATCAATTATGACCTTCCACCACCGAATAAAAAGACCCATAAACTCGAAATTGTCATCAATATAACCAAATTACTTGTCAATAAAATAATCAGAACTTAAATGAGATCAAAAAGCACTTTAACAAAAACCAGCATTAAAGATTTGCACAATATATCTCCTTTTCACCCACATGGACACAATAATAGATAAGAATAGAGACACATATATTGAATCCCAAAATATCTCAAATATACCAGTGATCATACATGATTGCCTTCACGGCAAGTAACTAGCAAAATATATAAAACTAGACGATGTAAGGAACCTGTGTAGAGGTTGGCTGACGAACATTGAGAAGCTAGAACCTGAATCAATCGTTTAGAGAAAGCTCAAAATCAATTATTTAAATTTTCACCTGAAGCCAGAAATCCAAAATGATGAGACAAAATCCATGCAATATCATTGAAATAATACAAATAGATCGAGGTGCTAATCCATAAGGAAATCACAAAGTAAATCGTGGATCAATACGGAGAACTATGAAAACTCGCTCAGGTGACGTGGCCAACAGGCAATTTAAATTAATCGTCGACAAAAACAAGAATATGCGACACCTGAACTAACACGTGGAAAAATTAAATCAATTATAAATCCTCACCACTGAATTTAGCGTCGACAGAAAAATCCACCAATCAGAATAACCCGAGATATGTCTGATCGACAAGTGAACATGCGTGCACCATATCAAGGCAGTATAAATGGATAGACGAAGAGACAGGAATTTTAGTCAAGTCAATATGAATAACACAGGAAAATCTAATAGACAAGGAAAAGTCAGAGTACAAGACTATACTTCCCACCATCACAGTAGCGACGAGATCACCATGGAGCATCGAACGGGCACCCAAAGAAGTAAAATTAATATTTATATAAATTCCATTTTTAATTCTTATAAATATTTGTATGCTCTGATCAACCCCAACAACTGTCCAAATTATTATGAGGAAAAGGATTGCCAGTTCAGCCAGCAATGAATTTAGAGAAAGATTGAGCCGATTCATAGGATTTGAGTATAACGATGATGATGCAAATAAATTCTTGACCTTGTTAAATTTGATTGAATTTCATTTTTCGCATGAATATCGCCAAGACAAACGACTATATGGTAATGCAGTAATTAAAATCGAAATAGCTCAAGTGGAAATATAAATTCAAAAGGTCAATTAAACCTAAAAACTAGGTGAACTCAATCATAATAGTCCAAGTTATGAAGTAGAAGTAGAAATGTCAACCCGAGATATCCAACAAATCTAAAACTAGCTGAATTAAACGCGACACCTCCATAATGCTTCTCTCCAACAATCGCCAACTACATCCTCGGCCAAAACGAGAATCTAGAGTTTGTCACATCTCAGACGCAATAGAACTGAACAACAATGTCGACGTGACTTACGCGCGCCAGACCTCATGATAGATGAACACTAGGTTAACATTCGTTTTATATCACAAGATAACCCAATAGAATGTTCGATTACTTTATCTATTCGCCACTCCACACGAATGCCCCACAACTCCGTTCGAAAATATTCGCTACGCAAGTCCAAGAATTAAGCCGATGTTTTTCGTTATCGCCGAAAAGAGTATTACCTTCATGTATAGAAAACCTGCCTTAATACATTATGCGATTTTGTTTTTCTTTGATTCAAATTAATGATATTTCCTTAAAACAAACTCCTGGATAGACGAGTCCCGCATAACTATGAGATTCCTATCTCACACCGCCGCGAAATGCAGACAGGCGATGTGGGATGAGGGATATTCAATCTCTACCGTCCGAGAATCAACGACCGGAAGACAAGGAGGAATAACAGACGTAGAACGGACTTTTGTGGCTATTAAACGGGAGCCTGGGCGAAACCCAGCTCACGAACTCCGCGGTCAAGCCGAGGATATACTTGCTCGATTATAGGATCATCAAAGAAGAACGAACAGGGAAGTGAATCGAGCCCGTCAACACCTCAAACAAATAAACGAAGAAATAGCGGCCGAGATAATTCCGAGCACAGATGGGTACGCACCCTCTTATGACGTCTCATTTGAGCTCGATGACCCGCGGATAAATCAGCCAATCAGGCCGATGATCGTGAACTTACCAAAGAAGGCTCTACTGAATGGGATGAGACCAGAGTTAAGAGAATGGGAATTGAAGGGAAATCACCCCTACACACGACGGGTCGATAGACCAAACTCGAACTGCCATTATCCATCATATCGCCATTACTGAATTGATAGAATAAATTGTTTTGGAGTTCTTATTTTCATTTCTTACTGCTAGTGTTAGAAACACTGTTTTATCATATATTGTATTACCTGTAACTATTATAATATAGATAGTCTAATGTATTGGAATCACTAATTTAAATAATAAATTGATTAAGTTGCTAATGAGTTGTTTTATTGTAGAAATGAATTCAGATGAAATGTTGAATACGATTTTCAAAAGCACTCGGAAAGAGAATGTTGATCTCCACAGACAACTGGTAGAAATGACTCAGGAAATACCACCGTATAAAGTCAACATGGGTAGAACCGTCCAAAGCGAAAGTCTTATACCAACGAATAACTGCCGCCCAACGCGGATAGGCTGAAGAAAAACGGTTGATACAGGCCATGAAGACGCAGATCTGAGGGTTAGAAGTGGCACTGGCGGCCTGTCAAGAGGGTCAAGCTGTCACATACCCTCTGACGGGAAGTCTCTGTACTCGAGTTCTAGAGCATTGTCGATTGAAGGGTTTGACCAATATTAGTGAGCACAATAGAGGCTGTAAAAATGAAATAGGAATGTCTGATTTTAGAATTTTGTTGAGAAGTTTTAATAATTATTGGGAACGCGTGATATGTGAAGCATTGCTGATAAGGTCATTGGATCCAAAGATTAATGTGCAAATTGCTGTGACTACGAATGTTTTGAATGTTTTTAAATAGTTTACGTATGTTAAATCATGTTTGTTTTTTTAATATTATTAAAATAATTGAAAATTTTAAATTACATTAATTTTTAATAATAATAATAATAATAATAATAATAATAATAATAAAAATGATCATAACAATAATAATATTATGGTAGGTTTATTGCTAATGAGTATGATCCCGGTAACATTCAGTATTGATAATATTACTAATCAGTGGCGGATTTAGATTTTGGTGCGTGGGGGTGGGGCGAGGAAAATTTTCAGGGGGTGCCATAAATTACGAAGATGGTACTACTCATTTTCCCGAGTATTGAGTGAATACCAATATTATTATAAAGCATTAGATTCAGTAAATTTATTCTAGTAAATTTATTGATGTAACAAACATTTCACTTTATTTATTATTTAAATTGCTTCCTGCGTGATTTCATTGAAGCAAAACGATGAGGTGCGACAATAAAAGAGTTACAAGATAAAGAAGAGTGGCTGGGAGGACCAAAGTTTTGAGTTCAAGGGAAGACGAATGGCCAAAGACTGAACTGAAGGGTATTAAAGTAGACCAGAGGGAAGAGAAGAAGGTCGTGATGATGACTTTGGGGCCAGAAGAATTAGGTCATAAACATGTAGATTGTTTTGCTCCCGAAACTTATTCTTATTGGACTCGATTGAGAAGAGACTATGCATGGATGCTCCGGTTTATCAATAATTGTAAAAGGAAATCAAAAGAAAGTAGAAATTCTGGAGACTTAAAATCAAATGAAATCGAAGAGGCTGAAAGACGAATCATTAAAATTGATCAAGAGAGATATTTGGCAACGGAAGTAAAACATTTAATCGAAGGAAAGAGAGTCGACGAGAAAAGTAAGTTGATTGAATTGAATCCGGTTCTGGATGATGATGGGATCGTTAGAAGTGACAGCAGGATAATAAATGCGGAATTTTTGGAAAATAACACAAGATACCCCATTATTTTGAGCGATGAGAGTTGGATAGCGAGGCTTATAATAAAGGAACTACACGTAAAGAACAAGCATTATGCAGGTGTCAATCACACTCTGGGAAAATTGAACCGGAAATACTGGGTGGTTTGTGCGAGAAAGTTGATCAAGAAATGCATCAAAAGGTGTTTCGAATGCAGAAGGCGAAAGGCAAAGGGAATGGAGCAGATTATGGCCCCATTGCCATCATTCAGATTTCAGGAGCCTTTACAGGCATTTGCAAGAATAGCGGTAGATTTTGCCGGTCCGTTTGAAACCATTCAAGTAAGGGGAAAAACGAGACAAAAGAGATATATGTGTTTAGAGCGGTTCATTTGGAAGTAGCGTATGCATTAGACACAGATGCATTCATTCATGCGTTCATCCGTTTTATGGGAAGGAGAGGGAAACCGTTGATGATCCTATCGGATAACGGTACGAATTTTGTTGGCGCTACAAACGAAGTTCAAGAAATTAAAGTAGATAGTTACAAGTTCAATAAATTCATGTCGGGAAATGATATTAGGTGGATTTTTAATTCTCCGCTTGCACCACATTTTGGAGGAGTTTTTGAGGCCTTGATAAAGTCAGCAAAGAAAGCTTTACAAGTTATTGTCGGGAGAGCTGATCTCTCTGATGAGGAATTGAATAGTGTTTTTATCAAGGTAGAAAGCCTATTGAACGCTCGGCCGTTAACAACTCAATGCTCAGATAGCAAAGAAGATCTGGTCTTGACACCAAATCATTTCCTGTTGCTCAAGCAGTCACAGAACGAAGATGAAATATTGAACCCAAAAAATGGTGCGTCTTATAGAAGGAGATGGAGAAGGATTTTGGAAGTAACTGATCACTTTGGGAACTTTGGAAGAGAGAGATAGTCCCATTATGGAGCACTAGGCGTAAGTGGTGGAATGAAAAGAATAATATCGCAGTTGGAGATATAGTATGGCTGTTGGAAAAGTCCACTTATGATGGAAAATGGCCACTCACACGGATATGTGAGGTTGTTCCTGGTCAAAATGGTAGAGTCAGAGTTGTGAAAATTCGAGTAGATGGAAAGGTAAAATGCAGACCCATCTCGAAGATATTCCCACTCGAAGATAAAGTTGTTGGTGTTGACGTGGTCAAGGGGGGAGGATGTTGAGAATTTGGTTAGTCTGTTCCCTTAGCCCCATGTTGTTTAGTAACTTGGAGAATGGATTCAAAATTATAGTTTTTTCTCCAAGTAACAACAATAATAAAAAATAATGATAGAAAAATAAAAACAGAATTTACCATAAAGTGAATGAAAAAGAATCAACATTTTTATTCATTTTAATTTGAAATTTGTGAATTTTGCGGTTTTTGGTAAAAGTGGTCAAAAAGAATTGTTTAAATTTGTACTGTAAATGGTAAAAAATTGAAATTTTATAATTTTGTAATTTTTATGAGTATCAATTAAATTAGAAGAATTTTGTAATTTAAAAATAAATAATTAGTGGCTTGAAATAGTTCAAATCTCTTTTATGATGTCGTTAATATGTTCGATTTCTAATGAAATTCCTGAAGTTCCAGTTCTTAATAGAATTTCAGGGCATGCTTATGAAAGACGGTTAATTGATGAATACTTAACAACCATTGATTTAAATCCAGTCACTGGGGTACAGTTTTCTCGAGATGATTTGATTGAAATTAGAGTTCTAATGCACGTGAAATCGAAACCACCCAGTTTTACATCTATTCCAGCCTTATTGAAATCTTTTCAGGATGAATGGGATGCTTTGATGCTTCAACAATTTATCATGAAAAAGAGAACCAGGCTCTTAAATGTGAATTGTCTCACGCTCTTTATCAATACGATGTTTCGTGTAGAGTTGTGACTCGTCTAACCAAAGAGACTAACACAGCTCGAGAAGCTTTGTCTACTCTTAAACCACAAGTTGGAATTATATCTCATATTGTTTCTCCTCAAGCTGCACAATTCGATAATTCAATGTTCTCAGCCAGTTCGCGTTCTATTGAAATTAATGCTAATCCAGACAGACGTTCGTTTGTCATTGTTGATCGCAAATAATTTTTGATGATTTTCAGTCTACTGAAACTTCTTTCAGCAGTAGCAGATGTAACAGGAAGAGTCAAGTATATTTTATAGAGAATTGCCAAATTGGGAAGTTCTGACGCCATCTGTTTTTCAACCAAGAAAGGCAGCACCTCTTTAAGTTGTAGTTCACAAGATAGTAATGGGCGTATTGATGCATACACGTATTTGAAAGTATCATATTCTAGGATTGCTTCTTCAATATTAATATTGTTTTTGTAAATGTCGCATAAATTTTGAAAAGATTCTTTATTTTCTTCTGATATTTGTGATGGATCAAGACAGGAGAATAAAGCAACAGTGTTATGAAAATCATTAAAACGTTTATCTAGTTGTATTACAAGTGTATCCAAGACAGTGAAATACGTTTCACATTTGAAGCGTGTAGTTGGATCATCAACTCTTTCATCTCTGTTAAGTTCACCTGCCATGCGTTTCTTTTTTGCAATTCGCTTTTCTTTAAATTCTGTTTCAACATCTAGTAAGGAACAATTTTTGATAATAAATGATTTTACAGCAACATTTAGACTTTCAAAAGCTTTATCACTTCTCATATCAGCAAACTTATTTCTGGCAACATAAATCAATTGTTTTGCAAACGCAATATCAATGTCCTATCGTTGCAAATAGTTTGATAACACAAAGATATTATCTAACAGCTTTTGTAAAAATAGCATCAGAAAAACAAAAGAATATTTTGTTATCAAAATAGATAGTCCCATAGCTTCTGCCCTGACACTTCCTTTGTGTTCTTTTGATTCCCCAAAATTTATATCTTCTAGAGTAGATATAATACCAGAGAATGATCCAACAACTGAATCAACTGCATGCTTTCGGCTTGCCCATCTTGTATCGGAAAGTCGTTTTAGAGTATATACTGTCGATTCATATCGAGACTTCTGATGTTCTTCGAGAATGTGTAGTCGTGGTAGACTTGATGTAAGGAAAGCATACAACTTTTCTGTTGTACCAAAAAACAACTGAACATCACTGTTAAGAGACATTGCTGCAATAGTCACCAAATTCAATGCATGAGAACAACAGTGAACAAAGATGGCATTTGGTGAAAGTGTCTTTATCTTAGTTTGAAGACCATTTTTAATCCCAGACATCACAGAGGCACCATAATATGTCTGTCCTCTACAAAGTGTAATGTCAATGTTTTGCTTTTGTAACTCCGTTAATATTATATTAGAAAATGCTGCAGCATTACTGTTTTCCAACATGTAAAAGCCTATAAATTGTTCAACAACTTGTCCTGATTTTAACACCAATCTTAAAGAAACTGACATCTGATCAACTATGGATATATCAATTGTTGAATCAACAATTAGAGAAAGGAATTGTCCAGACATTACTTCCTTATCAATATTTGCGGATATTTCAGATGCAAGTGATTGAATTAGGTCATTTTGTACATCATGACATAAATAAAGTTCATTTTTCTTTTCAAACTTTAAATGATTGTCAAAAGTGGAATCATATTTAGCCAATAAAAATAGCAATTCAAGAAAATTTCCAGTATTACTACACCTGTCAGAGCCAAAATGTTCTCTGTGTCCTCTAAATGAGAAACCTTGTTTTGCTAAAAAAAACGTTGCATCTACCATTCGTTTCAAAACTTCTCTATTTCTTTTCACTTGATAACGCTCCTGACTGATCAAACCAGATATCACAGTTTTATCATTTGAAATGCGATATTTAGCCAGCAAATATTGGCATATTGCACTTTGATGTTGATTGGAAGTTTCATGTTTAACGATTTTTTCCATGCCTTTTTTCCAGTTATAAACTCCAAAATTTGGGTCGGACCATTCCTTGCTATAATTTTCAGTTTTACAATCAGCGAATATCCAGCAAGCTTGGCAATGCATTTTTTGATTTGTTGGTGAATAGACAAGCCAATTTCTTTCCTACTTCATACTACCTTTTCCAAAACATTTTGTGTAACATGAAATTTGAAACTTGCGCCCCAATTCATCTGTCGGAAATTGAAATGGTTCATTGAGTCCAGGTTGACATGGTTCGATTTCAAACAATTTTCGTATCAGTTTCGAGCTTATGCTCGTATTAATGTAGAGTCCTGGATCTGTAAGGAAGTCGGATTGAGGAAGAAGTGGTTCTTGTAAAATATCTGAAGCAAGTTGTTTTTCCACTGTATCAAATTCTGAATCACCCTGATTATGTTTCAAGCCCTGAGCAGGTAATGTTACCGTCTCAGTATTCTCTTCACATGAATGTATAGCTGGGTGTAGTTCATCAACTGCAGATAGTACTTGCTCATCTTCAACAAGAACTTTAGATGATGTTTCTGTCTCAGCAGGCTCAGTACAGGAACTCGAATGCGCATATGGGTGTTGATCATCAAATACATGCTCATTTTTAGCAGAAACTTCAGCTGATTGAACTACTGGCAGTTTAGACTGTTTAGTTATAAATGATGTTAACTTAATACATTTGCTAGCATCTGCCTTGAAACTGGCTTCCTTTGCCAATTTACGCCTAGATGATCCACTTAATTTGGTAACTGATTTTCTTTTATTAGTGTCACCAGCTGACTCAGCCATGGCTCTAATTTAAATTTTATTTGAATTCAATATTGAATATTATTTTAATATTTCAATAGTAACGCAATAATTTGTTTGTCAAAAAAGTCCAAATTGACAATAATTATTATGGTTAGATTTATGTACAAAAACTATACAAGCTTAAAAACTTCAAACTGTCCCTCTTCACTGGAGCTATGTAATATTATTAATATGATGCAGCATAACAGCTGGAGTTGCTTAAATCCAGTTGAACTTTGTACACAGACAAAACTGTAATAAGAGAAAGGTCAGGCCGTCTGACTAGTGGCATTCTCAGCACTGCTAAGTAAGCAGTAATCTGCACTACAGAAGAATTTTCCTACTGCTGTGCTGCATTAACTATGTTTAACAACATAGCAGAGTAATATGTACTATCAATAATAATCTATAAACGGTGACTCTGAGCAGCTGTATGCTGCAGTGATAGTAAAATACATTTCAATCCATTTAGATCTTCCAAATCAAAGATATATTAAATTGTCAGTGATCGGATTAATCTTAATGCTTGTACACATTCATAAAAATTATCTTTGGGGGCGCCAATTAAGAAATTAGGATTCAATAGGGACGTGGAGTGGCGACCCCCCCCCCACGCCTATAGCTAAATCCCCCACTGCTTGTTCATCTGTAATAAATCCTGCCTGGAGTTTGATTTTCACCTTGACTTCCTTTATCTGCATATCATTGCTCACAACAACTCCTTTTAATCCTGATCCGATTGGATAGATTACCAATCGCAGTGCTTCTCTTTTAATAAAGAATAGATATCAGACATTCAAATTTCGACTTACTTTTCTTCTAAATTAAAATCACTAGCGATATTTGTCATTTAATACAGTAATATCCAAATCAAAATCTTATTAATAATTCGAAAAATTTTGAAATAGTTAAAATGTCTAAAGAATTTAATTATAATAATCATGCATTTTAACAAATTTGTTTTAAATTTTTAATTTCAAAATACAATAAAACCTCGATAAAATGGATGTCTATTTAACGAACTTCGGTTATAACGGACAAAAAATTCAGTCAAATGTAAAAAAATTAAAAAAGTTTTGTTAATATTATACATGTTTAAATTCAAGTTTCGCGGCATGTAAACAATTTTTAGCGGCCATGATAATCACTTCATACGTCACACTAGAATTTGAGACGTAATCTCGTCCTGCTTGTAGACTGTAACTAACCGAAGCGATAGTATAGTATGAATACTCTGGCCTTACATCCTCTTAGGTTCATGGACTACCATAGAAGGTTTAATATCCGATCATTTTAGGCCCTGTCAAACTATCCAGTTTAATAAATTTGGAACAATATAAAAGATATAATGATAATAATCTTAAATCAACAAATTTATAATTTAATAAACAAAAATTTTGATATCAACTAAAAGGATAACTTTATAATTACAGTATCATAGGTATGTATATAGTTATCACACATCTATTCTAAGTTCATTGTTCGCTTTAGTTGTCCTCACAATAAGCCCCTTTTACTTTTAGATTCCTGGCCCTCTGATGTTTGCCTGGCCAGGGTTTTGCAGGTGGTGGTCGTTTCAGGATCTTTACTACCATTTAAGCTGTCGGTTCATGTTGTGGTACCGATGTAGAAGCTCTCACTTCTAAGACATAGGTATCTTCAGCTGGATATAATTATGACTCTACATAGCTCGGTTTCGGGTTGATGTTAGCTTTGATTTGAAATTTGGCTTCTAGCGTCGCTATCTAGCACGCATGTTGACAGATCTTGATTTTGAGAGCTCTCGATAGAGTGATCTCTTCTTCGTATAGTTTTTTTGACTTGCATCTTTTGTTTGTGCAACTTTTTCGCTTCATCGGGACTAATCCATGTTTCTTTTATGTGTTTACAACGGCGAACGAGAGACTCTTCACGCCAAGTATGGTTCATTGTTTCCTCAAGGTATTTCACCAAGTCCCTTCGGAATTTTTCGAAATCTGATTTGTTAGGTTGTACTATAATATACAAGTCCTGGATACTTAATGGGTAAAAGAAGTAAGATTTTTGAGGCCACTTTCAAGGGATTACCATCAGATACGCGCATAAGAGATATAAACTTTGGATACCCGTCAAAAATCACGTTGGACATGTATTCCACTGGGTGGTTTTCAGAAAAAGGTGACCCATATTGCCATGACTGCTAATACCCTGGAAAATCTTTGGGTTCAGAGCTACCATAGAAAATATACTCGCTCATTTCAATTTAGGGTTCTTGTATCGATATTTTAGGTGAAAAAATATTGAGATTTGAGATACCTAAACTATATAAGCCTTTTCAAGATTAAGATTAACGAGTTGATTTATGATCATTCAAAAACCGGCCATTGATTCAAAGAAATTAAATCATTTAATTTAATTTACAGCTAAAATCAAAAAGATTTTATTCGAAGAGGTTCAGCATGATTTTTCTCACCTTACCCATCAATCGGGCTGTCTTTAGTCTTCTGCGCCTTTCTCTCTCGGCTTTTGCTGGACAAAGTTTATGGGATTTGATTTTTGTGTTGGTACTGTATTGAAGCTCATTGAAACTGCTTTGTCATATTTTGGTGGAGTTAGGTATGACCAGTGTCAACTATCTCTGCAGTGCAAGGATGTTGTCCGATGTCGTTCAGGATTGTCTCTTTCAAGTTGAGTTGGTAGTTTTCTTTTTTTCACTTCTCCAGTTCATTCCGTCATCTTCGTATGTTGCTATTTTAATAGTTCATTATGCTGCAATAGCATTTTGGCTTGCACCAGGAGCGTGTAAGTCTCTTCCATCCTGCGGCATCTTCGGATCAATGATTCGGTACTCTGACTTTGTTCCAATGCCTTATCATGGCAATACGCGACCTCTCGCCTAAATTTTTCAATATTCAAAGTTTTGGTTTGGTTCTGTTTCACTAAAATTTAATTCACTTTAACAATAAAACCGCCGAAGTGGTTAAAATGACTAGTTTTCATCCTTGCTGTTGAATATCTTCATTCAGAATACTTCTATGATTTTTAATACAGGCTATACAAAATACCTTGATTTTAAAGGAATTGAGCAATTTAATAAAAAAAAACGTTTAATTAATTTATTTTAAGACATTGATACTATATTAGAAATTTTTGTTTCACTGTATGTACGTACGTATATCGTTTTTCTCGGAAACACATAAAACCATGGAACGAACAAGAATAGCGAAAGCTCAAGATGCTGTCAATAAAATATGGAATTTTTTATGTTAAAAAAATTTTTCTTCTAATTCCTTCCTTCCTATAATATAAGTTTTTATTCAGTTGAACAAATTACATGCAGACAAGGGTAAGTATGTATGTTCCTATATTATAACTTTATTGATTTTTTCATTTTGTTATAGGAGTTTTTAATGAACTGAATCAGGTGTAAAACTGTTATTACTTGCAAATTTTGCTTTTCTGATCATTAGAATTGAGTGTGTACGAATATTGAAAGATGTTGACTGTTTATTCATTGTTGTAATTAATGGGTTAATACTAAGACGAGAAAATTCCAATAGTATGATATGAAATCAAAATGGCTACCATTGGCGGTTTTAGTGTTAAGAAATATCAGAAGTTATATTAGTAAATTTAAGTAGACAAAAATATTTTGAAAGGTCTGTAATACTGACTTGTAAATTTTTTATAATAAAGATTATCTCATTTTTGTCGAGTACTGCTTGACAAAAAGGGGTTTTAAACATTTTTATAATTTTTCAATATTTTTTAAATGGCTTGAAAACATTTTTAAGCTCACACACGCCAAATGTCTTCAGATACTCACACATGGAAAGATAACCATTAGTCACTCATCATGTTGGAAAGACGTACTCGAGGTTTCTGATAAAACTTGGATTTCCAATTCATTTTTCTTCCATTTCATGAACCAGCGCCATTCAACTCAACAAATGATGTTTTGTCGCTTGAAAAAATTCAAAACGCAATTTAGATTCAACCTTTATAGCTGACCATCGAGTCCAAATGTTTTCATTGTCATCATGACGCTATCATCAATGTTTAAATACTAAGTTCATAATTTGTTCATTATTTGACTTGCGAAAAATTTGCTCCCAGTTTTTGGTATTAAGTTTTGTTTTTTACTCTGAGAAAGAAATGTAGACTAAGGGCTCCCAGCTAAGTGGATCCGACCCGGGGGAAAACGTAACGTATTACTACGAACACTTGATAAGTCTTTAGTAACTTGAAATTAGATCAAATCAAAACAAAAACAAAATTTAGTAATTGGTCTAGGAATGCGTTATTGGTGACGCGGAGCCCACGCGTAAAATTGTGCATTCGTCATACATGACAAGCTACGCAAAATTATTATAAAACATCTCAAAAACACCGAATTAACAACAATGAAATCAGCCTTACTTTTGTTCGGATGTTGTTTTATTTTATCAATTATATGCGCAAAAAAGACAAAAGCTGTTGAAGAAACTGATGAACTTTCTGAAGGTGAAGAAGGTTATAACAATAATTATTATTAATATGATTATTACTATTGTTTACAGAGAGTCAGCATTATAATCCATTTAATCCAAACGGATTCGGACCCGGCAAATGGTGTGCTACAAGGTTTTTCAATGTTACAATGAACAAGCACTATTCTTGTTGGGTCTATTTCTATTACCGGCCAATTGGACCCTGTGTCCCTGGACGATGCGAATGTGCTTAGGCAACGCAAAAGTCCTGACGGGAATCTATTTTTAACAAATATATGTTTTTGTAGTTACACTAATGTTAAAATCAAAAGTAGTATACGATGCCGCACCTTCATTCACTGGGTGAAAGCTGTACATCATGAAACGTGGGCAGAGTTTTTACCCTTGGTGAAACATTATAAATCTCCATTGCGCATCAATATATTATTTTATAAAATTAGATTGTAACAGAAGTAAGGTATGGGTTGTATACGTTATATGCTTCCATACAAATTCAGAATACCCGCATAATCCTCACTCCCAACTCATCATCACAATGCGTTATTTACGCAACGTGATGGACTCATTACATATTCACATTTTAGATATATCTCATCATGATTTAAGTACAAAAAAATTAAAGAATTACTAAAAAATAAACAAATGAAAAATTTTAATTAAAATAAAAAAAAGTTTAATAAAATATAAAATCAATAAATATCAAAAATTTTATAAAATTAAAAATGGCTTCCAGCTTAAAATTAGAAAAATTATCAAATTATTACCGAAAACTTTGGAAAACAATAGAAAAAAAAAGAATCGTGATATTTAATTTGAAAGAAACGTCAGTAAGCGACAACAGAAACTGATACTCGCTAAAAGTACGAATATATATTTAAAAAAAATGACATTAAAAAAAGACACAGGAAAGAAAGTATTTACGATAGAGAAAAAGTGAAAAAAAGAACTTATATTTTATTGAAGTAAAAATATAACATTTTTATTTATCACACTTTTTCTTCTAGTAATACGATTTATATTTGCTTCGATATTATTAGGATATCTCGTTTCACATAACATTTTTGTAGTTTCTTGGTAGCAACATATTGTAAATAAGTTACAATTGTAAGCCTTTGATACAAGTTTTATAACAAGAAAGTCCCATCTCAATAACCCTAATCCCTCTCAAACCCGAAATCATATTGTTTTCAATTAGTGTTTTAAGAACCCTTTACTGAGCTTTTTTAAACTTCAGCTATTATTAATAAAATATCAAATGTTCGCCTGTTTCATTTTATAATGATCAAATGTAGAATAGAGAGAATCAGTATTTAAAAAAATCATCAACATGTGTTTCCTTTCTACCTGACGATGACAGTTAGCCAATCGAAATATATCGCAAAACGGATGATGTTTGAGTGAGACTTTCACATAACAATATTATTAATCTTGAATTGCAAAATATCATTTTAATATTCATATAAAAAATTTATTTAAATTTAGGATAGAGAGTATAAACAATTTTAGCTTTATTTTTTAAATTAATCTGGTTACTGCCAGGACGCAAAGAAATATATGTGATCGGTACATTAGAGGTTTTCCCAGCTTGGCTTTAACTTATTTATAATGAAAGAAATGGTGCCTTTTGACTGTGAAAATCGTAAAATTTTATCATATAAAATGAAAGCAGAACGATTAATTAAAACATTTAAAATTATTTTAATAATTTCCATTTATTATTTGTAGTCAGGGTCTGTAAAAGGCACTTAGACGTCCAGGTCTGGTAATAAATGTGACCCATCAACTGAAAAATAAAAAACAGTACCATTTTGTTGAATAAAAAATTTAATTCAAAATATGAAAAACAAAAATGAAATTTAATAATGAAATTTAATAAAGTGCTTTTTGAGCCTTTAGAGATACCAAATAACTTATCAATTTGGCATAATCTAAAGTCCTTGCAATATCCAAATTAATGTTAAGTGTCTTCAGACCATTTACACGATCCTGGACCATTAATGATCACAGCGCCAACTATAGTTGTATTCGATTTTATTGAAGATAATTTTTTGTTGCCCTATAATGTTGGGACTACATAAAAGCGCGAAGTAATTTTTTTAATTCTTTTTTATAGTTTCTTATAGTGTTGCTAGCTATATGTTGAAGTCCTCCCGAATTTGGAGACCCATGTCAAATGACCCCCTTGATCACACTTTGCAGGGCCTGTTTTTTAAGACTATAGATCAAAACAATTTTTCTTTAGTTATTTATTATATACACCCTTGACAAAGGCTGGACTGAATTGTTGTTTACCCGATAAAAATATGAAAATTATTGATTTAAATAAAAGATCAATGGTGAAATCAGAAGATAATGATGATATTTAAAATTATGTTACACTATATTTTATATCCTACAGGATTTTTTTCTGTCGCCTAGAGAACGTATTATTTGAAGAATCATAGAAAATAATTTGACTGATAAAAAGGTGAGTACTGATTTTATTTATAATCCAAGAAACCTTTACTTTAAAATGATCATTTTCCATTTTTCCTTTTTTTACTTTTAATAATTTTTAAAACCGTTTATAACGAAATTATAAAAGGACTTTTGTTTATATGTAATAATATGTATTTACATGTATTCTTTTTAAATAATTTCTTTTTAAAATATTCTTTTTAAAATTTTAAATACTTGATACATAACAGGTAAAATTAAATAAAAAATATATGTCTCGTCTTTCTGAGAGGAATAAACAATGTATAAATTGTATATATACGTCACGATCCACCAGGCAGATGACTATGGACTACCGTTAGGGACCTTGATTTATATTGCCACCTTACCATACTTATCTTTCTGTCTCTCTCATCTTACCTCTCCTTCATTATCTTTTTATATCTTTAAACAAACACAAATGGAAATCATCCTATTCTTAAAATGTATACAATTAGAGATTAGACACTTGATCAAGTAGATCCCACTTTTGTTTAATCTCGCTGATTTATTAGCTATTGAGCTGTCAGAATCTTATAATTTCAGGAGAAAAAGAATGACATAGATCCAAAAATTTCCATTAATATGTATACCATTATTTTTTAATAAAACTTAGAACCATCCCCCCCCCCCCCCCCCCAACCAATTTTGGGTTACAGTTCGTTTGATGACCCAAATGCCAATCAAATTTCAATATATTATTAAAAATCAAATATAAATATAAAAAAACAGTTTAGTTTTAATCAACTAAAACATATTAAACATGAAAAATTAAAAGCATTTGCATAATTCAGGTAAACATGGACCATTGGTTGAAGCATTCCTATAGAAAGGTACCCGACATTTGTAGTCAAGATAAAAATTCACGGTTGCAGTGCGATATCCGCAAAATATGCGATTTGGTCTCGTGTTTTCATGATGCCGAACCGCATTTACTGAAAAATAAACATATATAAATTTTAAAAATTTTATAAATTATAAATGCATTTTTAAATTTAAAATTACCTTTTAATACGTGATCCATGGATGCGGTCGTTTTCACGAAATTGTCAAAGATTATTGGACTTATCACAATTGTTGCGAAGAGCACAATAAATTTCATGCTTGATTTGTTTACTGAAATTTGTGAAAAAAAGTTATTTATATAAAAGATTCGTCTAGCAATACGGTTATTTCACTTAATGTTCGTGGGCCTAAAATTGTTGTTGGTGGGCCGGACTTACTAATGGTGCTATTTTTAGCAAGTGTCCGAGTCTACAAAAACAATTTAAATAATAAAATAATTTGATAATTTAATTTAAAATCTTCAATTTATTATTATTATTATTATTATTATTAAAAATAATAATAATAATAATAATAATAATAATAATAATAATAATAATAATAATAATAATAATAATAATAATAATAATAACAATAATAATAATAATAATAATAATAACAATAATAATAATAATAATAATAATAATAATAATAATAAAAATAGTAATAATAATAATAATAATAATAGTAATAATAATAATAATAATAAAAATAGTAATAATAATAATAATAATAATAGTAATAATAATAATAATAATAATAATAATAATAATAATAATAATAATAATAATAATAATAATATTTTCTACAAAATTTGATTATGAATACCTTAAATAAATCTGATTCATAGTCAAATTTTGTAGAAAATATTATGTCACTTATAAAGAAATCAGAAGTGAAAACCAAAAAGAGTTCTTATAATAATAAAAATAATAATAATAAAAATAATAATAATAAAAATAATAATAATAATAAAAATAATAATAATAATAAAAATAATAATAATAATAAAAATAATAATAATAATAAAAATAATAATAATAATAAAAATAATATTAATAATAAAAATAATAATAATAATAATTATTATATTAATAATAATAATAATAATTATTATTATATTAGTATAAGTAACTGAAGAGGATTTTTTAATAATCGAAATTTTTTTCAACAATATAATTATTACTTCTCAGCAAGGGATTATTTTGTTATTCACTTATCTGATATAATAATTATATTAATCCTTCGCGGTTAGAAAAAAAAGTTACCCACCAGGTCCACAATTGTTTTAAAGTTTTTTTGTATATATGATTTTCTTGAACTAAATTGGGTTTTTTTTAATAAATAATCTACATTCTACACATATATTTGTTCTTAACACGAAATACAACTTAATTCTTATACAACGAAATCTGAAACTTCAAATGAGTAATTATTGGAATGTCGAGTTAGACTCGACATAGGACTGCAAAGGTTAATAATAATAATAATAATAATAATAATAATAATAATAATAATAATAATAATAATAATAATAATAATAATAATAATAATAATAATAATAATAATAATAATATAATAATAATAATAATAATAATAATAATAATAATAATAATAATAATAATAATAATAATAATAATAATAATAATAATAATAATAATAATAATAATAATAATAATAATAATAATAATAATAATAATAATAATAATAATAATAATAATAATAATAATAATAATAATAATAATAATAATAATAATAATAATAATAATAATAATAATAATAATAATAATAAAAGTAAAAATAATAAAGATAATAATAATGACGGTCGTATAAGATAATTAAGATAAACGTTTTAGATAAGAGTTTTAGACTTTTAGAGCAAATTCTCACTAATAAGTGAGAATTTGCTTGTATATTTGATTATTTTGTCGAGAAATGTTTTTTTTCATTTCATTACTTATATGATTAGTTATATTTATTTGCAGAATGGAGAGTTCTACCCAGATTTCTGCCGTTAACTTCTTGAAAATCTATTTCCGTTTCGAAACGATAAAAATGATTGATTTTATTGTGCAACTTTGCATGATGTCCTAAAAACTTAAGAATTTCTTTCCGTTTCCAAGTTTAGTTTTATATCAAAAAAGATTGAAAGAACTTAATTTTCAGACTTTTAGACCAACTTACAAGCTACTTTGCAATCGGAATTTTCCTTGTGTTTAAACTGTTTTTTCCACAACGATTATACATCGTTATAACTTATTCAGCTGGCCATAGGTTTTCCTAGAAAATCCGGGACATTTGTAAAAAAACCGGGACAAAAGAAAATATAGTTTTTATACTTAAAATATTACTTTTTATTATTCATACTTTTCTGAAGAATGAACTTTATCAAGGAACTCAATGTCGTTCTTGATAAAGCTGTAGAACTGGTTACAGTCTAAATCACAGTTAAACTGAATAGTAAGAAGAGCGTTAAGTGTTCCGATTTCCAATCGACTTTTCAGGCCATCCCAAATCCAACTAACTTTTCCAAGTTGGGAAGCTTAGTTTACTAATTTCAGATTTTTGACTTTAAATGAGTTAAAAGCTTTAACTCATTTAAAGCCAAAATATTTAATTTCATTAAAGGGTTCTTAAATTTCCATATGTCATCAAATATTGTTCAAAGATGCAAAATTTGAGAATTTTATTGTTAGTAAAATTTTGTATTTGAATTAATAAAGGTTTAAGATGGTCTGACTTACTAATTTAAACATAATTGCATTGTATCAATACTTTATGGTACTTTATTTCTAAAAAACATAAAATTGGATTCACAATTTCGATCAAATTAATAATTCCGGGACAATTGCTGAAAATCGGTCACTGTCAAGGCAAATTCCACGCAGATGGCCAGCCTACTTTAAGTACCATGAGAGAGTTAACTCGCTCTGTATTTACGTGCGCATTTATTGAATAGCTAAGATCGAATATTTTATGTGATATAATATCTTAAACCCAAAGTGACATCTTTTGAAAATCTCGTGGCATATAAAGGGTTAAATATTCACCCATTCCTTGCTAACTCGCTTTCCTCGTGTTTTCTCAGTGTAATTAGTTCCAATATTTCTCCATAGATTGACACATTAGGCCCTTTTTGCGGATAGTTAGCCAATCATATTTGTTTAAGAAATTATTCTTTTGGTTCAACGTCCAGAATCTAGTCCAGTATATGTCATTTTATCCTTGAGAAGATAAAGACGAAGAAGGTATTTATAGTAATTATTTATGAAAACAGCAAGTATTTTACTTGACCCATCACGAGCAGCCATTAAAACAAACTCACTAATTCAATTACAAATACATATAACAAAAACTCATATTTCAATACTGTCACTCCGTTGCAATAATTGGAATTACAGAAGCAGTACAGGGCGGTAAAGGTGATATTATGTTTTAAAAAAATTTCTTTGTTTGTTTGGTTTTGACATCCAATTGTTTCGTTCATCCAGTACTTTTCTCCTTTCTTATAGCAAGTTCGAATGTATCCGTATGAATGATTACCTGATTAAATAATTAAACAAAACTCTTAGAAAGTCAACGTTCGTAACCAAAGTATTGTACTTGTTTGGCACAAACATATCGATCTGGATCACATATCATGGTGTAGAGTCTTACTGGGGACACCGTTTCTCCACAATACGGGTTCACGGTTGAGGTACAATAATAACAGAAAAGAGTAGACTTATTTACAAGAGAACTTCCTAAAAACATCATTTAATAGTTTAAATTAATTAATATTAATAATCACATGAATAATAATAATAATAATAATAATAATAATAATAATAATAATAATAATAATAATAATAATAATAATAATAATAATAATAATAATAATAATAATAATAATAATAATAATAATAATAATAATAATAATAATAATAATAATAAATAATAATAATAATAATAATAATATTAATAATAATAATTATAAAAATAATAATAATAATAATAATATTAATAATAATAATTATAAAAATAATAATAATAATAATAATAATATTAATAATAATAATTATAAAAATAATAATAATAATAATAATAATAATAATATTAATAATAATAATAATTATAAAAATAATAATTATAAAAATAATAATAATAAAAAAAATATTAATAATAAAATAATAATAATAATGATAATAATAATATTAATAATAATAATTATAAAAATAATAATAATAATAATAATATTAATAATAATAATTATAAAAATAATAATAATAATAATAATAATATTAATAATAATAATAATAAAATAATAATTATAAAAATAATAATAATAATAATAATAATAATATTAATAATAATAATTATAAAAATAATAATAATAATAATAATAATAATAATAATAATAATAATAATAATAATAATAATAATAATAATAATAATACTAACCAACAGTAACTTGAGTAAGAATTCCGACAATGAAAGCACTAAAAGACAAACATTTTGTCAATTTCATAATTTTTATCGTTTCATAATATTTAATAAATCGGAATTTATATAATTTTTATTAATTAATTCTCATTAGTTCTTTGCCTTTCTTTGATCTGATGGTTCTTTAAAATCAGCGTCATTAAATAATGAAGAGATTTTGACATTTTCCATCCGAATTTCCTCTGGCGATTCATTTTAAAATTTTCGCTACAATGTAAAAAATTGCATGAAATAATAAAATAAAAATAATTTTTCTTTGATTAAGAAAAATAAATTCTACTAGAAAATGTTGAAAAATCGTCAACTAGATGAAAAAATTCATCTAAAATACCTTTTTGTCTTATTTGTTTCTCATTTTCTACATTCTATATTTTCCGGATTTCGAGATACTCCAAGCGAGTTGAGATAAATCACCTATAATAATAAACAAAAATCAATAAATTTATAGCATATAAACACACCAACTCACCTTGAGGTTGCTTGTAAAATAGTCACTGAGACAAACCCTACACTATAGAAACACAAAAAGTGATAGAAAAATAAAATAATGCACATTAACACAACCCATAATAAAACATGCATGCAAACCTTTTAACATGTTAATTTATAAACATTTTTGAGAAAAATGGCGGAAAAAATTTTAAAATTTAATTTTGAGGAAACTGATCCAAATTTTTTTGAAAATGATGAAATTTCTTCGTAAGATTTATTTGAAAATTTAAATTAATTTAATATTTCCATAGAATTTCAGATATTTCTGCAGAAACAATTCCATTTCGCGAAGATGAAGAAATCACATTGTACGATTTATTTGAAAATTGAAATTAATTTATTAATTCCATAGAATTTCAGAAATTGCTGGGCCCTCAACAACACCTGAGACTCGAACAAAAAAGCATAAACTGTAAATTTTATTTATAAGTTATAAAAAATTCTTCTTCTTACAGAATTTCGGAAATCGATAAAATAAGAATTATAAATGCCATGGAAAATGTTGAAGACTATTTCCATTTTGGAAAATTATTAGGAATATCCAGAAATTCCATCAAAACAATAATATATAAATACCGGAAATTTTGGAAATTGTCACAAGGCAAGATTGGTGGCAGTAAATCCAAAATTTCGGAAGAACATGGCAATAAACTACTTGATTTTGTCGAGAAAAATGTTTATTCATCATTAGAGGAAATGAAGAACTTCCTAATCTCCGAAAATTTAAGTGTTTCCACAAATACTATTTCCCGTTTTCTTGGAAATCACTTAATAACCACCAAGCAAATAAGACCATCGGTCGCTGAAAGAAATTCAGATCGCGTCTTGAATCTCAGAATGAAATACACGACGCGATATTTAGAAGAAGCATGGATGGATTCATAATTAATATATATTGATGAATGTGGCTTTAATACTTGGACAAGCCAGAATCTTGGAAGAAATAAAAAAGGTGAGCGATTATACGCCATACTTCCAACGAACAGAGGGCGAAATATGTCCTTGGCTCTCGCAATTAGAGTCAATGGACCAGTCCATCATAAATTAATAGTAGGATCCTATAAAAAGGATACCTACCAGATCTTCATCATCGAAATAACTGTAAAATTGAATGGAACTGGATATCGTTTAATCCACGACAATGCTTCAATTCTTGGTGGTGCAATATCTCTTAATAATGTTATTGAACATTTACCACCATATAGTCCTTTTCTGAACCCAATTGAAAGTGTGTTCAGTAAAATTAAATTCAATATTCGGAAATCTATATCAAGAGCAGGTGAATTCAGTTCCATGAATTTCCAATCCAGATTCGATTTTCTGAAAGACGCACTGGATAACGAGCTGGTGAAAGAAGACTACAGTGATTTAACTAATTACTTCGTGCATATTAGGAGATTTTTTCCGAAATGTATAAAAAAATACATATTTTTGGAGATTAGTTATTGTTATTTATAGTAATATATATGAAATAGTTGATCAAAGTTATATTTAAAAGCTTGAATTATGATCATATTTCCTTGTGAAATCATAATTCAACTTTTTTAACTTTAAGTTTTATAACTATATAAAAAATAACTTACTTAGCAGCCATTTAAAAAATGGCTGAAATGCATTTATTTTTTCACAAAATAAATTCCGACAAGCTGATTTATGTATGAACTTGAATTATAGCGGAATTTATCTCAATGGGGCTTGGTGTATTATGGTAATGGTGATGTGTGTCATTTTTATTCTAGTTTTCACTGCTTGATATGATGCTTGTATTATGTTCATTTTGTTGAAATAGCATGTATTCATTGTTATTATTATATAATAGTATTATTATTATTATTATTATTATTATTATTATTATTATTATTATTATTATTATTATTATTATTATTATTATTATTATTATTATACGATACATTAAGTTATATCCAGTACATTTCCCAATAGTATACTAGTTTCGAGTTAATGGCTCTCATCAGTACTATGCCGTGAGGCGATCAGATTTCTCTGCGTGCCAGGTAAGTGTAAAAACAGTGTCAAATTAACACTGTTATACACTTATCCTGATGCACTGGACATCAAATAAGTTTGCAAAGTTTGGTTTTAAGGCAAGAAAATAAGACAAATCTTTATCTTGAACCTCCTTTCACTTGACACATGGCAGATACCATCATAACTCTGTACACTACAAGTTCAACACAAAAACTGGTAACAAGCTATCAGAAAAACTACTTGAAAAACTTAATTTCATTAATCACTATGTCTGATTATATTCAAAGAATATACGATACATACGAAATGTACTGGATATCACTTAATGTATCGTATATTCTTTGAATATAATCAGACATAGTGCTTAATGAAATGAAATTATTATTATTATAAAAATTTCAAATAAAAAATAATGGGCATTACCTACTACCCATTTTAAAAAATTTTATTCACTTTCTACCCAAATTAAAATATTGTAACAAGCTTTCATGTATTAAATCGAGTAGTGATATATTTCTTATTCAAGGTGAATACACTGTGAATTTAGGGAATAGAACTTGTAGTTGTTAACAACTTTCAGAAGTAGAAGTTCCCTGCATCGATTATTGCCTGGCTACTAATGAAATAAATGCCAAATTAACCAACTCTGTAAATGTATCGATTAAATTTTATCAATTTGACATTTTTGTTTTATTTATTGAATTATATGATAATTTGATAAAATGAACATTTGTTTGTCATTGGGTAAATATAACTTAAACATTTTGGTAGAAGGTGAATAAAATTTTTTATTTGGGTAGAAGGTGTAAAAATAATTTTAAAATGGGTATTTTGAGAATATTCCCAAAAAATAATAGACAAATTTAAGAAAACATATTGAAAAAGCAGAAAATTTAAAGAATTACAAAGATTATTTTTATATGACATATTTATATTTAGTCAAAAATATAATGTCATTTGAAAACGAAAAGAAATCAGTGGTGAAAATCAAAAGTAGTTCTTATATTACTATTATATGAACTTTGTGAGTTTGAAATATTTTTATAAGTTTTGTTTTGTTGTGATTATCTAATTGATTTTTATGAATAAATATAATAACTGTTCTATGTTAATTTAATTACTATTTTTTATTTTTACTAATTGTAGCATATTCATGTATAACTGAAATATAACAAGCCCCCCAAGACCGTTCTTAGACCTTTTATACAGGGCTCTTCCAATAACCTAATAATATAATAGTAACAAACGTTTTAACCCTAAACCTTCAATAGCAGAATAATTTAATCTTTTTAATTAAATGTTTATGCTAGTATAACAAACTTTCTGTAAGAGATCTTATTTCCATTCTCTAGGATCTTTGCACTAGGTTTATCCAATACATACTCAAAAAGAAGTTCATTAAATCTCCAACTCTACTGCATCAATTAACAGTTCATCAATGATATAAACCCAAAACACCCAGGAACCCTGATATTTTTCACACAATATCATCAACTAACTTCGATGGCCTGAAGATTGGATTCTAAGACCTCGCCAAAAAAAGGTTAAAGTGTTTATGATTATTGTAAATGAAATTCTGTTAATATTATATCAGTTTGGATGAAGAGTACTTTGTTGAATAGATCTTTTAATAAACAGATGCATTATGAATTATTACAGAACCGAATAGTATTAATTGTTAAAGATTAGAAACCGCCTTTTTTTAAAATTATTTTCCATTCCTTCATCGTATCAAAAAGATATAAACTATTCATATTTACTGATGAAATAAAAATATTTATCATAAATCGCATAAAATATGAGTGATCAAATTTTGGATTCGAAATTCAAATATAAAATCTGCCATGGTCTCCTTTAATAAAAACAACACGGCGAATTTCTCAATAATAATACTTACATCCTCATCAATAATTATTTTCATACATGCATCAATTTAATTTAACAGTTAATAATTTATTTTCATCCTCACATTTCTTTTATTATAAAGACTTATACTTTTCAATTATTTTAGTACTAGTTGTTCTGGACCATTTTCCATAAATAGTATTCACCACAAAAATCCAATGGCATTCTTTCAAATGGTCCCACCACATCTGATGTCTTTATTTCTTCTTGAACTTTTGTTGTCATACCAGGCTTTCCTTTACTCTGTAATTTTTCTTTTTCCAGAATAAGAACGTTTCCTGAACATTTTTAGTAAAAATATACAACTTTCATCATTAAAAACCTCAATTTACAATATGCAATCCAAAAGCTGTGTCAATAATGTCAGACAGATTTTAAACATATTACTCAGTAAATTTGTTTTGTCCAACTAGGAATATTTGACACTAACTAATGAAAAGTTGACTAATGAGGGAAGAGAGGTCAATAACTAACTAGGACGCGGATTAATTTTATTTCTTTACAAACATACATTTGATATATATATATATATATATATATATATATATATATATATATATATATATATAAATTAAAGAAATTAATTAGTGAATCACCATAATTTATTAAAGCAATAATGATGTCTATAGTTCCAGTCTAGGTGCAACGAAAAGAGCGAGGTTTACATATCCGTCCAATGCGGTAGAGATATATCGTGCAAGTGATCCAACTCCGGAAAAGGATCCGACACTGCCTTGTTCCACAAAATATTCCTCTAGCGACTCGTTTCGTTTCACTCGATTGATTTTCATCGCTTATTTTTTCTTGATCTTAACAATAGATAAACATAAAATTAATTTCAATTAATTAAATTAAATTTACCTTCAACTAAGTTTTTCACTTCGAAATCATTTTCGTGTTCTACTAGTTCCATATATCCATGCTTACCATAAACCGACAAAACGAGGGTAAGAAGAACAGTTAGATAAAAGACCTTCATCATTATGACTCTGGTAACTGGTAACGGCTTTTATATATAGACGTTGTTGACGTTGATGAACTTATTATTTATCCTTGTCAAATATGAAAAGTTTAAAAAAGAAAAAGATAACATCTTCAATGTCTATTTTAAAATCTGTTTTACTTCATTTCATAATGTCAAACCTTGGCAATCCAAAGGGTATATTAGTGTCTTTAAAGATATGGTACGCGGCCCAAAAGAGGATAAGAAAAAGATTTATACTATAAACTTTTTAGGGTACGTCGGAAATTAGAGTCAAACAAGCTAATGCTCCTTTGTACGAAATATTGTGAGCTATATCCAAAAAAAATATTATTTAAACGTTATTAATTAGAGATTTTCAAAATTAAAATAAAGAATAAAAAACGTAAATTTCGTTTTTATTTTTTATTAATTTTTAATTTATTTTTAATCTAAATTAAAATCATACTAAATAATTAAAAAATTTAATTTACAGTCAAAAATAAAGAAAGTATTTTATTTAAAAAAATGAAATTTTAAATCTAAAGGGAAAAATTATAAATAAATTTAAAAATTGATTAATAAAACAAAATTTTGAACAGAAAAATAAAATAACAGTTTATTTACCCAGCGGATGGCTCTAAACCATCCCGGGATACCATAAATATATTATTTTAAAATTATTAAGTAGAGATTTTGATAATTAAAATAAAGAATATGAAACATAAATTTCGTTTTTCTATTTATTTAATTTTTAATCTAAGTTAAATCCGTGCTAAACAATTAAACTTTTTGATATATAGTCAGAAGTAAAGAAAATATTTTATTTATAAAAACTCAAATTTTAAATTCAAAAAGAAAAATTAAAAATAATTTTAAAAATTGATTAATAAAACAAAATTTTTAACAGAAAAATTAAACAACAGTTTATTATTTATTTTTAAATTTTAAAATATATATATTTTTTATTATTTATTTGTATAATATTTTTAAGTTCAGTTTTAATTGCTTTATTTTTATTATTTGAAACCCGACAGAGCCTTATCATTACTGTTTATCAGTAATAGAATCTAATAATTAAAATAATAAGTTCATTTTGATTTTTTTTTTGTATAAATATCACATGGAACCGACACGAATTTAATCATGAAGCTTTTCTACTTACTTTTAGGACTATTGCTGATTGTTCCGATTTTCTGTGATTTGGAAACGTATCAGGATTCCGAGGATGAAGCGGAAGTGACAGAAAAAGAATTGGATCATTGTAAGTTGATCTCACACTGATATAATAGAAATGATATTTTTAATTAATTAATTAATTAATTAATTAAGATAACGATGAGAAACTGGAAAATGGAGCTAAAAAAGTACTACGATATCGATATTGTACTTCGAGATTCTGTAGGTTTTACTGGAACCGTTGGTTTTCATGCTTCATTCTATTCTACGCACCGATTGGCATCAGATCAAGATGTGGCCCAAAGAAAATATATTGTCTTTAATGGAATTTGACTTTGAAATATAACTGAAGGTTTTGAAAATAAATAATAAATTTTAATTAATTTTAATCAATTTTAATTAAT
The DNA here is from genome assembly GCA_022537955.1 of Schmidtea mediterranea. Taxonomy (NCBI): domain Eukaryota; kingdom Metazoa; phylum Platyhelminthes; order Tricladida; family Dugesiidae; genus Schmidtea; species Schmidtea mediterranea. The sequence goes on from CM039681.1 coordinate 8,174,175, forward strand.
TTAAATATTGAAAATTAAAATGCTTTGTTATTTTAAGGTCGAGAATAAAACAAATGACCATGGAATTTATTATCACAAGCTCATTTACTGTGATATTAAACTTAGTAACTCTTTCCAACTGGAGAATGTCATAAGATTTATTCTTTTAGTGGATACAACTTTTTTGCTTTAATTACTTTGCTCCTTTCCTAAACTATCTTGATTTCGATCTCTCTTCTCGTCATAGTCTTTTTGATAGGACTTCACCTTAAATTTCTTGCCAATTATTAAATTTTAATGCCACTTTGAATGTGTTATAGGTGTCAAAACCTATTAAAAACCCTAATAAATTTGTTAATCAATTAATTAATTAATTAAACTTTTTTTTACCTTTAGGAGATCCCACATTGATCCATCCCTCTTACCTTAAAATGCATTGACCTCTTCATCTCTAATTCAATTAAATACATTTGTATAAATTTTGTTATACACCCAAAGGTTTATTCAACTTAGATTTAAAGCCTCTTTTGTCACCAGCAATTGCAGTTTCATAAGCTTCATCGTCAATACCTTTTATATGTTTATCCCGAAGAACCTGTCCTAAATAAATAATAAAATGGAGTTTTAAACTATATAATGAAAGAAACATATTTCGAGAAAATTATCCTCATCATCAGTCATCCATCATAATCTTTGTCAAATACTATACACAGAAACGATAAGGACATAATAGTTATGATTTAATGATTTAATTAAATGATCTTAATAAATTCATTGCTGATTGAATGCTAATTGAAAGGGATTGTAATTTAGTCATTGTGAGGCATTTGTATCGTGATCATAGCTAAGTTGGCAGTTCTATCAACAAGTTATATATTGCATAGCTCCAGACTTAATTAGATAAATCAAAATAACATTGCATTGAATGGATTTGTATAGAGATTCCATTACCGGTAATACCCAAATCGGTATTAACGGTTTTTGATGAAAAGTACATCTTCGGTATAACCGGTATTACAAAATAAAAAACCGGTAATTACCGAAATTTATTAATTTCGTTAAAAATGATATATTTCAATTATATTTTAAGTCCTATTTCTTTGCTGACTGGCATTTCATGGTCTACGTCTACATCAACACAAAACAGATGGGTGTACATTTCTAAGAAGCTTTTATATTTTATGACCCCCAATATATTTAATTTATCTGGACGTATTGGAGTCAGCGAATGGCCGTCGGAAGTAATTCCGATACATTTGATGGCTCTTTCGAATAGTAGGAAAAAAGGCCGGCCGGAAAGGCAAGATCTTTTTCGATCTGTTTCTCATAAGAGTCGCCAAATTTATACAGTTTTGTTTTGACATCCTTGCTGATCAGTAATACGCGCAGCATAAAAAGAATCGGTTCGTCAAGTTCGTCGAGATTTTTTCGTGTATACACAATTAATATACACAATTCAACAAAAAATACATAAAAGTTTCGACCTTAAAAGTTTCTGTAAAAGGTAAATTTTTAATTATTTTTTATTACTTATTTATTTTGTATCGATTATATATTTTTAAATAAATAATTATTTTACAGCACAATGAACGGAAAGAAAGAAACGCCATGGAAATACTTCAAACGAGAAAATGATACTGGCATATGCCAAATACAAGCTTAAAATCATGTTGGACGATTCTCTAATTAATGATATTAAAGATCCTAGCGTCAATTGTCTAATTAATAAAATTAGAACGATTATAAAAATATTTAAAAAATCACCTACAAAAATGATGAAGTTTTGCAAAATCATGTGATCGAACAGTTGAAGAAAAGAAAAGTCATTATTATATGACTCAAAAACAAGATGGAATAGCTTGTTAACAACACTGGGAAGATTTTATGAGCTCAAAGATTGTATTCGTAAAAGCATTATCGATTTTAACCTAGATTTTGCATTTAATCAGGCTGAATTAAAATTATTGCACGATATTTTATCCGCTTTGCAGCCAGTAAAAGTTGCTGTGGAAGCTCTTTACGGATCAGATATTAATTTGCTTTCCTGCAGATGTTGTATTAGTATTCATGTTAGATGAATTAACCGCATTGAACAGAGCATTAAGCATCAAATTAAAAAGTGAACTTGTTTACAGAATACAAGAAAGAAGAACAATTTATTCGAAAGTTTTACAATTTCTATACAACCCAGAACAACAAAATCACAATGATCACAGCATATTTAAATTACCTTCGAAAACAACGATAACCAAATTAATAATAAAATTGATAGAGAAATTAAATTTATATGAAGAGGAAAATGAAAATGAAGATGATGAAAATCCTGAAGAAGTTATTTTAAATGAAGATATGCCGAGTGACAACAATTTTTGCTCATTAAAAGAAAAATTATATATAAAAATGCATCAAAATCTTCATTATAATGTGCGAAATGAAAGAGTAAATAAAAGCTCGAATTTACAAACTACGATTCGCAAAGAAATGAAAACTTTTTGCGAGGAAAACATTCGTTGTAAACATTTAGAAATGGTTTACCAATATTTAAAAACCATTCCTCCTACTAGTGTAGAGTCCGAGAGAGCCTTTTCAGCCGCAGGATTAATTTGCACAAGAATAAAGTCTAGGTTAGTGGGCGAAAGTTTAGATACATTCTGTTTTTTTAAAATCCTATTTTAATACAAAAAAAATATTGTAAATAAATTCATTCTTTTTTTTCTGTTTCTTTTTATAAAATATTTTGATTTAATAAATGTAATGCAATGATTTGAATGTATGTATTGTAATAATGTAATAATTAGTTTTAATAAATTGTTTGACCTCCTCATTGTATTCAACTTTATCGATTAATAAAACATTTTCAAAAAAATTGTATTGTGTATCTTTTATAAAATTTAATAAGTTTAATGATTATGAAAGTAATTAACAATTAACCAACGTAAATTATCAAATTAATTAATTATCAATAACCAATAGTTAACAAATTAATGATAAATGAAACAATTGGGAAAATTAATAATAGAAGTTGAATAAAAGAAGACGGTATTACCAGTAATGCAAAAGTCGGTATTTTTGGAATCCCTAGATTTGTACGCGCATGCAAATGAACTTACATTAAATAATAAGCTTGAGACAACGGACTTTCTTTCAGTTTTTATCATGGACATTGAGATATAGTACAACTATTAGCCATTACAGTTAACTCGGAACTGGGTGGCCTTTAAACTGGCACACATTTTAATTCTTTCCCGATTTCCTATACTTATGTGGCGCCAACCGGAAATGTATGTCTCATGGACCACCATTTTGAGAATATGTACTGGCAATGTGCACTTACAACTATATTTTTTTCTGTATGAATATTTTTCTGAATCTCCATCAAAAAGATTTTCCGCTTGAGAATTTTTCATTTGGAATAAATTATTTAGCCAAATTTATATGAAAATTGAAACAATTGCTTTTATTATTAATAATAAGTCTAGATTTTAAACGTATGAAAAATATTTTGGTGGAAATGTACGAGAATGTCTATAGAATGAGATCGTGCAAGTAAACCACCGGCCAAAGAAGATTCTACAGGTTCTAGTGCTACAAAGTTTTGGAGGAATTACTATTCTTTTTTTACTGGTCTCTCCGAAATCTAGAAAATAACTCATTTTAATTTTATTCAAAACAAAATATATCGTCAAACTTTAAACAAAACCCTTCCTTTGAATTAATCTCCAACAGGTCATCACCTTCCAAATTGGTTACCTCGTTCTCACGTCTAGGTAATAGTGGAAGGATTAAAGGAATTAAGAAACTTAAGCCTTTTATTTTTATGACTATTTTGACATTTTATACTAATGATAATTTCATCCTTTCCAATGTGAAAGGTACGTTTTCTGGCTTGAACTTTGAAATTCACATTTCACTTAAAGCATTGGACTTATTTGAGGGGTTTCATAGAACTTTACCTGAGGCCTTACTCGAAAAATCAACACTATTTTAACTATACTCAATCCAACTAGAAATCCAAAGCATTATTACTCACATATCTCCTTTAAATGTCATCACGTCCCAGGTTACTAAGTATTCTATAATCATCAATGATGAATTCTGCAATGAAAAACCTTTTGTGAATTTTTGACAATCAAATCCTTTCTAAGATATTCATGGGTTCATGCATATAACTTCCTCACTGAACGCTATGCAATCTTGAACACAAAGAGGCCTTACATGTCCATAGGTTCAGCAACCATCAGACACTACCCCACTTATATTAAGGCATTGGTATACTTTCTTGGTAACTTTCGTGGAAATTGGAAATATTTCTCATATTAAAAAAATCTTGAACTGATTCATTAACTTGTTTAAAACGCATGGTTCCGTTTTAAGGGCGCTTCCTAAATTTAAAGGTTTTTCGAACTAATTTTCATAATTCTCGGTTTCCCATGAGTTCGATTATATCGTTTAGCTCAGGAGTCCCCAAAACAAGTCCAGCGCGATAGGTTATTATGGCCCACTCAAATATACATACGGCCCTCTTCTTAAAAACATTGTGGACCTCTGATTAAGATGATTCTGTTGACATAACTGCCACGTGAATTGAGTTGAAGTTTGTTTTAAACTATAATATTTTTTAATTTTGTTTAAATATTACAGAAATAAACACACTATTAATATTATTATTATTATTATTATAATTTATTATTATTATTTTTATTATTATTATTTATTATTATTATTATTATTATTATTATTATTATTTATTATTATTTATTATTATTATTATTATTTATTTATTATTATTATTATTATTATTATTATTATTATTATTATTATTATTATTATTATTTATTATTATTATTATTATTATTATTATTATTATTATTATTATTATTATTTATTATTATTATTATTATTATTATTATTATTATTATTATTAATGTTAAATTTTACCATGTTCAATTATTATTTAAATTTATATTTAGACGAAAACGTAAATGTTGATTATGAAAGAGCAAAAGTAATTAAAATTCATATAAATTTGAGCAAGTTAAACGATAATCTGAAGGCATTCAACGTATTCGATTTGAATTACGTACATTACTTATAATTATAAGTAATGCATATTAATACTAGTACGTAAAGTGTGATAATAAAAAAGTGAAAAAGAAACAATTCAAACAATTATATATTTCAGAATAACAGGAAAATAAAAGACCAAATAATTCATCTAATTGCAAGATTCAGGTTTAGAGGTTTTGCCTTTTATGGACAAAGGTCAGAATGAAGCCTGGAATATAAATATTAATATAATACATTAATGATAATATCAAAACGATTAAAATAAAACAAATAATGAAATAATATCAGTTCATTTAAACAAAAAATGCTTACCAATTACGGTGATTCCTGCTCCAATCTCGAATATTCCCAAATATCCGATTTTCGACAGCAGAATGCTCGTTGTGATTGCCCCAATGAAGCTTGCAATTGCCTGGATAATATTAAAAACAATATTCAATTGTTGTCAAAGTTCTCACATTTGCCGTGAATAGCATTCCGAATACTGTAGCAACGTGTTTTGTTCCGAACAATTTAGCCGTGGCGGCCGGCATCAATGCAAAAATCCCGCCAATATTCGCCAGTAAACCGCACACCCAGATCATGATCATCACCTCTGCTCCAATCATGCTCGACACCAATTTGCAACAATAAAACGTGCCCATTAAGATTGCAGTAATCACGCAGACGCATCGCATTGCAATCTAATTGGTTGAAAATATTAATGATAACAGAGAAAAGATCAAATGCGCTTTCTATGAAACTCCAAACTATTTAAGGACTTTCAATCATTAAAATACTTTTTTCAGTCTTTTCTCTGATTGCAATCAAGGATTTCACAGTTATGTACACAAGCGAGACAATTCTTTCAGTAATATTCTATCCCAACCTCTGTCTAAGCTAGGTCTATATAGTCCATTATTATTCACATACTTGACCAAACGTTGAGCGCTTAGGATTATTCAGAAAGATATTTATATTATTCTAAGGCTATTATTATAATTCTGATGAGATTTCTTTGAATATGAAATTCATTTCTTAGATATTTCAAGTCCAAATTAGACGGAATTTCCCTACATTGTATATAGATCTAGCAATCAGTCTCAATCTCCTCCATTTTATCTATTCCAACACTTTTTATTAAGGAAACTATCATATTTAATAAAAATATACACAGGAAATACATGAAAATATCAGTCAGCTGGTTACCTTGTAGGAGAACCTGTCCATAATTTGGCCCCAGAATAACCGCCCGCCAGCATTGAAAAGGGAGGATACCGACCCAACGATGGCCAAAAAGTAATCGCTGCTAATGAACAATTGGCCGAATGTCTGAATTAGAAATTTTGCATTTTAATTGTGTAAAAATCACTTTAATATTTAAAATATTTTATCAAAATTTATTTGCAAGAAAATTCCATTAGAATAGAAAAATTTACAAAACATTACAAAAACTGCATTAATACTAATTGATATTTTGTTTGTGCTCATTTGTTGTTTCAATTAGCACATTTTATTGATTTGGGGTGCAAATATTTATATGAGATAATTTATTATTATTATTATTATTATTATTATTATTATTATTATTATTATTATTATTATTATTATTATTATTATTATTATTATTATTATTATTATTATTATTATTATTATTATTATTATTATTATTATCATTATTATTATTATTATTATTATTTATTATTATTATTATTATTATTATTATTATTATTATTATTATTATTATTATTATTATTATTATTATTATTATTATTATTATTATTATTATTATTTATTATTATTATTATTTATTATTATTTATTATTATTGTTATTATTTATTATTATTATTATTATTATTTATTATTATTTATTATTATTGTTATTATTTTTATTATTGTTATTATTATTTTTATTATTATTATTATTATTATTATTATTATTATTATTATTATTATTATTATTATTATTTTTGTTGTTGTTATTATTGTAATCGTAATTATAAATTTACCTTGTATAATGAAGTAGCAAAGACATTAATGGTTCCTAAAAGCATGAAGGTGCACCATAATACCCAGAAATCTCGAGTTTTGATTGCTTGGATAGGCGAAAATTGTCCTAAATCACTTTCAGTATTAATCGGTTGATTTTCCCTAAAATTGCAATAATAATAATAATCAATTATAATAATAATAATAATAATAATAATAATAATAATAATAATAATAATAATAATAATAATAATAATAATAATAATAATAATAATAATAATAATAATAATAATAATAATAATAATAATATAATTTACTCATTGTCATTTGACTCAATTTCAACGTTAGAATTTGGTTGATTTTCAATTTCCTGTGGAATTATAAAGACAAAAACGATTATAAATATTTTATGAAAAAGTAATTTTACATTAATTTCTACGACCGCCGGGGTGAACAGGAACAAGCACCCAATCAGTTGGATAAAAGCATATAAGCCGCCGGTCAACAAGAAAGAAAATGGAACTCTGTTCAACATGTCAACATTGCCGAAATATCTAAATATTCACAATTTATTAGAATAGTTAATATATTATTGTAAAATTAAATTGGGAAAATATTCTCCATTTTCTTACTTATCATTTCCAATTTTTATTTCCGGTTTCAAATTATCCGGATTGATGAAGGCGGTTTGTATCTGATTGAAAACCAATGAACCGAGGCCGAATCCTGCAACAACTATGCCAATTACCAAACCCTTTTATTGGGATACCACTAGAGGCGTATCAAGATATAGAATATAAGAATGGATGGGATAATTATTATTAATATACTTTTATTGCCGATGCAATGGCAACTGAGTATGCGATGCCGATGCCCACCCCGAATATAGCTCCGTATGTGAGAATGGTGACATATAAGTTTGCCTTGATTGTAAAGAATGTCAACATCACAGCGATGCTAAATTCAAACAATTCCATGGACAATCCAAAGAATGTCATTATTACCTCATCAACCAACAGCCAATTAATGTTGTCAGTCTTGGTCCGATTTTTTTATTGAGGATTCCTCCTACAGTCATCGTGAATCCCTGGAAAGCTAAACCACAGGCAAAGATCCACACCATGTCCGAATTGGCAACATTCGGTGCTTTGGTAATAAATTTCAAATATGACGCAATATATGGACTCATATTTCCTAGAATTCCACATGAAATATATTTAATATCTCAATGAAGAACAACAACAAAATACTCACCAAAAGTATAAATCGTTCCAAGTGAAAAATGTATTAGGAAAGCACCCAAAACGCATAGAATTCCTCTGTACTCGAATGACTACAATAGAAAGTATTTATTGTCAATATTAAATATTTTTACAAATCTTTACCATTGTGATTTTTAATATAATATCTTTTAAAAAAAAATGTATATATATATGTATTTTAATAATTACAAATTTAAACAAAAACAAAAGAAAATAAAAATAATAAAATAAAATTAATATCAACTAAATTTTAATGAATTATTATTATTATTATAATTATTATCATTATTATTATTATTATTATCATTATTATTATTATTATTATTATTATCATTATTATTATTATTATTATTATTATTATTATTATTATTATTATTATTTTAATTATAATTATTATTGTTATTATAATTTTTTATTTATTATTTAATGATGGAGCAATGAATATAAAATCACATTCTAATGGAGTATTAATGGATTTGTTTTAATTAATAACATTTGTAAACAGCGAATATTGTGTATTTATTATAATGATAAACAATTAGGAATAATTTTGGTTGATTTATTTTTCTTATATTATTAAATATTTTTCAGTGTGATGCGTAATGTCTTCCAGTTTTACATTTTTTTGTTTTAATTCTTGATTAAATATGAATTCCGAAATTCGTCTAAAACATAAACACATTTTCAATCAGCCAATAATTTTGCATCATACACTTTATTATTATTTTTATAATTTTCACAAGTTCCTAAAAGCTCTGACAAAACTTGGATACAAATCCTATTTTTCAACGAAAGAGAAAATCAAGATTTTTTGTTTTGCAGTGCTTAAAATCAGGATTTGTGAAGAATCGAAAGGATAGGTTCAAGTCCTTGAAACCTATTGAAAATGTTTTTTTATGTATAAAGGATTTCCGAAATTAAATTATGATTTAATTTAAATGCGCATGAATACTAAGGAACGTGCTAAACTTCCATAACAACATAATTTGTTAGGTTTAACAATCAGCTGCAAAATAGCTTGAAAGGTCTTGTCCAACGAAATCTTTTGCTAACCGTATTGTTTGTTTTTGTTCTTTTAAAATCATTTATCAAAACTAAAACTTCCAAACGAAATCTTTAATCAAAACATTACATCCTTGAGAAAATGAAGACGAAGAAGGTATTTATAATGTTGGATTAGGCTAAGAAGATGTCATCTTATTAGCAGTTGAAGTTCTCCTGTATCACCTTCCGTTACATCTTGTCTTTAAAAACAAAAAACATTAACTAGATATTTTTTGAAATATGTTCTGGAACGCCGGCATACAAATAGCCTGCTCCATAATAGTAGATCCGGTGGACTAAAGCGTCCCCGGGGACGTGTATAAGTATTTCTCCAAGTCAACTAATTTATCCAATTAAATTACAGTAATATAATAAAATAATAAAATTTGATTAACATAAATTTAATAAATGCTTGATTTGGGATTTTCGGAATCTATCGGTGACAATATTTCCTTTTTATGTATTAGACTGACTTTATTCCTCATATTTTTCTCTTTCAATCTCTCCATGTATTTCTGTCTTCGGCGAAATAGGATTTCCTCGAATCATATTCAAAATCTTTTGAAAATCCAAATGGTCATTGACATGATTATAGTTCTCCATATTCCGTTCTTGAATCTCATCAACGCCAACGAAAGGAATCTGCCGAACATCCATTACGTAATTTGGAATTGAATATTCTGGAAAACTCAACCGACGTTTGGAATGTGTTCATTTATGAGTCTGAATATCATGTTGATCATTTCTGTGGACAAATTCATTTGTCTTATTTTGCCGTTGTTTTATAGTTCCATCAACAAGACGAATTTATACAAAATCTTAATTGTCATAGAAATTGAACACTTGATTTTAGCGGCAGTAGGAGTTGAAGCCGAACCACCGAACCACGTATGAGTGAACTTTTGTGTTTATGAAATTTTATTCTGTTTCAAATACGACTTTGATATTTGTATTGCCTTTTTCACTTTTAATGACATTGAATGTGTTCTCGTCGATTGTCTTGTTTAGGAATATGAGAAGAAAATTTATTCGGTGCCAAAAGCTCCAAATTATGGCCCGACAGCAGCAGCTTGTTCGGTTTTCAACATCTCATTTTATCAGTAGTATGTTTTATTGTCTAATAATAATTATATCTTTATCCGTGTCGCGAGTATAAAAAGATATATTTAATTTACCGTTGAGTAATATGAATTTCTATAATCCTGTGAGGCAAAATTGTATAACTTTTGCTAATCCATAGTATATTTAATATTATACAAAAGGTTTAGAAGTAATTTGTCCTTTAATAAATGCGGTTAATAATACATGTGTTTTTTTATTATTGAATACAAGTATAACTGTAAATGCTATGAGATCCATTGCGACAAAAATCCCTTTCTTCAGAATTCATCGCTTACCAAATAATGACTCAAAGCGTTTTGTTTTAAAAAGTACTTTTTTTAGAATATTTTTTTTGTAACAATAAGGAAGTATGACATAAATTGCTTCAAAAGACGAGTTACTCGCCTCTACTATAAATTATCAGTGTCATTTTTTAGATCAAACGTTTTAAATATAAATACTTTCAACATATTCTAGAGTAAAATCCCATCTTTAATACAATTACCTAATTGGTCATTAAAATTTAAATCATAGTTGCTGCTCGGCCCACTTAGTACATTATATTCATTATATTGTTTTAGCAATATTTTTCTTCTTTAATTTCGAGGCCTTTTTCGTTAATCACCTGTTACATTTGCTTAGTTTCGGCAAAAATGTTTAAAGATCTTATTTGAAAAGTTATATTTCTAAAATATTTCGGTGAAAATTAGTAGATTACATGCCAAATCAAACCCTAGCATTTAAAACATTTTAATTGGTTGGAATTCCGCATTATTTATCAGTAAAATAAAAGTGACCAATCAAATTTCGCTTCAATCTGCAATGGTATTGATACAATATTCCACGGACCCAAGTCAATCTAATTTACATTTGAATGTTCTAAATTAATTATGTTGCATTATTTTAATTAAATATTATTTTATTGGATAAATATATCATATTTGATATATGTTAGATATGTGATGTTGACGCAACAAATTAATAAAACAATCATTGCGATTTCCTAAATGATGAATTATCATAATTAGCAGTTTCCGCGCACTGGTAAAAACCGGATATGTAATAAAATGACAATAACATTAATTATAATAATAATAATAATTAATATTTTCAAAACAATTCAGTGATCGAAGCAATAGCTGACTTCTTTATTATAAAAAGTAATGTGGTATTCAATGCAACATTGTGTTACAGTGGACACATTATAAGGTAGAATTCTAAAGGTATCAAGTGGTATTCAATTTTTTACAAAGTAGCAATAAGAGTTTAAAATGATTATATAGAGATTTTACGGAATTTAATTTGACATTTCTTAATCGTATCATCCAAGAGTTTAAGCTGTACCGAATTAACCAATAAGCACACTAAGCACGTGCTTAGTGCACTGCGTAGAAAGGGGCACCACGGTGAGCTACTACAATTTTTTGGCAATTTCTAAATTACTGCATGATCTAAGGTGATGTTCATTTTAAATAAATTATTCATATTAATTAACTAAAAATGTACCTTTTTACATCATACTCATACATATTACAACTTACATCATCATGGTTACATGGTGTGTGATGTATAGATTATAGCATGTGTATATAATATTGCACTAAATATTAATTTTGCACTACTTGCACTTACCTGTATTTGGTTGGCAGTTCGGGCACCATACTTGGTAAGTGCTTTGGGCCCCTAAATATGTTAATCCGGCCCTGGATTTAAGGATAATATTAAAGTTTCTTTCATAGGCCTACTAAACTCACTCCTTATCACTAACTTTCCAGAATCAAAACATCCAATAACTTAGAAATTTTTTTCCACTTCCGCTAGAATTACATCGCTTGGTTATGTTTAACAATTTAGATTTATAGACGTAATAAAAATGAATGAAATTTTAAAAGAAAATAAACACCAATCAAAAGTAAATACAAAATTAATTATTTTAATGAATTTATTAATTTCACCTTAATCAACACTTAATTGTAAATTAATGGATTTTGGTATCAATCTATTTAGATAATTACCGCCATCGCATACCATTACAAACTATAATTGTGCGGGCACCTATTTTAGTGTCACAATGGTGATAAAAGTTTCTTATGCATCTATATATTTGATAAGATTAGTATACAAAAGATTGTGATATTTGATACAACCTGGTGGTTACGAAGTTGCCATGATCGATCCGGTTAGTATCGAGTTTCTCACACTGTCGTTAAAAGCCAAATAAGCTTCAAACTAGTCTAAGATTAGAAATCGCATTGAATATCATTTTAAAAGCTTTATAATTTGTCCCTCTTATACCTGTTTTTTAATAATTTAGTTTTGGGTATTTGTCATCCATGTTGTCAATATTTTTACATCCTTATACAATACAACTGTAGCAATCCGTGTTCAACTGTGGGTTGAATGCGGCTATAAAATATGTCAGAAGCCGATTTGATTATTACTTTGATCTAAATATGGTGGTAACCCTTGTGATATTAATAACGAGGTTAAATATAAATTATGAAATAAAAAATACATTTAAAATTTAAAAATATACATTCTGAACTTTTTTATCAAAACCATATAGACAAACGGATTGATCGCTGTCAAATATACACTTAAAACTGCTAAAATGTTTTCCAAATAAACCGAGAAAGAAATCCTAGAATTCCAAAAAGAAATGATGACGAGTGAAAATGACAAAAGAGATATTAATCCGTAGAAAAAACTTGAAAAAAAGTTTGCTATTGAAAACCTAACATAAAGACGTTTTCTAGACGATATTTCAAGCTGCATGTTTTTGATAATTTTCTTTCGGACATTTCTGAACAATATCACACTCGATATGGAATTGAGAACGAAGAGCGAAACGAAAGGAATTAAGTAAATGGATATAATATTAAAAATCGTGAAACGCAAATCATTCCAACACAGCCATCTCGTTTGATTATTTGGCAAGACTTCAATAGAACTTCTTACTCCGAAGAAATTCACGCTGTTTATCAATACAGTTATCCCAGCTGAGATGAGGAAAATTTTCCAAAGTTTCAACTTTTCAATCGTTTGATAATAAAGCGGAAAAACGATGAAAATAAATCTGTCAACAGAGAGAAAAACCATTGAAATGATATTCAACAAAGAAGGATACCAATAAAGTATCTTACTCTGCCAGAAATAACAGTAAAATCTCACATAGGACTCATTTAAGTTATTTTCCTTGAAATTCATCAACGGTAAAACAAGTATGGAAACAATGGATGAAGAAGTTTGGAATTTGATGATAGAATTCGTACAAAATGACCCAAAACAATGATATCGGATGAAGGTAAATAATCGCAGGTTACTGAATAATATTATCCCCATAAAGATACTATGGAATGCATAAAATGTAACATTAAAGAAAATTTGAAATTCTAACATTCAAAAATTGGAAAAATATGGAAATGATTAAAGAAATTAAGAGAAAATTCAATTGGCCACAGGAGATTGGTTGATAATATTTTATATAATTTTGTCGAAAATTCATTGGGACAAATATACATTGACTAATTGTCTTTAAATATGAGGAAAAGATCAAGAGGATTACAAAAATATATAATTTTGAAAGATTTACATCAGCGGTTCCCAACCTTTCTGGTGCTGTGACCCCTTGATAACCTTTTCCAAGTTGTGGGGACCCCAACAATAAAATTAATAGGGTTGCTCCTCAGTCACTGCATTTTTGTAGCTAACTATTACATTTTCGACTTCTAAATATCAGAGTAGGCGTAACGCTTAAATTTAAAATTATATCAAGAAATAACTGATTAGCATAAACCAATTATTTTCAGAAGGTGTCAGGCGATCCCTGGAAAATTGTCAGGCGACCCCCGTCGGGGTGGTGGCCCACAGGTTGGGAACCGCTGATTTACATAAACATCATTTTTAATTTCATTCCTATATATACCACTATAATAAAAAATACTTGAAGATATCAGAAAATGAGGAGAGTCATCATTTAAACAATATTTTGGTAACCACTGGAGACGCTCCCAGCTGGAAATTGATGACTATTTCATTTCATCGACAGTTAAAATACTACAATTTAAACAAAGTCAAAGTCTGAGTTAAGAATTATAAAGTGTCTTAAAAAAATGTTTTCAAAATTTGTTCATTTTAAAAGAAAAATTTAATTCAATATCAAAATGAAATAATAAATAATAATTTAACAGATAAATAAAGATAATAAGAAATAAAAATGTAATAAATACTAAATAATAAGAAAAATATATATAAAATAAACATCAAATATCCAATAGATTTTTCATTTAATCGTTGAAAATATATAAAATATCGTCTTTATAAAATAAAAATACATAAAAAATATGAAAAAAATTTGAAAAATTTGAAAATCATTCATTTGTTTATTAATAAATTCTACATATTAATTAAAAAAAATTATTCACGGGCGCCTCATGTGAAAAGCAAAGTTTCCAATCGTTGGGGTCATGATATTCTAATTTATTTGTAGGAAATTGTTGAAATTTTAGAATTAATATGCGGTGACAGTATACCTCACCAATACCTCACTTTGCGTCGTGACTACGTTTTAAAGAAACACGACGCAAATTGAAACGACGCAAAGTGAATTATGATTTTCTATAGCAAACCATGTAAAGATCGAAGATAGGTTCCAGGGCTACTAAAATACTACTTTTTAAAAAAAATAAAATTGAACAAAGTAAACATTTAAAAAACCAAAATAATATAAAATTTTATTACATACATACAAAAAACAACAACAAAATTCAATTAAAACAAAATAAAATATTCAATTAATTTATAAAAACAAAATATAAATTAATCACTGTCTGATGAGTCCATAGTGGCTGATGCCGTAAGTGATATGGAGAAAGTCTTAAAACTACTTTATTTTGTAATATTGCCATTTCATCAATTATATATTTGTCATATTTTTGTTTATTTTTCTTTACTATATTTAATAACTCTATTTTTAGCATATTATCCTCATTAATTTATATCAAAACCGTACGCACACGCCAACCGAATATCGCGAATAGCAAACCAATACTGCCCTGTTAAATAAATCGTGTCGGTGCATCCCCGCAAGTAAACAACCAATCACAAAGCATACTTTTAAGAGCATGTGATTGTCACGCAATGACCACTGTATACTTGCGCTGACTCTTGGGAACAAATAGAGTATGTAGGTATACATAATTGAAACTGAACTCTAAAATTAGCAAAACAAAGTGAAAATAAAAGTGTATTAAAATTGCGTTGATTTTCAGTAAGAAAGGGAATTCCCGAGTTTTGATGTCATGGCGCAATTATAACAAAAGTCGTGCATCGTTTAGAAAAAAAAGAAAGTTTCAAAAAATTTCGGAAAAAACATTAAAGACTCGAACCCAAAACAACGCAACTTCGAAAATCTAACGACGCACAATGAAAATTAGTACTAATTCAACAGCGACGTAACTTCGAAAAAACGAAATGACGCAAAGCGAGGTATTGGTGTATATATATATATATATATATAAGTAAAGCAAAATAATTTACAAAATATCTTATTCCCTAAAAGAGCTGGCTTCATATCAAATTAACCTTCCAGCCGCGGGAGATTTTTTTAAATTTTTTTTTGTATTAAATCGCGGATATTTTTATACAATATTTATATTAGTTATAAGGATTATATTATTGGAATGTAAAAAAGAAACCAAAAATTTGAGTACAAATCTATTGACATTTAGCGTAAATGATGTACACTATAGAAAGATGAATTATATAGAATAAGTGAAACGCGATATCCACGTCGCTCACGGCTGGAGGGTTAAATAATCAAATAATTAATGTACTTTGAAAGGAATGATATTCAGAATAAAGAACATTTGGTATTCTTTCAAAGTTAAAAGAAGGACAAGGACAGAAAAGATGGATAAAGGAATGCCTTTTCAATTATAGGACGGTTGCAATCCAAGTCGCGACAAGTCAAGAATAAATTAATAGCAATAGAATTATTGTATTTGTATTATTACAAATTTTGAGTTACTTATAATAATAAATAAATAATTAAATAAATTTGGCAACGATTTAATTAAACGATAACGCCAATAAAAAACCTTTCGTACGATATATTTCGATAGCACAGCTATCATCTTCAGGTACTCAAAACCAACTAAAAATATTATGAATTAACATTTAATTTAAACAAATTATTTTTTATTAATTTAATTTTTTAATAAATAAATATTTTTAAAAATATATTTTAAATTAATTTTAAATTTTAAATTTTTTACTTATATTCTAATTTTTAAAAATTAATGTAATTTTAAATTTTCAATTATTTTAATAATATTAAAAAAACAAACATGATTTAACATACGTAAACTATTTAAAAACATTCAAAACATTCGTAGTCACAGCACTCTGCACATTAATCTTTGGATCCAATGACCTTATCAGCAATGCTTCACATATCACTTGTTCCCAATAACTATTAAAACTTCTCAACAAAATTCTAAAATCAGACATTCCGATATCACTTTTACAGCCTCTATTGTGTTCACTAATATTGGTCGAACCCTTCAATCGACAATGCTCTAGAACTCAAGTACAGAGATGACGGGAAGTCTCTCCAATGTATGTGGCATTACACCCATTACATGTAGAAGATAAAGCCCATGAACGATAAATCAATCCTTTCACCATATTTAAGTATAAGAGAAATATGGTGAAAGGATTGATTTATCGTTCATGGGCTTTATCTTCTACTTTTGCTAATTCGGTAAAAAGTGTTGATAAATTGGTTGAGTTGTTGATAAAGAATGGATATTCTAAATCATTTTTATTGTTGATGATAAAAAAAACTGTTGATAAATTGATTAAAAATCCTAAGGATCCATGTTGTGGAAAGTCTGAATGTAATTGGTCGGATGGGTGTGAATTGAGTGTTGATCTGGGTGATTGTAAAAATGGATATAAAAAAATTGAGCCTAAATATGTGTTAGTATTGCCGTACTCTGAAGGCTTTACAAATTATAAGAGGAAGTTGGGTAAACTGATAGGAAATTTAGAGTATAAGATCGTCTCTAATTCGTGTAAGGTACGCAATATGTTTATTAATAAATCAAAAACTCCGGTTGGATTGTGTTCTGATCTCGTTTATCAATTTACATGTAATGGGTGTAATGCCACATACATTGGAGAGACTTCCCGTCATCTCTGTACTCGAGTTCTAGAGCATTGTCGATTGAAGGGTTCGACCAATATTAGTGAACACAATAGAGGCTGTAAAAGTGATATCGGAATGTCTGATTTTAGAATTTTGTTGAGAAGTTTTAATAGTTATTGGGAACGAGTGATATGTGAAGCATTGCTGATAAGGTCATTGGATCCAAAGATTAATGTGCAGAGTGCTGTGACTACGAATGTTTTGAATGTTTTTAAATAGTTTACGTATGTTAAATCATGTTTGTTTTTTTAATATTATTAAAATAATTGAAAATTTTAAATTACATTAATTTTTAAAAATTAGAATATAAGTAAAAAATTTAAAATTTAAAATTAATTTAAAATATATTTTTAAAAATATTTATTTATTAAAAAATTAAATTAATAAAAAATAATTTGTTTAAATTAAATGTTAATTCATAATATTTTTAGTTGGTTTTGAGTACCTGAAGATGATAGCTGTGCTATCGAAATATATCGTACGAAAGGTTTTTTATTGGCGTTATCGTTTAATTATAATAATAAGTAGAATAAAATATTTTATATTCATATAAATGAATAATTTTGTGAATTATTTTTCCTTAACTTTCCCATGTAAGGAACAAACATACTATTCGACATAAGGTAAATTTTTTATGATGAAATTTGCAAACCACCGGAAATCCTCCACAAAAACCGGAAATTCCCAACAACAAAATATGCCTGATATACTGGATCAAACCCCGAAACCATAAAACGAAAAGAAAAAGGATTTATGACAGACAAAGACATTTGAAGAAACCAACAAGGCTCTCCAATTAAATAAATTTCCAATCCCAAAATTATCTGAGTTCCTTTCACAAGGAAATGCCTTAATTTGCATTTATTATTTTATTTTTTCGAAATAAATCCACAAAAAATATTTCTAATTGTTTATCAATATAATAAATACACAATATTCGCTGTTTACAAATGTTATTAATTAAAACAAATCCATTAACACTCCATTAGAATTTGATTTTATATTCATTGCTCCATCATTAAATAATAAATAAATAAATAATTAATAATTATAATTAAAATAATAATAATAATAATAATAATAAAAATAATAATAATAATAATAATAATAAAAATAATAATAATAATAATAATTATAATAATAATAATAATAATAATAACAATAATAATAATAATAATAATAAAAATAATAATAATAATGATAATAATAATAATGATATTAATATTAATAATAATAATAATAATAATAATAATAATAATAATAATAATAATAATAATAATAATAATAATAATAATAATAATAATAATAATAATAATAATAATAATAATAATAATAATAATAATAATAATAATAATAATAATAATAATTCATTAAAATTTATTTGATATTAATTTAATTTTATTATTTTTATTTTCTTTTGTTTTTGTTTAAATTTGTAATTATTAAAATACATATATATGCATTTAATTTTCTAAAAGATATTATATTAAAAATCACAATGGTAAAGATTTGTAAAAATATTTAATATTGACAATAAATACTTTCTATTGTAGTCATTCGAGTACAGAGGAATTCTATGCGTTTTGGGTGCTTTCCTAATACATTTTTCACTTGGAACGATTTATACTTTTGGTGAGTATTTTGTTGTTGTTCTTCATTGAGATATTAAATATATTTCATGTGGAATTCTAGGAAATATGAGTCCATATATTGCGTCATATTTGAAATTTATTACCAAAGCACCGAATGTTGCCAATTCGGACATGGTGTGGATCTTTGCCTGTGGTTTAGCTTTCCAGGGATTCACGATGACTGTAGGAGGAATCCTCAATAAAAAAATCGGACCAAGACTGACAACATTAATTGGCTGTTGGTTGATGAGGTAATAATGACATTCTTTGGATTGTCCATGGAATTGTTTGAATTTAGCATCGCTGTGATGTTGACATTCTTTACAATCAAGGCAAACTTATATGTCACCATTCTCACATACGGAGCTATATTCGGGGTGGGCATCGGCATCGCATACTCAGTTGCCATTGCATCGGCAATAAAAGTATATTAATAATAATTATCCCATCCATTCTTATATTCTATATCTTGATACGCCTCTAGTGGTATCCCAATAAAAGGGGTTTGGTAATTGGCATAGTTGTTGCAGGATTCGGCCTCGGTTCATTGGTTTTCAATCAGATACAAACCGCCTTCATCAATCCGGATAATTTGAAACCGGAAATAAAAATTGGAAATGATAAGTAAGAAAATGGAGAATATTTTCCCAATTTAATTTTACAATAATATATTAACTATTCTAATAAATTGTGAATATTTAGATATTTCGGCAATGTTGACATGTTGAACAGAGTTCCATTTTCTTTCTTGTTGACCGGCGGCTTATATGCTTTTATCCAACTGATTGGGTGCTTGTTCCTGTTCACCCCGGCGGTCGTAGAAATTAATGTAAAATTACTTTTTCATAAAATATTTATAATCGTTTTTGTCTTTATAATTCCACAGGAAATTGAAAATCAACCAAATTCTAACGTTGAAATTGAGTCAAATGACAATGAGTAAATTATATTATTATTATTATTATTATTATTATTATTATTATTATTATTATTATTATTATTATTATTATTATTATTATTATTATTATTATTATTATTATTATTATTATTATTATTATTATTATTATTATAATTGATTATTATTATTATTGCAATTTAAGGGAAAATCAACCGATTAATACTGAAAGTGATTTAGGACAATTTTCGCCTATCCAAGCAATCAAAACTCGAGATTTCTGGGTATTATGGTGCACCTTCATGCTTTTAGGAACCATTAATGTCTTTGCTACTTCATTATACAAGGTAAATTTATAATTACGATGACAATAATAACAACAACAATAATAATAATAATAATAATAATAAATAATAATAATAAAAAATAATAATAATAATAATAATAATAATAATAATAATAATAATAATAATAATAATAATAATAATAATAATAATAATAATAATAAATTATCTCATATAAATATTTGCACCCCAAATCAATAAAATGTGCTAATTGAAACAACAAATGAGCACAAACAAAATATCAATTAGTATTAATGCAGTTTTTGTAATGTTTTGTAAATTTTTCTATTCTAATGGAATTTTCTTGCAAATAAATTTTGATAAAATATTTTAAATATTAAAGTGATTTTTACACAATTAAAATGCAAAATTTCTAATTCAGACATTCGGCCAATTGTTCATTAGCAGCGATTACTTTTTGGCCATCGTTGGGTCGGTATCCTCCCTTTTCAATGCTGGCGGGCGGTTATTCTGGGGCCAAATTATGGACAGGTTCTCCTACAAGGTAACCAGCTGACTGATATTTTCATGTATTTCCTGTGTATATTTTTATTAAATATGATAGTTTCCTTAATAAAAAGTGTTGGAATAGATAAAATGGAGGAGATTGAGACTGATTGCTAGATCTATATACAATGTAGGGAAATTCCGTCTAATTTGGACTTGAGATATCTAAGAAATGAATTTCATATTCAAAGAAATCTCATCAGAATTATAATAATAGCCTTAGAATAATATAAATATCTTTCTGAATAATCCTAAGCGCTCAACGTTTGGTCAAGTATGTGAATAATAATGGACTATATAGACCTAGCTTAGACAGAGGTTGGGATAGAATATTACTGAATGAATTGTCTCGCTTGTGTACATAACTGTGAAATCCTTGATTGCAATCAGAGAAAAGACTGAAAAAAGTATTTTAATGATTGAAAGTCCTTAAATAGTTTGGAGTTTCATAGAAAGCGCATTTGATCTTTTCTCTGTTATCATTAATATTTTCAACCAATTAGATTGCAATGCGATGCGTCTGCGTGATTACCGCAATCTTAATGGGCACGTTTTATTGTTGCAAATTGGTGTCGAGCATGATTGGAGCAGAGGTGATGATCATGATCTGGGTGTGCGGTTTACTGGCGAATATTGGCGGGATTTTTGCATTGATGCCGGCCGCCACGGCTAAATTGTTCGGAACAAAACACGTTGCTACAGTATTCGGAATGCTATTCACGGCAAATGTGAGAACTTTGACAACAATTGAATATTGTTTTTAATATTATCCAGGCAATTGCAAGCTTCATTGGGGCAATCACAACGAGCATTCTGCTGTCGAAAATCGGATATTTGGGAATATTCGAGATTGGAGCAGGAATCACCGTAATTGGTAAGCATTTTTTGTTTAAATGAACTGATATTATTTCATTATTTGTTTTATTTTAATCGTTTTGATATTATCATTAATGTATTATATTAATATTTATATTCCAGGCTTCATTCTGACCTTTGTCCATAAAAGGCAAAACCTCTAAACCTGAATCTTGCAATTAGATGAATTATTTGGTCTTTTATTTTCCTGTTATTCTGAAATATATAATTGTTTGAATTGTTTCTTTTTCACTTTTTTATTATCACACTTTACGTTCGAGTATTAATTTGCATTACTTATAATTATAAGTAATGTACGTAATTCAAATCGAATACGTTGAATGCTTTCAGATTATCGTATAACTTGCTCAAATTTATATGAATTCTAATTACTTTTGATCTTTCATAATCAACATTTACGTTTTCGTCTAAATAATAATTGAACATGGTAAAATTTAACATTGAAATTAAGAGAAAAATAATGTTTTTCATTCAAAATATTTCTGTTCTAAGAGTCGTTTTAAAACATTCGTGTGTTAAGAAGGCGATGGTAGATTTGTAATTTCATTTACTTTATATTTTAAATTTCACTAAAACTAAAACTTACCTACTACACAATAACGAATAATTAGTTTATATTTCTAGCCTGTATGATGGTATAAAAACTTAAATTACTTAACATACATTTCTTAGGATTGCCCGCGCGCCGTACGCAATCAATTTGTTACAATTTTCTGCTAAATAACGCTATTGGAGCAATCCGGTAGCAATTGTTCTGTACAATTAAAATTTATTTACATGTAATACATTTTGTATATTATATAATTAAATAATATTTAGGGAGCGATGGCAAATCAAATTGTGTCTTAAGGGGGCGATGGTTTTAAAAAGTTTGAGAAACACTGTTTTAAAACAATAAATTTCACATTTAAAGATTTTTTTTTCAATTATTCAATTTATTTAATTATTAAAATATCACATTGAATTCGTTATTATTGTTAATATTTTTATAATTAATAATATTATTTTAATCATTCCTATAAATTTATTATTTTAATAAAAATATTTCAAATTTTTTTTTATAAATTTATCAATTGTCTTTTTATTTTATATTTTATTGCTTTTAGTAAAATTTGTATATATTTAGTGTAGGCCCACATAAGTATACATCAAATTAGAGTGGGTGCTAAAAATATTCATTTATTTATATTTCTGCATTATTTTATTTTTTTTTAAAAATAAAATTTATTATTCATATTTTATTAAAAATGTTTGTGTTTATTCACTCACTAGTTTTTTTAATGATTGAAAATATTTCCTGAAATATTTTGACGCTTGATCTTTTTTCATATGTATACTAAAGTGACCAGATTTTGACATTGGTCAACAAATATTTTTCAATGAAAATGACTGCTAAGGATGATTTATGTTTAAAGCTCAATATTTTACAAAGAGCCACAAGAACTATTTAAAGGGAAATGTTTGAGGAGTCATACCCAAGACAATTCCTTTGAAACGTTTAAAGCTAGGTCTAGATAATCTCCAGAACTAAAGTTGACAATGTTAGAAATCTTTGTCACGAATTTTTATTTCCCATAAACTTTTGTAAGCCACCTATAAACAAATCTTTTTAGGAAAAATAAATATTTCATTCACATATCTAGAAATAAAATAATCAACAAACAACTAAATTATAAAAGTATTTTAGCAATAAAAGATTGTATAAAAATATATATACCGCTGTCACATTAATGCGGTTCAGTCAACCGTATCAAAACATATATTAATCGCTTTCGATGCGTTGAAATTATTTCTCCAAGTAGGCTTTCAATTTCAGAACTTTTGAAAGAAATTTATCATTGGTAGAATAATTTGTTTTAATTACTCAAAATGAGCCATCAGGTAATTGTGAAATTTTAATCAACAATAATTATTTAATCTTTGTTTTTACAGGTCTTTTCTGAATTCAAATCCGATCGGGATTTGTCGGGTGTTGAGATTGTTATCTATAATAGAGAGGGAGGAGTTTCCATTTGCACTGACGTAAAGAATGTCATAAAAAACGAGAAAATATTAAAGGTCTCAATTTGCCGATGCTTTTCAATGAGATTAACGTCTTGCAGCTTGAAATGTTACAACTATTTTGTGTTGCTGGAAACGAACAAATTCTATTGGTCAGTCGATCAAGACATTCAAGGAATTTGCGTTCAGAGATCGGAAAAAAAGTTGAATGTGAAAAAACGAATCCGCGGTGAACGACGTACGGGTTACGTTGAAGAGAGTTGTATGTACTACGGTGAAGGTACGATATACTTTCTCATAGACTATCTTAAAAATGAAGAATTAAATAATCAAACGGCTCCAGTTCAAAGATTTAAGAAACGGATCATTGATCGGTTCACTCAAGATCTGAGTGACAAATCTGTATTTGATTTAATTGACAATTTACCACCATTGCAAATTTACTAGGCCCCAAAAACTACTAAAAAATGCATAAAAGAATACCTAGGCAAAGAATGCATTGAAAGTCATGTCACTTATCCCTTGCAATCATGTAAAATTTGTTAATAATACATTTGCATTGATATATTATTATTTTATTATAACAATTTTAACATAAAAAAAGCCGATTATTATATTTATTAACTATTTTTCACAATTGATAAAATACTTAAAAACAAACAATTAATTAAATTTTTCCACCCTCTCTCAAGCACTTTATATAGATTCAAAAACTTTTTTATTGTTCTATGATATTTATTCCATCTCCAGTAAATTTTACACATGTCATTTCAATGATTTATCTATTTTGTTTTAATGAACTCAACAATTGTAAATTTTTATAAATGACAAATAAATATATAAAACTAGCTGTTGTACCCGGCTTCACCCGAGTTTATATTTATTATAATAATTCATTTAAATTAATTTTTTATATTTAAACATAATCTCTGACACTTGAATTTATTTTCTAAATAAAAATCTTTCTTCTGATATCTCTAATTTTAGAAACTTCCTTTTCCGTTCTCAGACACTATATTTTAATGGTCTTATAAAATTATTACTTTAATAGATATTTAGTTTAAATTAAAAAACGAAATATTTAAAATTAACAGCTGAAAATGAAATCAGAAAAAAATTGACATATTTTGTTATTTTGTAGTCATGGAAAATTTTAGACCTCGCTATGAAAGTATGTATCATTTTATCTTCAAATTTTAGGTCAATTATTATTTTAGAACTGTTGGGGTTGTCGTCGGTGATTTCGAATAGAAATTATTGTCAATCTGACTCCAAGCGTGCTTTTAAACAACAGTAACGAACTCCAAACGATATAAACTTTATTGATTAATACACTTTATCTCCACTTTAAAATGACACAACGAATTATCAATCAATCACAATTAGTGCTTATTACGACGCTTCGGGAAGAATAGCACTTTTCGGATCAATTGGCTTTACAATCACCTGACTACTGCGGTTGGTTTCTGAGATCGGTAACTCTGATTTAGTTGCTTTGCTTTGTTTTGACCTTGCTCAATTTGTTTTAAATTTCTCTTAAATTTCCTTTTTCCTTGTCTTTCTTTGTCTTCTGTAATTGTTTGTCTCCTGCAAAATTTCATGTTTTATTTTTTTGTTCTTGATTTCAATTGCGCTTCCTTTTTATACTCCATCATCCAATAACACTTACTTATGTCGAATAGAATTTCTAATATCTTTTACCGCTAATTCCCTTTGGGCCTCCATAATCACTGACAGCTATCCAGATAAATCATTTTTTAGAGGTGCCCTTTCCCGGATTCCCAAACAACATTTCTTCCCTTATCTTGAAAGAGCTTTCGAAATAACGTGCAAAATTTCCTTTTGTTTTTGTTTTCCTAAATTTGCACTTGTTAATTATAAATGACCTTCTTTTATTTAATTGTCTGTTTTTATTGATTTTCTCTTATTCCATTCTCGTTATTCGATATTTCTTGTTCATTCCCTTTTTATTAAGCTTCAGAACCACATCTTAATCACTTATAATTGTTTCCCCCAATCATTTTACATGTTTATTAATTATTTTACTCTATTATTTAGGTATCCTCAACCGAACATAGGCAATTCAAATGTTTTTAAAATAGTGTCGGTATCGTTAAACTCAATAAATATGTTTAGTAATGAATTTGAAACCCCAATAGGTTTAGTGTCTGATCTGGTGTATAAGTTCTCATGTAATGAGTGCAATGAGACATAAATTGGAGAGAATTTCCGCCATCTCCGCACACGAATTCAGGAACATAGCCAAAATAATCCTATTAAATATAATTTATACTAGTCTTTTTATTATTTATTAAATATTATATTATTTTACTAAATTTATATATTAATTCTCCTTACTGATCATTATATGGTATAATATTATACGGGTTTTTAATATTTAAAATTTCTGACAGTACAGGCAAACTTTCATTCATATAAAATAGATTATTAAAAAGCCTATTATAAATATATATATATTAAGATTTTTCCGATGAGAGATTTTTACAAAAAATAAAATGTCGAAAATTTTGGAAAACCATTAAATAAATAATCGGATTTACTACAGTTAAACAAACGTGAGCTAAAGGACTATACAGTGCTACGAGTTCAATAGAGATTGAAAATAATTTTCTATTAGAAAAAATGATAGCTAAGGAGAAAGATGTCAACGTTATATAAAAAACATTTGCACTGAAGGTGGCAATGGAAAATCTTACAAACAGCCTTTGACGAACCGAGATCTGCCTCTCCATATTCACTAGGATTTTTCTTTTCATGTTTTTAAATAATACAACCGAGGAGATTAAATTGAAAAATAATATCAACGTGAACGGGAATAAATAAGTGAATATGACTCCTAAAACCGAATTGTAAAGTTTTAATTCATAGTTGCACCTGTAGGTAGTTATGTTATTTTCACACAAGATCGGGAGGACGCTCCAATTCATCAATGAGTAACCTTGAATAATAATCATTGTTGCACCATAAATAAAAAACACAATATAACACAATTTCTTCGTTAGGAACCTATAAAATATCGGGAAAACGATGCAAATAAACCTATCAAAGGAAATGATCACTGTAATAATCGTACTGGCCTCCGAAACGGTCCAGTAAAGAAGCATGGGATACCAGATGTAACAATAAAAGTTTGCATAATGGATTCCTAGCAAACCTCCTTGGTTGTCATCTTGAAAATTCCCGGTAAAAACAGTGAAAATTAAAATTATATCATTGATAGTTTGAAACCGGACCAGAAACGTAATGAAATCCGAGCCGATTTTATGGTTGATTAAATACCAAGCCAAACCGATATTCAACACAATAAAAAGGCCCAGGAAAATACAGCGGAACGAATAGAATAAAATGCTGTCCCCAATACTTTCTATTATGACAAATTTTATCATAACCAATTTTCAAAATTTATATTCGACAAATAATATTTACTTTATATATTTCAATTTAAACGCAATCTGATTGGATAAAAATAAATTTCATAGAAAATTGGTCATACATTTGAAACAAAAAGCTTCAAGTATTAAAACAATTAACTATTATATATATATATATATATATATATATATATATATACCCGAGAAATCCAAATAAAAGAAATATATGTCGAGGAAATTATCCTCATCACCAGTCTGCCAAATGTTATATACGGAAATAATATTAGTTAAAATTTAATTAAATAATCTAAAGAAATGTGTTGCTGATTGAAAGTTTATTTTAAGGGAGTGTGATTTAATCACCAATGCCACACATAAAATTCTTTCCCACTTATTATTGAAGTTTTTATATAAAACTTTAAAATTTTTTAAATCAGTTGTGCCTTTGCACATTTTTATATGCTCAATAATATTACTCATACTTCTCAATCGGATATGTTCCTGAAACCGTGTGCGAAGATGACGGGAAATCTCTCCAATATTTGTGGCATTGCTACCATTACATGAACATTTCTACACTAGATCACAAGCTAAATCTTTTGGGGTTTGAGATTTATGACTAAACATAATTATTGATTTTACCGATTTTGAGATTATTTTTTAAATACATGTGAATTTTCTAATGATTTTGTGACAGAAAATAAAAAATTTTTAAAACCTTCCGAATTACTAAAACCTGAGATTTTATGGGGTCACCGTCATTAGGTGGACAATAACTTCCATTGTTGTCATAAGACGCAATCAAAAAGCGATCAATTGTTTACTTAATCAGTCTTTCTACAAAATCCTTAGAGTATCCATTTTTAAATACAAGCAAAGCTATTTATTTTATAATATCGACTTGGAGGTTTGTTGTGATTTTGATCCAAATAAGGAAACCCGTTGCATAAATATGTTCCGACGTCCAATAAAATGAAATACTTAATCTCAAATTTGTAAGGTTTAAAAGCTGTACTGTGTAAAAGAACAGAGAAAGCAGATATTCCTCATTAGAAGATTTACATTTTCCATTCTCATGAGAATCAAATATGGTCGATATGTACTCAACAGCAAATGTGCTCAAATCATTATCGCGATTTTCTCCAGAATCATCCAGATTGATATTTAAAGTGATACACAAAGTTAGTTTTTGCTGATTGATGTTGTGGAGATCTTGACTTTGGTTTAGGATACAAAAGATGAAACGTTTAACTCACAAATTTATATAGTAAATTTAAAAAGATTCAAACGGGGTCGCTTGTCCATTGCATGCCCACAGTTATCACTAAAGTCTCCACTCCAGTGAATGTAGTTCAGAGTGTCATTCTCAGATGCTGCATGAAAATATTCATAAAGCTAGAGTTAAGACATCGCTTTTGTCTTAGAAAAACAAACACAATTACATATTTGTAATTCTTAACAAACGGTGAACCTCTGAATATACCTGTTTGGAATGAATGTACTCGTCGTTAATGCAAGTTAGTAGGTAAAGCAAATGAAAAATTCGCAGTTTTTCACTAAAAAAATATTGTGTTTATTTGTGCAACCATTCCACATATCGAAAGTTTGCATGTATATTTTTTATATATTGTATTTATTGTAGTTTATATTTTTTCTAAAACTTCTTACTTTATATAACAAATGATTTTATTCATTTCAAGATTAAAATTCGGCACATAGTTATGTTTGTGTGTTTCTATAATATAAAATTATTGATTTTATTTGTACATCATAGATTACTTTAAATGAGTGAAAACCGATGAAATCAATAAGTCAAAAATGACTCGTTTGTAGTTCTGTGTTAAATTATAGAATAATGAAATTAATATTTTACCTTTTACAACTTCAATCCATAGCTACACTGAGTCTCACCCCTTTACAAATATAATTTTTATGGTATACCAAAATGGCCTCGTATACAAATAAATGACAAAAATATATCAATTTCATTTTCAGATGAAAATTCCAAATATTTTGTTTATATTTATTCCAGAATTTTTGTTTTAATGAACTCAACATTTTCAGTTTTTTATAAATGACCGATAATATATGATTATTAAAAAGTCTATTATAAATTTTATTTATTAACATTATTCTGATCGGAGATTTTTACAAAAAATAAAATATCGAAAATTTTTGAAAACAATTATATAAATAATCGGATTGACTACAGTTAAACAAACATGAATCAGCGGGTTATAAAATGCCACGAATTCAACAGAAAACCGTTTCTTATGCAAAAAAATGGTTGTAAAGGAGAAAGAAGTCAACATAATATACAAAATATCCGCGCTGAAGGTAGCAATGGAAAATCTTACAAACAGCCTTTGACGAACCGAGATCTGCCTCTCAATATTCACTAGGATTTTCCTTTTCATGTTTTTAAATAATACAACCGAGGAGATTAAATTGAAAAATAATATCAACGTGAACGGGAGTAAGTAAGTGAATATGGCGTTTACAACAGAATCGTAACTTCGTATTTCATAGTTGCATATGTAGGCAGTCATGTTATTTTCCAAAAGGGTCGGAAGGAGGCTTACGTTCTTGAAAGAATTGATTTGAATGATAATCATTGTTGCACCATAAATAAAAAACACAATATAACACAATTTCTTCGTTAGGAACCTATAAAATATCGGGAAAACGATGCAAATAAACCTATCAAAGGAAATGATCACTGTAATAATCGTACTGGCCTCCGAAACGGTCCAGTAAAGAAGCATGGGATACCAGATGTAACAATAAAAGTTTGCATAATGGATTCCTAGCAAACCTCCTTGGTTGTCATCTTGAAAATTCCCGGTAAAAACAGTGAAAATTAAAATTATATCATTGATAGTTTGAAACCGGACCAGAAACGTAATGAAATCCGAGCCGATTTTATGGTTGATTAAATACCAAGCCAAACCGATATTCAACACAATAAAAAGGCCCAGGAAAATACAGCGGAACGAATAGAATAAAATGCTGTCCCCAATACTTTCTATTATGACAAATTTTATCATAAACAATTTTCAAAAATTTATATTCGACAAATTATATTTATTTTATATATTTCAATTTAAACGCAATCTGATTGGATGAAAATAATTTTCATAGAAAATGCGTAATATTCCACGACTTTTATGAGTTATGAAGTGTTCTTGGGATAAATAACAAATAGCAATTTATAAGTTTGACTGACAATAAAATAAATTACACAACCTTGACACTAAAAATAAGTGGTTTGGGGCCGCCCATAAATGATGTTAAGCACCTAGGGAAGGGGAGTCACACATTTGTAACGAAGGGGAGGGGGTGTTTAAGAAATTCGACGTCACATCTTAAAATTTGTATTTGTTCAAAAGAATTTTATACTAATTTCAGCTTTCCAGGGCCTCCTTTTTAATACATGTTTTTCCATACGATATCAATGCAGCATTACACTAAATGCATACTAAAATGACAATAAACTGATTTGAAACGTTCATTTTAAATTATGAAATACGGCTTTTTAAGGGGGACAAAGATTTGTGATGCCATATTTGAGGGGGCGAAAAGGGGAAGAAAGGGGTAAAAAATCGGGCAAAATCGCGTGAGTCTATATTATCTATAGAAAATTATGCACACCTACTTGAAATAAGGCCAAAAAATATGGACTATAGCCAGGCCCGGCTCGTAACGTGTTCGAAGTGTGCAATGCACACAGGAGCAAAAAAGTAAAAGGCGCCTACAAGACAATATGAAATTTTAATTTTAACAAAAAGTATTGATAAATAAAATTTTTTAAAGTTTTTAAACACAAGTTTTTTTATTTTTACTTGGATTATTTAATTTTTGATTAATAAAGAACTAAGTTTTAATCAAAACTGTTGTTGATCAGTTTTTTTGTCATAAATGAATTTGATTTGCCTTAAAATTATAATCAAAATATTATAGCTTATAGACTACAAACCGAATAAATTGACAATTATAAATTATCAAACATCAAAAAATATTGACAATGGCTTCGCTTTACTTTTAAACGATAATAATATAAAACCATAGAAAATAGTGGCTGGTTTTTGTTTATAATATAGCTTTATAGTAACTTATTGAGAAAAAAAAATCAAAGGCGCCAAACATTCCTCGCATACACAAAAAAAATTTATCCAATGAATTATAGGCATTTAAAAATATATTTCAAACGGTTTTCAAAATTGAGTTGTACTTCAATTAAAAATATTAGAAATGATAATTAATTAATGGAGTGTTTTTCTGAAACTTAGTGAATCAGGAGTGGAAAAGAGGAATTGAAAAATGAGAAAGGAATACAAGAAAATCAATAAAATCAGAAAAATGAATAAAGATCATAATTAACTACTACAAGTTCAAAAGAAGAAAAACAAAAACAAAGTTAAAATTATCCTTTTATCTCGAAAGCCTATTCAATATAGAGAAAAGAAAGGACATTGGGAAGCCGAGAAATGATATCGTCAAAAAATGTATATTTCGAAGGAGATTACTGAGTGCCCAATGTAACAGATTGGAAAATAAATGCCTTATCAATAAGTGCAATTGGATGGAAAAGTATAAAAGCAGACACAAGCTAGTATAAGGCACAAGAAGCAAAGAGAAGGGAAAATAAATTAAAGTGAAACAAGGGAGGAATCTGATTTCTGAAATTATAAATTGGTATAATAATTAAAAGTAGTTAAAGAACCCGAATCAAATCAAGAAAGCAATCCAATCAATTGTGGCAGATTACCCGCCACCAGCAGTTGTCAAGTAGTCGCGTGATCATAGTATTGTTATTGTGCTCTTCCTTCCGAAGGGTTGTAATAATCACTAAAGACATTTGAAGTATGTTGAAATTAATAAGACACGCTTGGAGTCAGATCGATAATTTTTAATACTTAATTTCAGCGACACCCCCAACATTTATAAGTTGAAATTAATATAAAAAAATTGTAAATAATTATCATTTTTTAAAATTATATACTAAAGTAATATTTGTTTTACTGAAGAAATTTACATTTTCAATGTTATTTAAAATTTCAAATAACTTTTAGTTGTTTTAATGGTTACATATTTTAATTGTTGTTTTTTCTATATTTATAACATACAAATAAATTTTATTTTTGTAAGTAATTTATGAGACTTTAATTTAATTATATATTTAATTAATTAATAACACTTTAAATGTAATACAACACAACTGTCATGTAACGGGTCCATATGATAGTTTCAAAATATTGTGTAAAAATTTACTTAATTTAATTTGGGATAGATATAAAAATGAATAAGATATTATAATAAAAGGACAACAAAACATCATTATGAACAAAACCCAAAATTGTAATTATTGAAAATGTCATATTTTCTGTACAATTTTGTCAAATTAATTTACTTACTTTTTATCTTCGACACAAAACGAAATTCCTAAATCTTTTAAACATAATAAAATACACAATCGGATTAACAACTGTCAAAATACAAATGAAATATTTGTTATAATAACGAAAAAATTTTAGAATATAATTCGATTCTTTGAAAATCAAGTGGAAAATCGACGAAGTTAGTAATATAATAAAATAGCAAGAATTGGATACACCAAGGAGCAGTCATTAACATATAGTCAGCATCATTACTAACATTTCTATAACATAAAATAAAGCCAAAAAACTTATATTATAAAAATGCATACTAACTTCCCTTAAATGTGGACAAAAATTACCAACTGCATAAAGTCATTAACATTACCAAGTTCAACTGAATAACAACTCCTATTACAAAATGAAAAAATCATTATAGGACATGAATAATTAACTGTGTGGTGATGTAATTTGTTCGAATGAATATCAACTTTTACTATAGAAAGTGAGAAAGTAGAAGAAAAAATAAATTTAACACACAAACACAACACATAATAAAAAATGCATACAATCTTTCAAAATATGGAAATATTCAAATAAATAATAATTCCATATATTACCATATTATAATTATATATTATTATTTATAATTTAAAATTAATCTAACTTCAATTTTTAGAAATAAATCCAAAAAGCTCATATTTATATTCCTAAAATTCTAAATAGTCATTAAATTAAATGATAAATTTCACTAAATTTTCGCTATTATTTTTGTTATCAAGTTGAATTTACGCGTCAACCGGTATTATAAGAGTTGTTATTCACTTGAAACAGGTGTAGCTAATATAGGATTTGTGAGAAAAGTATCCATAGTAAGGGAAAATAAAAAAACATACAAACAGGCATGCATACATCCTATAATAAAAAATACACTCATCAAGACACTAATTAACAACCAAGACAATTAATTACATTCAAAAAGAAGTTATTATTTTTGAAATTATTAAGTATTTAATTTGAAATATTTTTAAAACTTCAATTTGTCATTAAAACAAAGAAAAAATGTAATAATTGAAAACTTTTTTATTCTTATAACATTGATAATGTCATAATGAATTAAATTAATTTTTTTTCAAAATAATAACGTACTTAAAATTATTTTATAATATAATTTTTTTATTATAAATTTGTTCATCATTGAAAAAAATGCTATTCACTGTTTTACTGGATGTAAATCAGAGAGATTTGGTGTAGAAAGAAAGTTATAGAAAATCTTTTCGACAGATTATTTTTCCTTATTATACTTACATTGTTGAAATATTTTCTGTTGTCATCATGTTTAACCATTACAAAAATAGATATTAAATTTAGTACAATAAACCCGACTGAAGGAATCCCTAGAGTCAAAACTTTTATAATTGACAACTCAATAGAGGTTGGTGTTGAACATCTCCATGAGGTCACGTTGAAAATATCTTGTTCCGGAGAAACTCGGAAATTGCAAAGAACGAGCCCTTCAAAAATTAAACTAGCGATAAATCCAAAAAAAATTGAAAAATAGACAAATTTCTTCGTAATAAATTTGTAACGAAACGGCATAACGATGCAGACAAATCTCTCGATTGATATAAAAAACATAAGGAAGAGGCTGCATGAAGCAAACATCCAAAACAACGTCGGATATCCGAATATCACGCAATAGAGCACAGCGGATGGGAAATTTGTGTCAGGATCGCTTTCAATCAAATTATAAACCGGTACCATCAGTATCATCAACAGGTCGAAAAGGGTTTCAAAGCGAACCAGAATTGTCGCTTTTAATGACGCGATTCGATGGTGAACGAGAAATAATAAAATTGTGATATTTGAAAGAGCAAAAATAAGTAAAAGCATATTTCGAATTATGAAAAAGTTTAGACTGTCACCGAAAACAGTTTCGATTGAAAACACTAACATTTTCGAAAAAATGAATTTCACTTCTTGAGAGAATGAGAAAAATACCCCGATTTTGATTGGATGGTTTCAATGTGCTCTTTTATCGGAATGGGAAAAAGATTGAAAATAAAGTATAGAAAGATAGAAATAATGCGGTAGAAAGGGGAAATTTTATGAAAATTTTATTTATAAAATTTAAAAAATCAGTTTTTTAATAAATTTGTAAATAAATTACGGCCAAATAATTATTTGACACGGAAAAAATTATTTCCGTTAACATGGTAATTTTTGAATTAGACCATTTTTTATCTATGAGTGCGACCTTGACATTTAATAGTGTTTTATTTTAGTATTATTATATAAATTTTGTATTTTTAATTATTATTAAACAATTAATTAAAATTCTGATAATAATACAAATAATAATAATAATAATAATAATAATAATAATAATTTACTTGACGACGTTGAAGGAAATTATTAAATTTTCCCCTTGGTTTATTTCAAGACTTTTCCTTTAATATTTTATGTTATTGACTTAGAACAGACAATAAATTATATTTCCCTTACTTATGCATAAATAGCTTCAAGGGTTTTTTTTTCATTTATTGAATACTATAAATATGCTTTTCTCAATTCTCATAACATATTTTATCTGTTACTCTTAAGTTTTCTCTTTTCCTTTTTCCCGCTCTTATTTCCGGCCCTGGCACTTAATCCGAAAACAAGGAAACTGAATTGAAGGCAATTTAATTTTTTTGTATGTTTACTTTTTACTATTTTCTATAGGCTACCACAACACGTAATATATTTTTATCTTGTTTTAGTATTTATTAATTGTGTATCACCAATCAAGAAAAAAATTTCGGGGGGAGGGTGATTTTCAATGTGAATTTTTATCAAACGGTTTTATTGATTTTGTATATATGTTTAATGCACATGTAATGTATAAACTATAAAAATCTTATAATCTTATATGACTGCAGCATTTTTTTAAAATAAATGAGTGATGCTTTGACATATATCATTATTATTACACATTATGTTAAAAATTGACAATTTAAATCTTATTCACTTTAATAATAACCATTAGACTTTTAGCCACCATAGGCAAACATTAATTTTTATTTTGCTTTACAAGTCGCAACACTTAGACATAAAATAGGGTTATATAAATAGAAGGGATAGTTTTCAATATGTATTGAAATTTATTTGAAAACCCCGCTTAGCAAACTGGAAACTATAAAAATATTGCTAAATTTACCGACTTTTTCTGTTACAGGTAATTCCAGTGGCGGATCCACATGGTGGAGGCGATGGGGGCGATCGCCCCCCATTAGATTATTTTGAAAAAGAAATGTTTTTGCGACTTTTACTTGGTGTTTGCAGTCCTTTATTAAGAAAGCATGCAATGTCAAAAATATATTTATATTATCTGCAGAAATATAATGTTGTAAATTATATTTTGATGTGATTTAAAATTATTGGAATACAATTATTTGATGAAGTTTAGTTGTTTGACTAATAACGTATTTAAAACCTTGATTTGTTTATTATTTTAACAATTTATAACAAAAAATCTCGTTCATGATTTTTCGACTTCGCAAAACGATCAATCACGTTTTCAACATTTACTGGAATGTATCTGTGTACATTAAGTTGGGCCAATCCGACTAGTCTGTTTTCTGTCATTCGTTTTCTCATCCAGGTTTTAATTCTTCACAGAGTTGAGAAACTACGTTCAGCACTGACAACACTTACAGGACATGTTTTAATAATTTGGAAAAACTTGTGAGTGATTGGATGTTGCACCTGGTCACATAAATCAAAAACAACAGAAAGATCAGTAGGCAGTGATTTTATTCCAACCTCTTCATTCATCCTCATGCATTTGCGCTGTCGTATTTCAACTTCCAATATAAATTCAGGTCCAGGTAAGTTTTGGACACTAAGTCCAAGAATGACGCCATAGACATTACTAATCGCAGAAACAGTTTCGGCAACAGCTTTATGATTCAGTTTAATAATATTTTTCTGGCATCAAAGAATAGATTTGGAGACATTGTAAATTTTCTTTGGAAAAACGTGTATATATGTCCAATATCAGTGCATCAAGAAGATGGATGTAAATTGATCGCCTGTAATATTCTTCCAATGTATCCGAAGGTATATTCTCCCGATATGTCTGTCGTTGCACTATTCTTTTGTAGATAAAACTACCATACTTTTCAATTATTCTTTTTTCTGCTGATCAAAAAATTTCGGCAAACAATTTTTTGCAGTTTTCTCTTTTTTGTTTTAAAACAATCAACAGGTCTTTAATGCAGTTTTTTCCATCATGCAAATCTAAACTTTTCTTTTGAAACAATTTATTGAGGCCATTTGTTAGAGAGAACGCATGCACAGCACAGTCTAAAGACACAATAAAATCACTTTCTCTAATTGATGATGATAAAGTTCTTGCTTTTGATGAAGTTGTTCTGTCATTCCATTTAGATATATTATTCAATGCGTCAATTATTAGTGGAAGTTCAACACTAAACGTCAACAAAGCATCGTGTCTCTCAAACCGTCGTGTTTCGAAAAGTGAAACCAGTTGTGAATATAGCATATTTTTTATTATGAAATTTCGTTTTGCAGAAGCATTGAAAAAAGCGACAACTTCGCTAAGAACACCCAAGCAATTTCTTATTTCTTGTACGAACGAACTTTTTATAAAGTTAAATTTAAAGCATGATTATAACATGGAAACCAAACGGCATTCACTGCAACTTTTTGAATTTCAATTGCAATGAAGGCATAACACTACAACCGTATGTTCCCACACCGACACAGTTTTCTACAGAAAGGTGTAACTTTTTTTCTAACATGTTTATAACCGATTGACGAATAACTTTGCCGTCAAGAATAGGTTCATTATTGGTTGTCAATGGATGTAATGATTTCAGTTTGATAATTTTGATCATACAAATCAACAAATCCAACAAAATCTTCTCGAATCGATCAATCAGGAAGCACAAAACGCAATATTGTAGTCATTTGGGACTTATGTGATGGATCTGTTGTTTCGTCAAACATAATAGCATAAAAATTTGATTCTCTAACACTACTCAAAATTCGTTCACGCATTTCTTTTTACAGCCTTCAACTAATGCATTTTGTGTGGTTTTGCTAATGTATGTTGCTGAGGCTAGCTGTTTTCCAATTATTCTCTAAGTTGACTGTTTAAAAGTGATATGAAATTTAGTAAAATCATCTGGTGCGAATTTTAAATCGGAATATTAGGATACCTATATATGACATCATTACCTAAATCACCCCCCCCCTACTAGATGGTCTGGATCCACCACTGAAAAATATACCACTTGCTCGTTTAGATAATTCTGAATATTCTTCAGATAATTCGCTCCAGACGGTAATAAGAAAAACTTCTTTGAATTTTTGATTTAATTGGCTGTCGGAATAAATTTCAATTAAATTTTCGAAATCTTCAGCAGAAGATTCAACTGGTTTTTCAAGTGCTTGAATGAATGGATTTTGAACCCAGCTATATATTTTTTTATTTAAAAATGGGAAATACTGATCGATAGTTGCTTTTAGGAGATTAAGATGATTCATAATGTCGTTTTTAATCTCCAGCTCGAGTGGTTGTTCTGTTTCTATCCAAAAATCATTAAGTGTTGGAAAACAGTCCAAATTATTTTGTTGAATCGCAGAATTCCAAAAATCTAACTTACGACCCAAGGATAATATTTTATCTTTCTCGTTAAAAATGTTTATGTTTTTTCCTTGGAATGACAAACATATTTCATTTAATTTGGTAAATGTATCTGCAAGATAAGCAATTGTGGATAGCCATATATGGTCTGCTATTATATCAAGCAGTTGAAATTTGCTACCGAGAAAATATACCAAAAGCTCTTGCCGCAATTCAAATAATCTGACGAGGATCTTACCTCGAGATAACCAGTGGACTTCAGTATGCAACAGAAGAGCCGTGTGAATACTGCCCATATCATCACAAAACATTTTAAACAGTCGTGATTGTAATGGTCGACTTTTATTGAAATTTATAATTTGCACTGCTTCATCCAACACAGTTTTAAATGAGGTGGACATATGTTTAGCTATCAGTGCATGTCTATGAAGAATTCAGTGACTACTTGAGTAGTTTTTTGGTTCAGTTTTTATGCGTATTACAGCACTTAATTATCGGTTTTAAATGTTTTTATAATTGAAAGTTTTCTTTTAAAAAAAATAATGTCTTTATCATTATATTCCGAATGATTCATTTTGAAGTGACGACGTAATTTGGCAGGTGCTAAGGAACTATTGGCTAATATTTTGCTACAAAGTAGACACAGGGCATCTGGATAAACTTCATTTCTAGTTACAGTGAGACCCAATGACAAATAAATGATATCGTATCTACGTTTCTTAGCATAAGAAGAAGAACCATTATTGCTTGGAATATATAGAGCTTTCTTCGATAGGTCACCTATGTGTCCATACATCCAGATTGATGGAGTAATAGATTTTCAGAAGATTTTTCTTATTGGTTCACAACAGAAAGCTCTTTGTCCGGTTCCTTAGATGTCGAAGAAATAGTTTTTTTTATTTAAATTCCCCCCTTTAGCCAGTTTTCCTAACTCATGGTAAAATTAAATAATAATAATTAATATGAATAATTAAATTTCACGTAGGGTTCTGGCTAATATTCCCAAAAGGGCTTTTGCTAAATTTTAATTGATTGAATAATTATTTATAAAAATATAATAATCAGAAGTACAAACTTACAGACTTTCTTATTGGAATATATCTAAATTATCTTCGAAGTAAAGTTTAATATGCAGAGAAAAAAATGCTTAAAAGACATTAAGATAATTTAATAGTTAATATCAAAAATCTATGTGATTACAACATTTTTTAAAAAAAATAAGAACAGTTGTACATATTCCAGTGAGAACAACTAACTTAGGATTCGGTATTTAGTAAATTTTTTAAAACCACTTATTAAGAAGGTTTTTGAGTACACTGGTTGCTATATTATCAAAAATGATCAATTCATACTACAATTAAATCAAGGATTTAAATATAGTTTTATACACAGAATAATATTTTTAATAAGGAATATTTGAATATTAAAATATATATTTAATTTTTAATATAATATCAAAATTATTTTATATTTTCCAATTTTTAATTATCGGGCGGAACCCTTATTTTTATGCGCGGAACCCAATTTGGGAAACACTGGTGTAATGTAGTCATTGTTCTATCCAATCATATTCATTCATAGCCGATAGACCAATCATATTCCATTCCTGGTTAAATTTGTCAATTCGTCACAAGAAACTTTTGTATGTTTTAATAAATTATGTGATTTTTATATCTTCCAAATTGCAATGAGGATTTCTTTAGAAGAAACTATTCCCATATTCGTGACAATTATCTTTTATTGTGGAGTTTTATTATGTCTAAATTGTTGCCTTTTGATCTTTCTCGTGAAACACAAAATTGCATCTCCAAATAGTGTTTTCTTCATAAAGCTTCAAACCATGCTAGACATTTTGACCATCCTTAACCTACCTATGCATTATTTGAAAATGTACGAAGTAATAGATCTGATATGGGCAATCTTTCTCTGTCATTATGGGAATTCGCTTTACATCAACTGGTTTTCAACCGTTTACAGTTTCAACATTTTGCTTATGATTTCAGTCGACCGATTCGTTCTGTTAATTTTTCCATTGAAATACAAAAGATTGACAAAAAAGGTTTATGGCTTAGTTTTTGGAGTTTCGATAATTTTCTCAACTCTCTCAAATGTCCTTCTCCAGCCAGATATTGTCATAATTAAAGGTAACCAAACCAAGCAGAATAGCAACATTTTTAACTGTAATTACGAAATAAAACTATGCGAGTCTATAATGCGAACAATTCTAATCACATTTTTACCGGTTACAATATTGGTTGGTCTTAATGTCTCGTCAACCTTTACTTTGTATAAAAGTGTAAGAAATAAGACAAATTTCGGAATAAAGACGATAAATTTGTCGAGAAGAAAATTGTTTATTCGTTTTACAATCGCAAATTTGATATTAATATATGTTTACATAATTATTTCTGTTATTAAAACATTGGTATTTTATAATAGATATGCTCCAACTATGAAGGAAAATTATTTAAGACTGAAAAGAATTGATAAGATGGTTCTCCTGCCTACCAGTCTGACTCTCATCAATCCTGTTGTGTATATGTTGTTGTTTAAAAAGTTCCGAAAATTTATGATTTGCAAATAATAATAATAAAAACAATAATAATAATAATAATAATAATAATAATAATAATAATAATAATAATAATAATAATAATAATAATAATAATATAACGACATATATTTATATTTTGTATTGTTTTAATTATAATTTTAATGTATCATCAATACAAAACATTTGTCTTTATTTTAAATATTGTAGTATAATACGAATTTAGAATAAATGACTTCAATATTATAAATAAATAAAGTTCTCTTGTAAATAAAAGTAATTATTTAGAATTTTTGGTAAGACGTGGATTTAAAATGCCGTTAAAAATCATTAAAAATAAAAAATCATTCAAAAATCAATAATCATGGAAATCTATAATTTCGTTTATGAGTTTTCGCTAATGTTTTTAGTTGCTAACCAATGCGCATTATAAAAACTGAGGGCCCCTCCAAAACCCATGGGTGACCGATTTTTTTCCAGTTCAAAAACAAAATTGAAAATGTATAAAATTTAAAAACATACTTTATTAAGTGTAATTTAAAAATATTGAAGATTTTAAAACATAAATTGAAAAATAAACAAATTTTACATAAGAATAAATAAATATTTTTCAAGATATTTTATTGTATTTTTTTTAATAGTTTTAACTGTTTAATAATATTGAAATTATTGTTTCTTAAATTTGTTTGAATATATATCAGAAATCAATGATTGCAATGTTATTGTAAATGACTAAATTATTAACTTAAAAAATTTGAAAATAATGAATTTAAAAAAGATGATCTCGGATTTGTAGGATTTTATAACTAATATTTTATTTAAAGAATTGATTTTGAACACAAAAAGATAACATATTAAATATTATTTATGTGTATAGAATGATTGTATGTATTTGCTAGATTATTTACTGAGAAAAATAGTGTTAAAAATTTTTTAAAAATATTTTTAATGTATAGGAAATATAGAACTGACTTTTCTAAAATTGTTAATGCCTATTATATATTTATTCATTTATTTAATTTCATGACTATTATTATTATTATTTTTAGTGTAAAAATATGATATGCTTCTTTGTTGCTGACAAAATGCTCAGGGCCCGAAAACATTTCTTGCGACCGAAACTAAATGTCAGTTATTAAATTATATCTGGTTATTAAAGACTTACAATTCATCAACAATAAAGCTTAATTTTGAAAAAGACTTGCTTTTCTGGGTCTCCTTGCGTAAATGAATTGGAAACGTAAGATCATACTTAAAAATATGGTTTATGAAAAAGGAAAACCAAAAAATTAATATTTTCCGAAAAAAACTTGAAAAAAAGGCAATGTGCCAATAAATAAGGAGAAAATGATTAAAAAAGGGACTACTAATATACGAAAGTGGTACAACGTTAGTAATCATAAAATTAACGGGAAATGCTAAACTAGTATCCTGAATCATTTGTAATTAAGCCTAATGTCATATGTTTACAAGTTTAATTAATAATGTTTACCAAACCTAACTAAATAAATAGGGCTGGTAAACATAATTTGGTGTACCGGAAGTCCAGACAAAAATTTCTGAACCTGTTTATTTGTATTAACAAGCTGAGTTGTAATTAGCAAATTAATTATACAAATTAATTCTCATGTCCGTAAATTAATGCTAAAAATTATAAATTTAAAAGAACGATGTGTGAAAATGACAGAAAATTTTAAATATTCGGAATGTAAAAAATGATTTCATTGTGGGATATTATGAGAATTATAGCTGATTATAATATATTATTTACACCCAACTCATTTAACTAATTTCTATCATAAGATTTATTTCCTTGAGTGCCATATAATCAATTATTTAAACACAAGATAATTAAAATATCTTAATTATATGTGAGAAAGTTCGAAGAGTTCTGGTTTAAACTTTAAAATCTAAAATGTTATTTAACCTTTAATTAAGGTTTGTAAAAATTTTTTATTTTAATGATTTTAAAAATATATGTTGTAAATTTATAAAATATAAAATCTATTTTTTAAAATGGGTTGATGTGAAATAATAAAAATGTTTGTAAAATATGAGTTTAACTGGATATGATGAATAAATAAGTCAGAAATTATCATTTAAATGAACCTGACGTATTAACTCATCAAGGACCCTTAATGGCTAATCTACAGCAGGCTGGACGCAGTATCACGTTCTTTGCTAATACATCTCAACGATATGATCTCGTTGTAAAATTCCCTAGTAAAAGGTTGAATATCTAAAAATTTACTTTGTTTCATGAACAAATTATTTGTCTTGATGTAACATTGTAGTCGTGAATTGTTAGCCCGCTGCCCCGCTCTCACTTTCTGTATTTGCTTTACTTGAACTGGAAAAAACCTCAAAGGTCAGACTA
This sequence comes from Schmidtea mediterranea, assembly GCA_022537955.1. NCBI lineage: Eukaryota > Metazoa > Platyhelminthes > Tricladida > Dugesiidae > Schmidtea > Schmidtea mediterranea. The sequence goes on from CM039681.1 coordinate 8,217,409, forward strand.
TAACAAAATGGTAGAGACCGTCACACTATAGTGAGGCTATTATTGGTGTTGTGCGTGGACCTATATAGAAACCCGATATTGAGACTGTAATCAGTGATGTGGAAGCGATTAGCTATAGTCAGAAAAAATTGACAATCTCAAAAGTTCTGGTAAAACATTGTTAAGGTACTTTCTTAATAATGAAAATGTAAACTTAACACAATGAAATTTAAAAAACAATTTAATTAAAAATCAAAACGAAAAAATGAATAATTAATAATAAAAATAATGTTAATAATAATAAAAATCCAATGACATTATATTTATATTTAATAAAAATATATATTTTACTATAAATCAGTAAGGATAGCAAAAGATATCGATATCCTCACTGATTCATAGTGCTGGTGTACTGGGTGTAATTAATTTGTTTAAATCTGTGTAAAGCTTATTCAAACCTATTTCCCTCTATCAAAATACCTTCTTTTCCTAGGGTCTATGCTGTCTCACCCAGACGCCCCACAATTTTAATCTTACCACTATATACCCATGAGCAAGCTCATGTTGGTACCGTATATAGCAGCTGAAAATTCATGAGCAGGTGAGCTCTATTTCTAGAACTACTCCTCATGATATTTTCACTTTCGGGTTCCTGACTGCCGATGGAAGGTCTTACGTCTCTTTCTATCTATACATTTGTCCATACTCATCTATTTCTACAATTCCTATATCAATTTGTCATCATTACTGTTTATTTATTAAAATATTTTTCAAAAATTTGGGCAGCGTTCCGCCCTTATTTTATGGAAAATTCCTTGTTTCATACAAACGTTAGTCTATGGTAAATTGAAATGAATGCATTATCATAAGATCATTATTTTAGTCCAACAACTCATATTTGCTTTCCTATGGTCGCCACAGTTACCACCATTCGTAAATCTCTATATTATCTTCTCACAGATCTATGCCAAAATGTATCATTTTATTTTAATTTTCCACCACGATGATTATCGAACAATGTACGTGATCTAAACCTACTTTATACTTTTGTTGACTTAAATTTCTATCACTAGTCGTACCCTTGACAATATAATAATCGGCAGGAATTAAATTAAAAATTCAATTTTCCTACTTAAACATTTACATAAATGTTATCCCCTTAATTATGGCGATCTTCCCGAATATTAATTTTTACCGTTCCGACCAACATTGAAATGGCCGCCCCGGTGAAGTACGACGGCGTCCTACTCCGCGATCAGTGTGACAAGACCTGACCATGCCGGCAGACACCGAAGGGTGGTTAGCGACAAGGCAACACATCAACATTCCTCAAAATCAACTGAGGAAATTGAATATTGCCCTAACACTTTCCACAAACTAATATAAGTAAAATGGATATAAATAAGTTAAGGGGGACCTGCCGAGCGATGCCAAAAGACATTGCGGCCATCCAGAATAAGTTAAATTAAACAAAACATTAACATAGAAAAATATATTTCTACAAAAAACAATACTTACGATCGACAAGTTTGTCAGTCAAGCATACAAATTTGAAAAAATTGTCATACATCGGCATAAACAGTGAAGTCTAAAAATTTTGTGTCTACAAAATTTTCTCTGCCAATGTCTATCAACAAAAAATTGTCTAAAAATTATGAAAATGACTGCTGTATATATAGTCATTTCATGCCTGGGTGCGACCAATCAGAGTATTTTGAGCCTTTTTCGGCTATTTTTCGGGGGGTTTTATTGCTTTATTTTTATTTTAAATATTTTATTTTTCTCCTTATTTTTCTCTATTTTTTTGATATTATTTTCTCAATATTTCGTAAATTTTTATTTTTTTATTATTTAACCATTCTTTTTGATTGTTTCTCTTTTTACCCTCTGATATTTAAATTTTTGGTCGCCGCTTCCGCCTATGTATTTTCTAAACCTTCTTTTGCAAGGTTTTGGCGGTTTTATTTTTTGGTTTTGTGTTTCTTTCTGCATCTGTAGGCTTTTCAATGATTTTAATTAATATTTGTTTTATTTAATTTTGTTATGTTTTTATTTTGTTTTATTTAATATGTTTTTTTTTTATTTTTGATTTCTGCTTGCGGTACGTGCTTATGTTACAGCAGCCATATTGATAATTTTCAAACCTCCTTAATTATTTTGTTTTAATTTACACAATTTTTTCATTTTTGTTTAAATTATGGCTTATAGCCCAACAAACCACTCCCGGGGCCGTTTAAATTGCGCCCCGCAATTTCTCGGTCTAGGCCAACATTGGTCTAGCCGCCACATTCACATACTTTATACATACGCATATAGAGTTAATACTTTTACGCATTCATGAAACAGAGTAATGTCAATTTACAAGCTTCCAGCAGAAACCACATAAGGCGGTAGGTAATTTACATCGAACATTTTTATATCACAGTAGAATGCACGTATTTACATAATAATAGTAGTTATAGTTATTGTCACTTTGGCTTGCGATTAATCTATGTAGTTGGGATTAGGGATGTCATCTTCTTTTGGTGTCTTTGATTGGTTCTCGACTGTTGGGTTTGAATTGGAAGAATTGGTTCTTTGATTGTTGTGATATTGGGTTTTTGCTTTTAGATTCTCTTGAATTTGATTGTTTGCTTTGGGTTTTCTTTAGACTTGCAGCTTTCAACTGGTTTTTACGATTCGATAGATAGTTACAAAGATTAGGATAAGGATTGCACTGGTTTCAACGACTACCAAGCTTTGTAGGAAAGTTTCGAGATGGTTTAGTGTTCGATTTTTCTTTGATTGGGTGGGATTGCACTGGTTTCAACGACTACCAGGCTTTGTAGGAAAGTTTCGAGATTGGTTAGTGTTCGATTTTTCTTTGATTGGGTGGGATTGCACTGGTTTCAAAGACTACCAGGCTTTGTAGGAAAGTTTCGAGATTGGTTAGTGTTCGATTTTTGTTTGATTGGGTGGGATTGCACTGGTTTCAACGACTACCAGGCTTTGTAGGAAAGTTTCGAGATTGGTTAGTGTTCGATTTTTCTTTGATTGGGTGGGATTGCACTGGTTTCAACGACTACCAGGCTTTGTAGGAAAGTTTCGAGATTGGTTAGTGTTTGAGTTTTCTTTGATTGGGTGAGTAGTAGAGGTTGTTGTAATTGATAAGAGTTCTTCGAGATTGGTTTATTGTTCTGGTTAGCTGTGGATTGATGTTTCTACAAGGGGGTTTTCTTCAGGCATTGAATTTGTATTCGGATAAGTTCTTGTTTCAGGGTTTCGATTCTTACAGGGCTTCTATTTGGTTTCGATTTTGTTTCCGGGTATTGTCGCTCTGGATCTTTTCTGGTTATAAAGTTGAATTGATGACGAAGGTAAGGGTAACAACGAGGGTAAGTTTGAGCCACTGTTTCATTTGTTTTATTTACACTTGTTTTCTCGCTCATGTAGGTTTACTTACATTTCTGCTTTAGAAGGCGACTTGTTATTATTTTGTTTTCGGGTATCGTTGCGATAATGTTGTCTTTTCCCTCCATCGCTCTCTTCTGTCTTTCATTGTCTTCTAACGCTTGAATTCATTGGTTGAGTTTAAATGGCTTTCAGTATTGTTTAATCGCTCGCCTTTCAAATTTTCTGTATGCCCGATTTAATTTTTTCTTTTTTTTTCTCTCCTATATTTCCTTTGGAATCTTTTTACTACCGTTTGCTAATCGTCTTTCAATAAATTTTTTGCTCATTTCATGACTAATTCTCTCTTTAGTTCCTCTATTTTTGTTCCCATTTTTGGTTTATATCAAATTGTCGTCTCAGCCATTCATTTTCCTTCTCTACATTTTCTCGCTAGTTACTCAATATCTGACACTCTCCCTTAGCGCCTTTATCAGGTTCCTCTACTGAAACTATTGACTCTTGATATTGTCTGTTTCTTGTGCTTGTTGTTCCATCGCTATTTTCAGGTTTTCTATCTCCTCCTCTTGTTTGCTGATTTAAGTTTCTACTATCTCTTCGATTTTGCATTATACTGGTTTTCAATCCTTGTTTCCCACTTCAATTTTTATTGGTTTTGTGTACCATCTTTCATTGTCAACGGTCTCGCAGATTTAAACCTTCATTGTTGATTATTTTCTGTTATTTTTATTGTATTTCTGATTTTTGTTTTTGTTGATTTTCGTTCGTTGTTATTTTTTTATGATTTTTTTTTATGATTTTTGTTTTTTGATTACATTTCGTTTTTTGTTTTATCTACACTGTCTCTATTCACAATTTCTTTTTACACACTCCTTCTTTTTATACATACGTTTTTTTATATCTTTCAACATCTTTTATCCTTTGATGCCCTTTGGGGTTGTGGTATCTGTATTAATAGAATCCAGATTACTGGGGGGTGTGCTCACGAATTCGTTTATTTTAGCTTGTTAGGTCCTTGAGATGCTTAGTTTCTCATTTAATAAATATGATAGCTGGTTGGCTTATTCCATTAGATCTGCTACTTCTACTTCCAATATTCTCGTATTTTCTCGGATCTTTAATCTTTCGATCTCTGTTTGCATCTCTTTCACTTTCGATTGGATTTTTTTTTTTTTTTTTTTTTTTTTTGCTTTCCCGTAAGATCTCTTTGTTCGCTAATTACTTTGTAACCATTAGAATCTCGTTCCGCATATTCTAATCTTTGTCCTTCTATTTCGATTTGTAAGTCACTTTGTTCTTTATCCTCGTAGATTTTTCTCACTGTGGTTTGCATTTTTTTTTTTTTTTTCATCTGGTTGGCTTTGATAGTGGTGAATTTTCTGAGATTCTCTTCCCTTCTTTCTTGTAAATTAAGTTTCGTTTGAAAATCTCTTCTATCTGTTCCCACATCCTTCAATCATCAAAAGATGTCCATTTCTGTCTTAAATCTTTCAGTTCTTTTACTGTTGCGTGGTACTTTTGCTTCCAGGATTTTGCCTGCTTCTTTAGTCCATTTACCATTTCTCACACTTTTCTATCACTTTCGATCACTCGGTCACTTGTAATATCGGTTCCTTTTTGGTGCGGTATAACTCTTCTCGTACTCTGATCTCGCTTCTGACTTGTTCAAATTGAACTTCAAGTTCTTCTTTTTGTTTCTTTCCCCGTCGGCTTGGCATTGATGGTAAGTGGCCTTTGCTACCTGCTAAGATATTTGACCCTTTTTTTTTCAATTAATCGTTGGTTTAAGTCATCTACTTTGTCTTTTAGCTGGTCATCACTTCTGTTTAATAACTCCAACATTATGTTTTCGTGACTAGTTTTTATCTTCGGGTCTTCCGCTTGGGTTCGTAGTTCTCTTATTTTTCTATCTTTCGGTTAAGCATCTGGCGTATGCGACATCTATGACTTTGCTTGGATACTCTATTTGTTTATTTGTTTAGTTTATTCGATTCTGCTTCTACCCAATTCATACACTTCATTTTCTAATTGGTTGTCGTTTCTGTTTACCAATTCTAACAATATTTTTCCATGGTTTATTTTTATTTTATTTTATTTTTGTTCCTAATATATTTCGTAAATTTCTCTCACTTATTTTAATTATTCATTTTTTTTTTCTGACCTCACTTCCCATCCTTCAGCTCGCTCTTTATATTGCTTAGTTTCCTCATTTTGCGCTTTCAGCTTTTGGTTTGACAGGTTTGATATTTTCTCCTTTTCGGCTTCTTGTTTCATTTTCTCTTTTATCACTCTTTTGAACTCTTCTATTTCTTTTTCATATACCTTTTTAGTTCGTCTTTATGTGGTTCATTTGTTTCGTTTTAAGGTTTCTTTTTGTCTTCTTCGGTGTTTCTTTGTCATTGTTGTCACATTTATTCGAGCTTTCTCATCTCTGTTTTATTTTATTCACTATTTTCATCTCTCCGTTTTTTATCAGTATCGTTCTGTTCGTTTTATTAACTTCATCATCATCAATATTGTGAGGTCTGCTCTTACTTCGATAATTATTTCTCTGATATTCATTTTCTATAATTATACTTTACAATTAGTTTTATCATTAACGGTGGTTATCATTTTAATTTTACGCATCTGTATTTTAGTGTTTTATGGGTTCTACTTTTACATTATATACATATATATATTTATATACAATTTTCACTCCTCGGCGTACTCGATCGGTTATCCATATGTTCACATGGTCTTCGACAGTATCTTACAAATGTTAAGACATTTCCTCTTTTGGTGACTTTACGTCGAATCCCAATTTCTTCACTGGGAATTCTGTTTTCTTTTTGTTACACTTTTCCTAGTGCTCGTTTAACTCTACTTCCTCTTCTATTACACATTGATTTGGTTATAACCCCTTGAACTTTTCGCAGACTTTCTTTTTATTTTATTCACATTTTCCTTTTGTATCTGCTTCCAGGTTCATGTTATAGTGCAATATTCTCATTTTACTTTCCATTCCTCACAGATTTTCTCATGTTGTTTTTCCGTTCACTTTGTTTATTGGTTGTTGATATCTTTTGAAAGGTTCTCTTTTATAGTAGTATTTTCCCACATGTTCCATTGCATTTTTGATTTTTCATTTCCAATTGCATGATTGATTTGGACAGTTTATCTTCATTGTTTATATCTCTTTAATGGTTGCCAGATCTTCCTGCGTTTCTTTTATTGATTTTATTCCTACTTCTCCATAATCCGGATATATTTATAATTAGACTTATAATGCACTCTGTAAACAATATATATCCACATTCTGTTTGTCATGACTCCTTTAACAATTCTGTAAACGATCCACATCGAAATCTCGCATCTAACTTATTTTGCGGCGGCTTTCGGTTTATTTCGATTATCTCATTGATTTCCGTTATACTTGTTACTTGATAATATACTTTTATTTATTTTTTTTTTGTAATTTCTTTTCTACTTTTATACATTGAAGCTTTACGTATTTTTTTTTTACTTTTATACATTTAGTCTTTTTGCATCTATACGTGCTTCGCCACTACTCTATTCTATGCTACTTGATGAGTCCGGCTCTTGTATCTCTTTCTCTTGATTCAATAACCATTCAGTCCGTTTCTCATGCTCTTCTACTTCCAAAGGTTGTATTAACCTTTGTATTTCGTTTTTTTGCCTATGATTCTGCGTTTTTAGCTTTTCAATTTATCTTTCCCTTTGAGTAATTTTTCTCTGTTGTTCTTCAATGTTCAACATATGATAATAATTCGTATTTAACACTTCTCTCAAAATCATCTGACTGTCTGGCATTGTTCTTGTAGTAGGTTTCCTGTAATTGTTAACGTAATTCTCTGCTGTTTCCACATCTCAGTGACCGCTTCTCCGTTTATGCCTCCTTGATAGTTTTGATTCATTTTCCTTTATTTTTATACTCACCATTCTCTTTCTCATCTAATTTTAAACGTTAAAAAAAATTGTAGGGTTATATATTATACATACCGCTTTTATAATACTTATATACATATATTTATACAATATATACACTCATATACCCATTAATTATACTGATTGTAATTTAGGAGGGGTTCTGACTTGTTGAACCACCTCATTCCACCGCTTCTGTTTCCACAGTTTATTTTCGCATTAAAATATTTCCATTTTAGCTTCTAGTATTCGTTCTCGCAATTTTGACTCTCAGCCGAATTTTCCGAATTTTAGCCAATTTCTTTGCTTTCGTTTTTGAGTGCCTCAGTTTTTATTTATGCGGTTTCCTATTTGCCTTTCGTGTTCGGTTGTTTTTCATTGTTTTTCTCCTTTCATCATATATTGAGTTATTGTTGTTCCTTTTGTTACTTCTTTTGGTTTTTCTATTTTTCTCTATCTATAGGTTTCCTCGCGTTTTCTTTGTCATCCAGTAATTCGATAACGATTTAGCCCATGTCTATGTATTTGATTTTCTTGTTCTAATATTAACTCTTGACATATTTTGTTTCTTCTTTCGTCTAGTTCAATTCTCGCTATACATATTTGATTTATCGTCTGACCGTTGATGTTGACATTTCGCATATAATTCGTTCTTATACTTTCTCTTTCCCTCAGGTTGATTGTTAATCGTTGCTTGGATATGGTTAATCTCTACGTTATTAGTATCATTGATAACGTCATGATATTATTTTTCCAATTTATTTCTACTTCAGGTAGGCATATAGTGCGTTTTCCATATTTCGTCTTTTTGTTTTCGTTTTTGTTGTTTCTGTTGTTTTTATTGTTGTTACCCCCATTAGCTTTCTTTTCCTTGCCATTTCCTTTCTTTTCGTTGTTTCTTTTCTCGTTGTTGTTTTATTGTTGATTGTCATTGTCTTCATCGTTAGGCGTATCTTCCTCGGTCTTCGCAAAAATGTCGTCCTCGACATTGATTTTTCTAATCAATTTTTTTTTTCATGCTATCAAAATCCTATCTTTGGTTAGGACTGTTTTTTTTTCTTTTTTTTTTTTTCTTTTCACTTTTCACTTTTTTTTCATTTTTTTTTTAAACTACATATTCACCGATATTCGGTTATGTCTACATTAAAATCTACATCTACATCTATTTTTATTTTTGTTACTTCTATTTTATTTACTTATACATAGATTTCTTCATATACTTTGATACTACTTTTACGTATATACATTTCTTTTTGAACCTTTTCGTCTACACTTAACTGCTTATCTCCATTTTATTCTCCATATCCCTTTTAATCTTCTTCATCTTTACCACTTTTGTACATCCAATCAATGTTTCACATATTTGTGTTCCTCCTTCATATCGTTTATTTTTAATTCTGATAACATTACCTCTTCCTTCAGTCTGAGTACTGTTGACATTAATGTTTCACTCTCTCTAGATTTGTTTTCTGCTACTTGCTTCCACATTATAATTTTTTCATCCTGATTAGTTACTTTAACAATCAATTCCTTTATTATTCTAATTTGTTCTATAACTTGCCTTCTTGATATTGCGTATGGATTAATTTCCGGCTGTTTATTCGGTCCATTCTTTTGCCTTTCTATATTTGTAAATTGCTGACTTGTTATTATAGTTGGTTGATACTTCTCTATTTTAGACTGACAAATTATTTTCTTTACATACATTTGATGGTTCTGTTCTCTATTATGTCTTTGTAGCAGATTTCTCAATTTATCTTCCGTATTTGGGCAGCTGTTCGCTAAATGTTCTTCTTTGCTATATTCGTAACATAACTTTGCACAATACCGCTAATTTTTCATGTGTCCATTTCTTTGATCATTTCGACTTATTTCATATCTATAACATTTGCATTCATTGTGAACTTGTCGTCGGCATTTATTACAGTATTAGACCGCGTTATCATAAGTTTTGTATGCTGGTTTGAATTCGGTTTCATTTCTCCTTTTCTTCTTGGTTCCTTTTATTTTTTCGATTTCGGTAGTTTCATGTATTCCTTTTGTATTCTCTTCATTGACGTTCATTTTCTTTTCGTTTTTCTCGTTTATTAGCAATTTAGAGTTCTTTTGTGACATTATCTTTCCGAATTGATTTATTATTTCGATATTTCTCTTTACATCGTTTCCGTTGTTGTTTCATTTTGATCCTCATGATTTAATTTCACGTTTTCCATTCTTTCGATGATCTCACTCTCAATTCTTGTTTGTGGAATTCTTTGTACGCTTGGTTCATTATTATTAATTACTCGCATCATATTGATTTTCAGTGCCTCATTCCTTCATTTTTTCCACATTTAGTTAATCATTTTTACTCGGCTATCATTGTTCGTTAACTTCGTGATATCATCTTTCAACAACTCCTCTTTTCTTCTTCTCCAACGTTCTTCTTCTATACATGCTTGAAATTTTCTTATCTCACTATATCTTTTTTCTGCTTCTAGTGCTTCTGCAATTTGTAACGTGTTCCAGTCTTGCTGATGTTTTATTCACATACATTCTATCCGATATTTTGTGGATACATTTTGTAGTACATTTATTTCTGGTTGTTGATTCCTTTCTTCGTGGAGCTTGTTATTGGTAAAATAGCTACACATTCTTGTAGGTATGTCTATCTCATTTTGCCTCTCGGTTAATTTGCTTGCTGGTGTTTTTGTGTTGTTATTTTCTTCCTGATTTCTTCTTGTTGGACACGTAGCTGCAAGGTGATTTTCTTGTTCACATTGGAAACATCTCTTAGGTATTCTGTATCTTGTTGAGGTATGCCCTAGTTTTCCACAATTCCAACATTCACGTTGCCCATGACATTCACTAGATCTGTGGCCTGGTCTTAGACAGTAATCACAATATGTCTCAGATCTCTCGTTATTCATCGTCGTTTTCGAATCTTGTTTTGTTGTTCTATTTCTTGGTTGACTTGGTTACAATTGATGCTGGATTATTGACTCGTTTGCGGTCGATACTGGGTTGTTGGATTGGTTGCTGTTGATGTTGGATTATTGGCCTATTTGATTGATTTACCTGAATAGAAAAATATCGCCTCTTCACATTTATTATACATTTATGAATCATACATCAAAATGATTACATAGTATAGCACTTTACCGTTCGTTTTCCCTGCGTTATTAATTTTAATTCCACCCAACAGTATTTAGTTTATAGTTGCGTTTAAAATATTATTTATTCCCTCAAAACTTTCTTTACTCGTTTGTTTTTTATCAATGTTAACTTATCCTCGTTTCTCAGGATTCCTATATTGTCAGTCACTTCCAATTTTATTATTTTAATTTTACTCACAGCTATAATAATTCATATTCCCAGGAGTTATTGCATTTTTGTTATAACTCAAATACGTGTTATTTATTTCTTTTGATTTTATTTTACGACAATTGTTAACTATCTACATGGTCGTAAGAATTATCTATATTTAACAAATCATTCGGCAATGTTGCTTTCCACGCTATTTTACTCCCCGTAATTTTTTATTCCGTTCAAATCCCGATTCCCATTTTCCATTTACTTTATTTTTATTCATATCACGCTCCGCATTTCCTTCTATTTATCTCTATATAATTTTATTTTCCGCTTTTTCTCCTTATCTTTTATCGTTTTATTTATCTCAGTTTTGTTTTCATCTCATCTGGTTTGTCTAATCTCATCTTTCATCTTATTACTTCGTTTTCTCATTCCATATTTCCCGTTTCCTGTTAGTTCTTGTCGATAATTATTGTCGGCTGGGTCATGTTTCGTTTTCTTACTTCTTTCTTCATCTAATTAATCATCATTTGCTATAGCTTATAAACACATAACTCCTCGTGCACGGATGTTTCCTTGTTCTTTATTTCACTAATTTCTTCGATTTCTTCAGCTGATTTTCCTTTGAACATTTCCTTTATTTGAGACCTACGCTCTTTAACCTAATCGAGAACTATGCTCCATTAATACGATCGAGAACTATGCTCCGTTAATACGATTGAGAACTATGCTCCGTTAATACGATTGAGAACTATGCTCCGTTAATACGATCGAGAACTATGCTCCGTTAATACGATTGAGAACTATGCTCCGTTAATACGATTGAGAACTATGCTCCGTTAATACGATCGAGAACTATGCTCCGTTAATACGATCGAGAACTATGCTCCGTTAATACGATCGAGAACTATGCTCCGTTAATACGATTGAGAACTATGCTCCGTTAATACGATTGAGAACTATGCTCCGTTAATACGATCGAGAACTATGCTCCGTTAATACGATTGAGAACTATGCTCCGTTAATACGATCGAGAACTATGCTCCGTTAATACGATTGAGAACTATGCTCCGTTAATACAATTGAGAACTATGCTCCGTTAATACGATTGAGAACTATGCTCCGTTAATACGATCGAGAACTATGCTCCGTTAATACGATCGAGAACTATGCTCCGTTAATACAATTGAGAACTATGCTCCGTTAATACGATCGAGAACTATGCTCCGTTAATACGATCGAGAACTATGCTCCGTTAATACGATTGAGAACTAATTTTTCTAATTTTATCTCCCGCCGGCTTCATTAACTTTCTTTGTCTGATTTTCCTCTCCATACTTTTCTTGAGCTCGTTATTTATTTTCTAATTATTATTTCTTTAATTTTCTTCTTCAACTTTCGTCTCATTTTTCAATCTTAATTTTTTATTCTGTCGTTTTCTTTTACGCGCGCTTTCTTTTTTGCTTCTTCCGAGAATTCTTCGCCTACCCCCCAAATTAAAAACATAAAACGGCTTCATTGATCGACCACTGCAACGGTAATGTGATCAGCCTTACCACAGTAGCTTCTCAACTTGGCAAACCTATCCGGAAGGTCGTCATATACTTCTCTTCTGGGTGATCGGTTATTCCCTCCCGATTTGGCTTTTAATCGTACTACCCGAAGATAGCTCAAAAAGTGTTTTTATCCCTTTTCAACTCTATTCTGGATGACCAGGCGCTTTTACTTTTAACTTTCTCCATTCATTACTTTCCTACTTTTACATACAAATATTCATATTTTATATATAGAGATATAGGCGCTGGATGGGTCAACTACTAAATATTGATTAATTCAACTACATTTATTCATAAAACTTGACTATTTATTTTTTCAATGTTATTATTACAAAGTACCCAAGTTTTCATTGTCTCAGCACATTGTCGACAGTAACTGAAGTGACCACAGGGGAGCATAAACGCTTATATTCTCACTTTATTTGACTAATGCAACATTTGTGTAAGTATTCTACTTCTTTATGAATCTTATCTTTAACCACGTATGGCATTTGTTTGAATTATTGTTCTATCGCGTGATATTGCTTATTTAGGTCGGCTTTATTTACTATTTCTCTGTACCCTTGATATTTGGTCTAAGTTCTCACTGGTTGTCTTTTCACACACCTCCTCTTTTCAATATTTTCCGATTTCAATTTATGATTTTTTTTTTGATATTATTAATTATCCGTTATTATAACATTCAAATATGTTATTCCCCGTTCAATTTCTCAAACTTGCTATTAATTATGGTTAGTATGCTTATTTCACCCTTTTCGATATTAATTAATTTATTTATTAATTTATTAATTGTTGGTCTATTACTGGTATTGCTTTTTAGCCTCAGTATTGGTCAACCTCCTTCGACACATTCTTACCATTTTGGTGTTATTCATTATCTTAATAGTTTCATTTTAATGCTCCAACCTTGATTCACATCCACTCTACCTCGTGATTTTGTTGTTCTCTATTGTCACTGAATGCTAATTTATTTATACTTTTATTCAAATTTTTCCACAATATTTTTTCGCTATTTCCAATGCATTTACATTTGCCGTTATTAGTTGTCATCATAATTATTTTCACTCTATTTATTATTTTATATATTATTCAAAGATTGTTATTCTCCTTTCACTTCGTTTGTCGATATTCACGTTCTTTCTGATTCAATCTCATTCGATAAATGTGTTTCCATTCTTTATTTTCTATATCCATTTGTTATGTCATTCACTGTTTTCGTTCCTCAACTGTTCAATATTGTTTGTTTTTATTGTTTCAACACTTAGACATTCGATATTTTGTCGCAATTCACTGCCATTACTTTTCATTTTATTTGTTCGTTGTATTATAACTTTCATATTTCCTCATTGATGATTTTATTGTTTTGTATTTTATTTTAACATTTTACTTTGAATCTTCACTATTATAATTTTTGTTTGACATTTATGCGGTTCAGTATATATTCTAGCAATATCAGTTTAAATACTGTCCAATGTATTCCTCGTTATGCGTCTCGGGTATTATTCGTTGTTTAGTTGATTTTATTTTTCCACTAATTTTTGTTGTCTCCACGTTATAATTTATCCATGATGTTTTTAATTGTTTCTAAGCCTTTGATTTTCCATTTTTCAATTCCCAGTAACTTTTAATTTATTGAGATTGTTTAACTGCTTTGCACTCTTCAATTTTTTCTCTTTACTGCTTTTGACTTTATTCGCTTTAATTGTCTCTGTGATGTTAATTCTTATCTTTTTAAATTGATTCATGATCTTACTGTTATTTGTTGTCCTTGTATTTTTGCTACTCAACGCATATGTCTTTCCTTTCAATCTGTACTTCAACTTTCGATATTTTATTGTTATTCGTTCTTCATTATTCATTGTTCCGATATTTATTCATTTTGTATTTTTCGTTATTCAACTTTCGGTTTATAAAGTTATTCTTTGCCTCTTATTCTTCACATATCATCATTGAATCTAATTATTCTTTTTTATTCTTCTTATTTATTCTCTTTCATATCATTTTGATATTTCGCTTTTAACTATTGTTGAAATTCATTTTTCTGTGATATTTTTCACTGTCTTTCTATTCCGTCATCAGTTTACTCTTAATAACTATTTTCATTTATTTATCGTTTTTATTGCTAATATTTTCGCGTCGGATTAATTCTTATTGTTATGGTTGTCTTTTTATATAATTTTGTCTGTTATTTTAATTTTTGTTTAGACCCCATCATTCCACATTCTCACTCCATATTTTTACTTCATTAAACTCCATACCATTCAATCATTCTATTTTATATACATTCATCATACAATGCTTCTACCTCATCATTCCAAATTTTCACCAATCATTCAGGTTACCTATCCATCCTTTTATACTCTATAAATATTTGTGTGCATTGTAATAATTCTATCATACAACAAAAGCTCAAAATAATTTTTAGTACAATTATTATTACCATTATTACTATCCCTATCATTATGATTATTATCATTATTATTACCATCATTACTGTTACTATTATTATTATTATTATTATTATTATTATTATTATTATTATTATTATTATTATTATTATTATTATTATTATTATTATTATTACTATTATAAATTAAGAAGTAAAAAATAAAATATTAGTATTATTGAAAAAAAAAATTCTTTACAAATTATTATTATAATTAAACAAATTAGGTTGATGAGCATTCTATCATATTGTAAATTCTAGTAGACAATTAGAAAAAAAATAAACAGCACACAAATTTACAGAATATTGATTATTATTATAGAAACTTTCCAATTTCCATGGATATAATCTTTTCAATGAAATGAAACTCTCTGTTATTTCTTAAATTTTTCAGGGTTTTCATCTTTCTAAATGACATTGCTTTCATCCCGGCTGAGCCCCCAAAAATCATGCTGGTGTACTGGGTGTAATTAATTTGTTTAAATCTGTGTAAAGCTTATTCAAACCTATTTCCCTCTATCAAAATACCTTCTTTTCCTAGGGTCTATGCTGTCTCACCCAGACGCCCCACAATTTTAATCTTACCACTATATACCCATGAGCAAGCTCATGTTGGTACCGTATATAGCAGCTGAAAATTCATGAGCAGGTGAGCTCTATTTCTAGAACTACTCCTCATGATATTTTCACTTTCGGGTTCCTGACTGCCGATGGAAGGTCTTACGTCTCTTTCTATCTATACATTTGTCCATACTCATCTATTTCTACAATTCCTATATCAATTTGTCATCATTACTGTTTATTTATTAAAATATTTTTCAAAAATTTGGGCAGCGTTCCGCCCTTATTTTATGGAAAATTCCTTGTTTCATACAAACGTTAGTCTATGGTAAATTGAAATGAATGCATTATCATAAGATCATTATTTTAGTCCAACAACTCATATTTGCTTTCCTATGGTCGCCACAGTTACCACCATTCGTAAATCTCTATATTATCTTCTCACAGATCTATGCCAAAATGTATCATTTTATTTTAATTTTCCACCACGATGATTATCGAACAATGTACGTGATCTAAACCTACTTTATACTTTTGTTGACTTAAATTTCTATCACTAGTCGTACCCTTGACAATATAATAATCGGCAGGAATTAAATTAAAAATTCAATTTTCCTACTTAAACATTTACATAAATGTTATCCCCTTAATTATGGCGATCTTCCCGAATATTAATTTTTACCGTTCCGACCAACATTGAAATGGCCGCCCCGGTGAAGTACGACGGCGTCCTACTCCGCGATCAGTGTGACAAGACCTGACCATGCCGGCAGACACCGAAGGGTGGTTAGCGACAAGGCAACACATCAACATTCCTCAAAATCAACTGAGGAAATTGAATATTGCCCTAACACTTTCCACAAACTAATATAAGTAAAATGGATATAAATAAGTTAAGGGGACCTGCCGAGCGATGCCAAAAGACATTGCGGCCATCCAGAATAAGTTAAATTAAACAAAACATTAACATAGAAAAATATATTTCTACAAAAAACAATACTTACGATCGACAAGTTTGTCAGTCAAGCATACAAATTTGAAAAAATTGTCATACATCGGCATAAACAGTGAAGTCTAAAAATTTTGTGTCTACAAAATTTTCTCTGCCAATGTCTATCAACAAAAAATTGTCTAAAAATTATGAAAATGACTGCTGTATATATAGTCATTTCATGCCTGGGTGCGACCAATCAGAGTATTTTGAGCCTTTTTCGGCTATTTTTCGGGGGGTTTTATTGCTTTATTTTTATTTTAAATATTTTATTTTTCTCCTTATTTTTCTCTATTTTTTGATATTATTTTCTCAATATTTCGTAAATTTTTATTTTTTATTATTTAACCATTCTTTTTGATTGTTTCTCTTTTTACCCTCTGATATTTAAATTTTTGGTCGCCGCTTCCGCCTATGTATTTTCTAAACCTTCTTTTGCAAGGTTTTGGCGGTTTTATTTTTTGGTTTTGTGTTTCTTTCTGCATCTGTAGGCTTTTCAATGATTTTAATTAATATTTGTTTTATTTAATTTT
This sequence comes from Schmidtea mediterranea, assembly GCA_022537955.1. Taxonomy (NCBI): domain Eukaryota; kingdom Metazoa; phylum Platyhelminthes; order Tricladida; family Dugesiidae; genus Schmidtea; species Schmidtea mediterranea. The sequence goes on from CM039681.1 coordinate 8,234,083, forward strand.
GTTATGTTTTTATTTTGTTTTATTTAATATGTTTTTTTTTATTTTTGATTTCTGCTTGCGGTACGTGCTTATGTTACAGCAGCCATATTGATAATTTTCAAACCTCCTTAATTATTTTGTTTTAATTTACACAATTTTTTCATTTTTGTTTAAATTATGGCTTATAGCCCAACAATAGTTAAATATATTTTTTAATACATATAATAATAAAATAATTGAAAATGAAAAGAAATCAGTAGTGGAAATAAAAAGAAGTTCTTTTAATAATAATTATATTAATATTAATTGAGATAACAATATTAATATTATATATACCATTTTATTTTGATTGTTATAAAACCTTGCTGAGTCAGAAGAAACAAATTGAAGAATCTTTGTGGTTGTGTATTCAAATCATTGTTCTATCCAATCATATTCATTCATAGCCGATAGACCAATCATATTCCATTCCTGGTTAAATTTGTCAATTCGTCACAAGAAACTATTGATTGTTTTAATAATTTATGTGATTTTTATATCTTCCAAATTGCAATGAGGATATCTTTAGAAGAAACTGTTCCCATATTCGTGACAATTATCTTTTATTGTGGAGTTTTATTATGTCTAAATTGTTGCCTTTTGATCTTTCTCGTGAAACACAAAATTGCATCTCCAAATAGTGTTTTCTTCATAAAGCTTCAAACCATGCTAGACATTTTGACAATCCTTAGCCTACCTTTGTATTTTTTGAAAATGAATGAAGTAATAGATCTGATATGGGCAATCTTTCTCTGTCATTATGGGAATTCGCTTTACATCAACTGGTTTTCAACCGTTTACAGTTTCAACATTTTGCTTATGATTTCCGTCGACCGATTCGTTCTGTTAATTTTTCCATTGAAATACAAAAGATTGACAAAAAAGGTTTATGGCTTAGTTTTTGGAGTTTCGATAATTTTCTCAACTCTCTCAAATGTCCTTCTCCAGCCAGATATTGTCATAATTAAAGGTAACCAAACCAAGCAGAATAGCAACATTTTTAACTGTAATTACGAAATAAAACTATGCGAGTCTATAATGCGAACAATTCTAATCACATTTTTACCGGTTACAATATTGGTTGGTCTTAATGTCTCGTCAACCTTTACTTTGTATAAAAGTGTAAGAAATAAGACAAATTTCGGAATAAAGACGATAAATTTGTCGAGAAGAAAATTGTTTATTCGTTTTACAATCGCAAATTTGATATTAATATATGTTTACGTAATTATTTATGCTATTAATACATTGTTATTTTATAAGAGATATGTTTCAAATATGAATGTAAAGTATTCAAGACTGAAAAGAATTGATAAGATGGTTCTCCTGCCTACCAGTCTGACTCTCGTTAATCCTGTTGTGTATATGTTGTTGTTTACAAAGTTCCGAAAATTTATGATTTGCAAATAATAATAATAATAATAATAATCAAAATAACAATAATAATATAACGACATATATTTATATTTTGTATTGCTTTAATTATATCATCAATACAGAACATTTGCCTTTATTTTAAATATTTCAATATTAGTGCTACAAATTTAGTACATGTCAGACTTTTTTCAGGATTTGTTCTTGTTAATTTAATTTGGATACTAACACCTGGTAACAAATATTTTCGTTGATCAAAGAAATCAAATTGGAGTGTGGAACATATTGAGAATGTTTTTGGATTTTGCAATCCATTTTTTTCTCATAGGTTCAAGTGTAACCTATTTCCCCTAAAGATGTATGTTTAATACCTTGATTAAATTTTATAATAGTTTTAATTAAGGCTTTATGTGCAAAACTATCATTTACTTCTTCAACTTTGGGCGAATTAAAAGCTAATTGAGTGTCTTTAAAAAGAATTTGAAAAAATAAATTGTTTGTAGTTTTATTGGGAAAATATATATAAATGAAACATGTTTAATCACGATTTGAGGAGATGCACTATCAAAAAGACATAATTCGTGTTTAGCATTAATCATTTTTCAAATATATTTCCAAATCCTCTCATTCTTTTGTCTATATGTTTCTTCATAATTTTTCTACGTTTAAGTGTTCTTCCATTTTTTGTTCATTTTCACGATTAAATACATCAGTTATTTTATTAATCATACTAGGTAAATTTTGCATAACAATATGTAAAGAATCTTTAACTTCAGATATTGCATTTTATTTTAAAGGTGGTAAAAATCTCAGAATTATTATTTATTACGTCATTAGCGATTTTCGTGCCGAAATTCCTTTAACGTCTAAGAATAGGTAATGCAAATCCCCTATTGTTTTTAACCAACCGGTTAGATACCTAAAAAAATTAAGTGATTTAACAACCGATAAAAATTACTACTACTATAAAAATTTACAATTTTAGGATTTCTCATTTATTTTACCAAAATGTAATGTAAGAAAAGTTTTATCTTCTTTGCCAAATATATATTTTCCACTATCGTCACAAATATTGATTTCTATATTGCTTATATATGTTGATGATACATGCAAATACATGGGGGTTTTCTCGATAATTTGAACTAGATCATCCTTTTTATGTTTTTCAACCCATACACATTTCAAAAGAGGTACTAAAACATCACCGACAAGAATTGGTTCAATGATATTTGTTTAGATAATCATTTGCTGATTACTTTGCAAAATTTATGGTAAATGTAATCCAATAATAACTTTTTCTGAATATGATTCTTCCCTTAATCCCAAACTTTGAGTCAAAAATTTACTAAATTTAACTTTACTGAGATTATTTTCCAATTCAATTTTAACTACTTTTCCTTGTTCAATTTCACAAGATTTAAATGGATGTGGATAAAATGTCATTAATTTGTCATATGTTTGTGGTGATTTAGTAATGATTAAATTTTTTTCAAATTTATTTGTATTGACATCATAAAAATAATTTATAGTTAATCGAATTGTATCAAACTCTATTTTAAGAATATTTGGAGGAATTTTAAGTTGATTCAATTCGTTACCAAAATTTACTTTCTTTTTATTAAATCCTAATTTTTTGAGGATCTGCAATATTTTCAAATGAAATTTTAAATGGAAAATATTTACAATTAACGTTTAAAGTATTTCCATGCATATATACTAGATAATTGTAAATTCATTCTTTGCTTTGTTATAGTAAAATAATTCATAACTTGTATGTAATGTACTCTTACTATATTTTATATTTAAGTTTTATTATAAAATGGGAAATTATTGTATACAAAAGTGAAATCGGTCAGAGTAACTTGTCACTCACCTTCTAAGTAAATTGGATTTTGAAATTCCACATTAAATTTATCAGCTTTATTATTTGGATGAGTAAGAAGACAACTATTACACGGTAGATTTATATAAAAATCTTTATTCATTTATTTTTCTAAAATGTATTGATAAATGTGTTTTGGTATTATTACTAAATTTAATTAATTTTCCACTATTATCGCGAATATTAATTTCAATGTTGTTTATAGTTGAATTTGAAATTAGGTATTATACTGGATTCTTCATTTCTAATTGTACAATTTTCACTTGTTCATAGTTTTTAACCCAAATAGATTTTAATAGACGAACTCAAACATCTCCAACAGTTATTGGTTCAATAATATTCGAATAAATGAACATTTGTTGATGATGATGTAATAATCTTGGAACTTTATTACCAACGATGTCTTAATCAATAAAAGTTTGTTTATTTAATCCTAAGGTTTTGATTAAATTTTTGTCAAAATATATTTTTGAAATGTTATCTGCAAGTTTTATTTTAACAAATTCATTGTTTCAAATTTTAATTCTTTAAACGAAAACGGAATAAATGATATTAAATGTCCTTGTAATTCACATAAAGTGTTTATGAATAAATTATCTTCAAAATATTTTTCAAATATTGTTTTTTCTTCATAACACCATCGTCTGTAAATTCTGGTAATTTTATTCGACAATGATCCTCTTCACTAATGATAGATGTAGATTTTAATGCAAATCTAAATGCGTGTTGAATATCGGGGAATGTTACTTTAAATGGAACATGTGGATAGACAATAACCATATTTTTCAATAAACATGTCAACATTGGGGTATATTTTGAATTTATTAATTCATAAGTATGATTATTTATTTTCAAATATTTTATTTCAGTACCACTCTTTATCGATTGATAAGGTAGACGAGAATTACTATAATACGGAAAAGGATTATACATAAAACTAAAATCAATCAAAGCAACTTCCCACTCACCATCCAAGTAAATAGGATTTTGAAATTCCATATTAAAATTACTAGCTTCATTATTAGGAAAAATAAGAAGACAACTATTACTAGGTAAAATCATATAAAACTGGTTTTCTTTCATAATATTTATTTAATTAATTGATTTTCAGATATCCAAGTTGGAGTTTCATATCGACGCCATTTAACATATTATGGTTTATGTTTACCAACATTTTTGGTTTTTAATATCTTTTGAATTCTGAATACAGTAGGGGCTTCTATATCTTGGAGTTCCTGTTCGTAGAATTTTCCACTAACTTGATTGTTTTCCTCATCTTTGATGAAGTACATTACAGGATTCTGATTAGTATCAATTTCTGAGATTTGAAATACTTCATCTCTCCAATTGTTGTCGAAATTCTTGATGAATAGAAAAGCACTGATTTTAAGAATTCTAACGTGATTACCCACTTTATATTTAGGCTATTTAATGATAGAATCAGATTGTTGTGATATCCAATTATTCATATTATTCGTTGAATAAACATCAATTGGTCTCATTCCATTTAACTCTCTATGTGGTGAATAATTATAGCTATATATTGCTTTCTGTAAAACATTTATCCAGGTTTCATTTCCTTGATATACGAAATAATTTTACAAGCGATTTCTTAGAGTTCGATTAAATCATTCCATGTTGGCTGCTTTAGATTGAGAAAATAGAGAGCAATGATATATTCATTTGAAAATTTCTTTAACTTTATTATTATAAAATTCTTTACCTAAAAATAAATTTAATTTAATTCATTCTTTTATTAATAGGATCCGTCAACAAGGCAGACTACGTTCAACTTTCATATTAAATACAGTTTTAATCTAGTTATTTTGTTTATATTTTAATACACTTCATTTTTCACAATTTTTTATTAAATTACGTTTATTAACCCATTTCTTTGTAACTTTTTTTTGATGATTTTTCACACTGAACAATTATTTTTATACGTCATTTAAGTATTTATTTTAAGATTTAAATTTTGTTTATAAATCGTAACATCTTTTTCATTGAAAATATCAGTTCAAATACGTAAGTCATCAGGAAATTGCTGTGTAAAATCAAAGAATAAATATCCGTGGGAAACCTTTGTTGTATCTTGAAACGAATCAATTAAAAATTTTCTATCATCGGGATAAGCTTGTCTAGCAAGAAAATCTATTATAATAGCATCTCGAGGGTATTTAAAAATAAGCAAGTATTGTACATTTAAATAAAGGGTTATATGACCTCGCCCTTGATAAAACAAATTTTGAGTAATGAAAATAACAGTAACTCAATATATCGAACTTTTTTTGTAAATAAATTATTAAAATTCAACCCTTCGCTAGAAAAACATTTTAGGAAGGGTCTCGGATTTTCAAGCCAAAAATCCACAGATAAAAGTCTTTAATGTACACTACCAAAATATATCCAGATCACTCGCAAAACAAAAGTTTAAAAAATACTTTCAATAAATGGCAAGATTTAAACAAATTTTTAAATCATTTTAAATTTATAAATAATTAAATAAATTTGGCAACGATTTAATTAAAAGAAAACGCCAATAAAAAGGGTTTGACCAATATTAGTGAACACAATAGAGGCATGTCTGATTTTAGAATTTTGTTGAAAAGTTTTAATAATTATTGGGAACGCGTGATATGTGAAGCATTGCTGATAAGGTCATTAGATCGAAAGATTAACGTGCAAAGTGCTGTGACTACGAATGTTTTTAAATAGTTTACGTATGTTCATGTTTGTGTATTGTTTTTAATATAAATTTTAAAATAGATAAAAAATTATAATATTTATATAAATAACATTTTAAAATTAGTTAAAAGTATTTTAATATTTTTTAAGTGTTTATGTATTAGAAAATTAAATTAATATAAAAAAAATAATTTGTTTAAATTAATTCATATCAATCGATTAAAGTTACTTCATAATATTTTATTTTGATTGTTATAAAACCTTGCTGAGTCAGAAGAAACAAATTGAAGAATCTTTGTGGTTGTGTATTCAAATCATTGTTCTATCCAATCATATTCATTCATAGCCGATAGACCAATCATATTCCATTCCTGGTTAAATTTGTCAATTCGTCACAAGAAACTATTGATTGTTTTAATAATTTATGTGATTTTTATATCTTCCAAATTGCAATGAGGATGTCTTTAGAAGAAACTGTTCCCATATACGTGACAATTATCTTTTATTGTGGAGTTTTATTATTTCTAAACTGTTGCCTTTTGATCTTTCTCGTGAAACACAAAATTGCATCTCCAAATAGTGTTTTCTTCATAAAGCTTCAAACCATGCTAGACATTTTGACAATCCTTAGTCTACCTATGCATTTTTTGAAAATGAATGAAGTAATAGATCTGATATGGGCAATCTTTCTCTGTCATTATGGGAATTCGCTTTACATCAACTGGTTTTCAAGCGTTTACAGTTTCAACATTTTGCTTATGATTTCCGTCGACCGATTCGTTCTGTTAATTTTTCCATTGAAATACAAAAGATTGACAAAAAAGGTTTATGGCTTAGTTTTTGGAGTTTCGATAATTTTCTCAACTCTCTCAAATGTCCTTCTCCAGCCAGATATTGTCATAATTAAAGGTAACCAAACCAAGCAGAATAGCAACATTTTTAACTGTAATTACGAAATAAAACTATGCGAGTCTATAATGCGAACAATTCTAATCACATTTTTACCGGTTACAATATTGGTTGGTCTTAATGTCTCGTCAACCTTTACTTTGTATAAAAGTGTAAGAAATAAGACAAATTTCGGAATAAAGACGATAAATTTGTCGAGAAGAAAATTGTTTATTCGTTTTACAATCGCAAATTTGATATTAATATATTTTTATATAATAATTTCTGTTACTAACACATATAACAGATATACTTCAAATATGAATGTAAAGTATTCAAGACTGGTAAGAATTGATAAGATGGTTCTCCTGCCTATAAGTCTGACTATCGTCAATCCTGTTGTGTATATGTTGTTGTTTAAAAAGTTCCGAAAATTTATGATTTGCAAATAATAATAATAAAAATAATAATAATATAACGACATATATTTATATTTTGTAGTGTTTTAATCATAGTTTTAATATATCATCAATACAGAAAATTCGCTTTTATTTTAAATATTTTAATATAATAAAAATTTATGATAAACTACTTTCAAAATTATAAGTAGAAAGAATTCTGTTGTAACTAAAAATAACTATTTAGAATATTTTGGTAACACGTGGGGTTATGAGGGCCCCTAAACTTGTTTAAGAAAAATTATTCAAATAAATATGGAAATAAATTAGATTGATAAATATTTATTATTCAATAAAATTTACATTGATCTTTATGGATATTAGATATATTTTAAAATCAATTAAATCGTTATGAAATTGTTTGAATTAATTGAATTAACGAAATCGGAGACTTTTAATCCTCTGAGTCCCAATTTTTTATTCTACGAAAGTAAATTTATTTGGAAGATCACTTCAAGATAATCATTTTACACATTAAAAAAAAATTTCTTTTAAATCCTACATTTTGGCACAAAAAATCTTTTATGAACAATAATAACTGGAATATGATAGTTTAACAAGAATTACTTTGGTAGAATATTGAAGAAAGCACTGAATCAAAATTCACTTAATACAAATTCAAAGAACCTTTATTTATTGATGATAACTAATAAAATTTTTGATAACAAATGATGGCTTTTTATATCAAATTATTTCTTCTAGAATCTAGAACATGGGCGGCCAAGGCTTTTAGTAAAAGAGCAAAAAATCAAAAAAATTAAAATCAAAGAGCAATAAAAAATTTTAAAGGTTTTCATATAAATTTTACAACAATTTAATTATTATAATAATATTATTTTTTTGAATTAATTTTGAGATAAATTTTTCGATATCTAGATTGATTTTTGCTGTTGAAAGCAAAAAAAGATTTTTTAAATGAATATCTGTTAGCGTTGATCTGAATTTACTTTTTATAAACTTTATTGTTGAAAAAGTTTTTCCACAGATATAAGTTGATCCAAATTTGCAAAAAATATCGAAGAGAAATATCATTCAATCCCAGAAATTCATTTTTAGGGACCGTTTTCAAAATGATTTTAAATCAGGTGTTTTTGGTGTCATGCAAAATCCTTGAAACGTGTTTGAACCTGAATGTTTTACCCTGAATGTGTTTGAATTTGAATAATTTCTAATTGTATTTTTTGTTCATAATGCATAATTTCATTTTCTGCTATGCTAAATGGATTGATAAAAAACATAATATGTTTAGCATCTACATTAAAATCTTTAAATCGAGTTTCGAACGATTCTAATAGATTTTTAAATTTTAAATCAATGACCAAAAATTTAAAAATCTGGATTTTTAATAGCAAAAAAATATTTATGTTTAAAATTACTGAAAGGGCATTTTAAAATGTGGAGCGGGCATTTTTTGCCCACAGGCATGGTTTGGCCACCCCTGATCTAGAACATACTAATATTTTCTAGAAGTTTGGAATTTTACATGATGCATAAATATGCCCAAAAATTAGGGTTAAAGGGCATAGTTTTTCCTAAAATGCTTTGATATCGTGCTTGTTTTCTAAATATGATTAAAAAACATACTAATGCATAATTTTGGTTGACCTTAATGATGACCCATAATTTTCATGATGATTTCAGACCTAACAAGATTTTCTAGATCTTTCTAGAAAAGTTCGAAAAGCTAAATTTTGTATTTTTCATCTTGTAAAGATGAAACATCGTGGACGTTTGCAAATTTAGTTTATAGATTTCTTAATTATTCAAATTTTTAAGAAAAATATTTCAAAATTTTTCAAAAGTAGGTTTTCCTATTTTGAAAAATACTTAGGTTCTACTTAAATTTCGTATGAGCTTTTCTACCCATATATAATCGATAGTTGTTCTATCAAAAAACTTTTTTCTCATGAATTTTTTCCATCAATTTCAATGCTTTATTTACCTTTGAAAAAGGCCTATTTTCAAAATTATAACTCAATTATCTGACGATCAGAATATGATAAAAATTTGTTTTATGTCTCAAAATATTCGTTATTATAAGTTCTAAAAAATGATTTAAACACATTTGATCTGTGCATTATTCTTTCAGAGAAAATCGCTCTGGGCCCATAAGTCACGTCAGTATCCAAAGGGTTGATCAGTAATTACACATTTAAATCAATGCTTGAATTATTTTTTTAATTTGCACTTGAAAATTAATAATTGCACTTGAAAATAAATAAAAATAATAATCATTCAAAATCAATAATCGGGGAAATCATTAATTTCCATTATGTGTTTTCGCAAGGGAAGTTTAGTTGCTATCTAGTGCGCAGTAAAAAAAGAACCGGATTTGTTTCAGTTCTGAATTTGTAAAGAATCCAAAATGTTAAAAACATGAAAATTGAAAATGTGGGAAATTTAAAAAAATATTTGATAACGTGTATTTGAAAATGTTGAAGAGTTTAAAACATAAATTGAAAAATAAACAAATTTTACATAAGAATAAATAAATATTTTTCAAGATATTTTACTGTATTTTTATGGACGTTTGTAGTTTTAATATCTTCTCTGTTTTATAATATTGGAATTATGTTTCTTAAATTTGTTTGAATATATATATATCAGAAATCAATGATTGCAATGTTATTGCAAATGACTAAATTATTAACTAAAAAAATTTGAAAATAATGAATTTAAAAAATAATAACGGGATTTGTAGGATTTTATAACTAAATGAACTTAATTAGTACAAAGATTTTATTAAAAGAATAGATTTTGAACACAGAAAGATAATATATTAAATATTATTTATATGGATAGAACGATTGGATGTATTTGTTAGATTTCTTACGAAGAAAAATAGTGTTAAAAATTCAGAGATTCAAGACTTACAATTCATCTACAATAAAGGCTAATTTTGAAGAAAATTTGCTTAACCTAATTGTGAATATTAACATTTCTTGAATACTCTGTTTCAGGTAACTGAATTCCCAAATCGGTCTCTTCACGTAAATGTATTGGAAACGCAAGGGGGATACTTAAAAATATGGCTTATAAAAAAGGACAACTAAAAAATTAATATTTGTCTAAAAATCTTGTTAAATGCAGAAATGTCGATAAATAGGGAGAAAATGTCAAAAGTATGTTCAAAAAAGGAATTCTAATAGATAAAGGTGGTCAAACGTTAGTAATCATAAAAGTAACGGGAAAGGCTAAACAAGTTTCCTGAATCATTTGTAATTAAGTAATTAAGCTTAATTTCATAAATCCACAAAGTTTATCAACTAATGTTTACCAAATATGACTAAATAAATAGGGCTGATAAACATAATTTGGTGTAACGGAAGGCTTGACAATATTTTATGTAAATGTTTAATTGCATTAACAAGCAGAGTTGTAATTAGCAAATTAATTATAAGTTTAAAAGAACGATATGTGAAAATTACAGTTTTGGAATACAAAAGGAATAATATAAAGATAATTTATTAAATGTTATTTATGTATTTTTGTATTTAGATGTATTTGCTAGATTATTTAGCGAGAAAAATAGTGTTAATAATTCAGTTATTTTAAAAAGGTTTTTAATAAAAATAGACTTATAATGCTCATAAAAAGAAAACGTTACTAAAAATAGGTTCTAAATTTTCCTAAAAAATATTTGTTACTAAAAATAGACTTTTCGTTCACCAAACTATTAAATGACTTTTTATTCTAATAAAAATAAAATGCCACTAAAAATATATTCTAAATTTTCTTAAAAAGTACTTGTTACTAAAAATAGACTTTTCGTTCACCTAAATATATTTTTTTATGATCCGATCATTTTTTTATTTTTACCTCTTTCGGGTAAACAAACCAATTCTAATATACAAGCTGACCAGACTCATAATACTTGAAATGCCCCGTATTATTCGCTTCTCGTTCGAAGACGATTTAATATTTTAAATGCCACGAAAAATAGATTTTAAATTTTCCTATAAAATTATGTTATTAAAGTAGATTTTTAATTTCCCAAAAAATTAGTGGTTACTAAAAATAGTCATTTCATTCCCTAAATTATTAAAACCTTGAATATTCATAAAAATAGATCTTTTTCTTAAAATTTTCTTATAAAGTAATTTTTACTAAAAATAGATTCCAAATTTTCCTTTAAATAGTTATTCCTAAAAATATTTTTAGTTACTCATATTAATAAATTTTCATTTCCTAAAAAGTAGAAGTTACTAAAAATAGATTTTAAATATATTTTCTAAGTTTAGTAAATATGTTGTCATATATCAATTTTACAAGCATGGATATCCCAATATATCATTAAAAGCTAAATAAATAAGCACCCGAAACCTGTATTAAATATATTTTAACATAAAGACACTAATTTGTCATTGATAAATTGTTGTAAATACGACGATACTTTCTTTCTTTTTACGCATTCCGCCAAGTCGCGATGAAGAATGAAGCACTGGAAAGGATTGAAATTCGAATTTCCAGTTTTGCCTTTCTTCATGCCAACTAAATCAAGATCCAATAAATGATCGAGACATTTTCGCAGCACATTCTTATCATAGGAGTTAGAATAGGATGTCTTGCAAAACTCATTATATTCTGAAACCAACAAACAAGGAAATTTCTAATCTGCCAGAAGAGTGAGAAGTATTTTTTGTTGTGAAAATAATAAATTTGATGGATAAATGTAACTCGTGGTTAGATAATGTAATCGTTTCAATATCAATACTTGAAATTGGATAAATTATGCAAGATTCGATAGAGAAAATTCAAATTTCAAACAATATTGAATTAAAAATGTCATGTCGATAAAAAATTAATATATTAATAAATCGATTTAAATATAAAGACGATAAAATTTATCAAGATTTAAAACAAATGAGTTACATATTGTTTAAATCAACAATAAATGAAAGGATTTCGATAAAAATAAATATAGAAATCATTATAAATATGTTGTTTAAATGAGCGGCACAAGAATTATAAAATATCAAATAAAATCTACAATAATTAATGATTTCAATTTTAATATAGTTGGATTATTTAAAAATTACATGGGCGTTGTTTAAATTTTGAAATTTGCGCGCATTTTAAAATATAAAAAATTTCCATATTTTTCAAAAAATTTTTGGATTTGAGGAAAATGGAATTTCCAAAAATATCTGAATTTTCAGGTTAATATTGATTTTCAAAATTTTCAATTTTCTGATTGTTCTACTAGGAAGTTTTCAGAGTACATTTGGTAGTTTGACTTTGATTAAAATTCTGTCTAGGATGTTATGAAATTTTTTTTAGAAATTATTGATTTTCCAAGTTTTTGATTTTGACAGAAAATAATCAATATTTTTTTAAATACTTATTTCATTTGGCTAAGCATATATTGAAGAGTAGTGACAATCCAAAGCCTATTGAAAAGCATGATTCCCACTGAAGTCACTCTATGCTACTTACTAATAGTAAGTAATACTAACTCAATATACTTATATTATTATTACCCATAATAATAGTATACTTGGTTTACAAACAGGTTTACCATTTTTAAGTACTCACTTGGTTCTGACGGTCATATATCGATTGCATGTCTATAAATAGTAACATATAAATAAGCACGAATGTACACATATAACTTACATCACAATGTAGAGAGTTTAATTGAGAATCAAACAAACAAAAAATATTTTCAAAAGTATTGATTTTTTTTCGATAAAATTGAAAACTTTGAAAATCAATAACTTCTAAAAACTTTATATGCTAACTTGTAGAGAATTTAATTTTAATACTAACAGGCTAAAAATCTCTTTAAAAATATTTTTGATGTCGTGTAAAAAATAAAAATTGTGAAAATCAATAACTTTTAAAAACTTTAGAAATCAAATTAAAGAGAATTTTATTCTGTGGCAAACAACCAAAGTTATTTTGTAAATAGTCAAATAAATTACTAGTAAAATTGAAAACTACAAAAATCAATAATAACAAGAAAATTTTTACATCCTTTTAAGAAATTTTATTTTCATAAATCCAAAAATTTGTTGAAAAATATTAAAATCTGAATTTTATATTTTAAATCACGCGGCAAAATTTCAAATATTTAAACAAAAGATATAATTGTTATTAATGAATCAATTCATATTTCATATTTTTATCACAAGTTTTTTTTAGATTTTTAATTGATTTTCTGAAAATGAAATTTCTATAACAAGTGCAGAATGGCAATGAAAAAAAGGCTAAAAATGAATAATTGTGAGTGAAAAAATATTTTATTAAATTATTAATAAAGAAAAAAAATTACCTCTATAAACCATCTCAAAATTGACATCCGATTCTCTTTTTGCAATGCAATTTACGATCACAGCAAGGAGGGTAAATTCTAATTCACAGAGACCTGGCGAAATTAATATTATTTATTAGTTTTTATTTATTCTGTATTTATTATAATTTTTTCCTTTACTTTTTATATTTATTATGATTTTAATTTTTTAATTTATTGTTTTTATTATTTTTAGAATTTATTCAATGTTATTAATTATATTTTATTACTTTCATAGTTATATTTATTAATTTTTTAATAATTTAGTATCATTATTATTATTTTTATTATTATTATTATTATTATTATATATTATTTTTTATTATTATTTACTTTTTTATTCATTTTTATTAATTTTTTAATAATTTTATTTTTGTAATATTTAACAATTTAGTATTATTTTTATTTATTATAATTTATAATTTAGTATTATCTTTTTTATTTATTTATAATTTAGTTTATTATGATTATTACTATTATATACTATTTTAATTTATTATAATTTATATTTATTATTAATATTTTATTATTTTAAGATTCTTTATTATTATTAATTTATTTATTATTTTTTATTATAATTTACATTTTATTCTTATAATTTTTTTATTCATTTTTATTACTTTTTTAATAATTTTATTTTTGTAATATTTTACAATTTAGTATTATTTTTTTTACTTTAAATTAATTTACTTTATGACCATTATTACTGTATATCATTTTTTAATTTTAATTTATTATTTTTTTATTATAATTTACTTTTTTTTATTACTTTTAAAAAAATTTTTTAATTTTTATTTATTTGTTTTAAAAAAAATTTAGTTTTGATATATTTTATGATTTAGTATTATCTTTTTTATTTATTTATAATTTATATTTATCATTAATATTTTATTATTTTTGAGATTCTTTATTATTATTAATTTATTTATTATTTTTTATTATAATTTACATTTTATTTTTATAATTTTTTTATAATTTTATAATTTAATATTATTTTTTATTGATTTATAATTTACTTTATTATTATTAATTTTAATATTATGATTTGGTTTTTATTTTTATTACTTTCATAATTTTTTTATTCATTTTTATTACTGTTTTAATAATTTTATTTTTGTAATATTTTACAATTTAGTATTATTTTTTTTACTTTAAATTAATTTACTTTATAACCATTATTACCATATATCATTTTTTTATTTTCATTTATTATAATTTATATTTATTATTTTTGATTTTAATTTACTTTTTTAAGTATTAATTTCAAAAAATTTTTTTAATTTTTATTCGTTTTAAAAAAAAATTAGTTTTGTTATATTTTATGATTTAGTATTATCTTTTTTATTTATTTGAGGATTTTTATTTTTTTGAGATTCTTTATTATTATTAATTTAATATTATTTTTTATTATAATTTACATTTTATTTTTATAATTTTTTTTATTAATTTTTTTATAATTTTATTTTTGTAATTTTATAATTTAATATTATTTTTTTATTTATTTATAATTTATATTTATTATTAATATTTTATTTTATTATTATTATTATTATTATTATTATTACACACATAAATTTATTATGTTTATTTATTATAATTTATATTTATTATTTATTAATTTTGTTTATTATTTTTATTTAATATAATTTATTATTATATTCAATTTTTTATTTATTTTATTGTTTTTCATAAACATTTATTAATTTATTTCTAATTTTTTTACTTTTTGATTTAAAATTTTAGAGAAATTGTAGCTGCGTATTACAAAATATAATCTGGAATTATTTATTTGAAATATAAAAAGTAAAGTAAATTTTAAATAAAAATAATAAAAAATGATAGATTTTCCCTTTCATTTAGAATATAATTCTATGTTTATAATCTACTTATAATTTATCAGTAACACAATTGAATTCTATTTACATTATTTATGCATATCGAAATTATATCAAAGTTTATATTCAAAATAGATAGTTTTGATGTTTATTTTATCTGACTTTTGAATTTCCAAAGTTTATCTTGTATTTTTTGCCCTAATAAAATGTTTCCCTCAATACGGAGGCCAATGATCCCCCTCATATCTAGTCGCATTTAACAGCACACATTTGAATGAAAGGTTTTGAACTTTTGAAACAAATTCCATCATCGCTTTATTCCTAATCATTCCCATTGCCGATTAATAGGGCTGCATAGGTGAATTAGATAACTGGCTGGAGCGGGGGCTTTTTGACTCCCTTTATGGGATTCCCTATATAATGCAGGATTATGACTATTCCAGTCCATTTCCATCATTATTGCATTCATAATCAGTCTCATTGCCTATTATTACGGTTACACAGATGAAATATCCCCTTAAATAGACATATAGACAATGGGGGGGGGCAGTTGTTCCCTTTATGGGATTCCCTATATAATGCAGGATTATGACTATTCCAGTCCATTTACATCATTATTGCATTCATAATCAGTCTCATTGCCTATTATTACGGTTACACAGATGAAATATCCCCTTAAATAGACATATAGACAATGGGGGGGCAGTTGTTCCCTTTATGGGATTCCCTATATAATGCAGGATTATGACTATTCCAGTCCATTTACATCATTATTGCATTCATAATCAGTCTCATTGCCTATTATTACGGTTACACAGATGAAATATCCCCTTAAATAGACATATAGACAATGGGGGGGGCAGTTGTTCCCTTTATGGGATTCCCTATATAATGCAGGATTATGACTATTCCAGTCCATTTACATCATTATTGCATTCATAATCAGTCTCATTGCCTATTATTACGGTTCCACAGATGAAATATCCCCTTAAATAGACATATAGACAATGGGGGGGGCAGTTGTTCCCTTTATGGGATTCCCTATATAATGCAGGATTATGACTATTCCAGTCCATTTACATCATTATTGCATTCATAATCAGTCTCATTGCCTATTATTACGGTTACACAGATGAAATATCCCCTTAAATAGACATATAGACAATGGGGGGGGGGGCAGTTGTTCCCTTTATGGGATTCCATATATAATGCAGGATTATGACTATTCAGTCCATTCCCATCATTATAGCATTCATAATCAGTCTCATTGCCTATTATTACGGTTACACAGATGAAATATCCCCTTAAATAGACATATGGACAATGGGGGGGGGCAGTTGTTCCCTTTATGGGATTACCTATATAATGCAGGATTATGACTATTCCAGTCCATTTACATCATTATTGCATTCATAATCAGTCTCATTGCCTATTATTACGGTTACACAGATGAAATATCCCCTTAAATAGACATATAGACAATGGGGGGGGGCAGTTGTTCCCTTTATGGGATTCCATATATAATGCAGGATTATGACTATTCCAGTCCATTTCCATCATTATAGCATTCATAATCAGTCTCATTGCCTATTATTACGGTTACATCGATGAAATATCCCCTTAAATAGACATATGGACAATGGGGGGGGGCAGTTGTTCCCTTTATGGGATTACCTATATAATGCAGGATTATGACTATTCCAGTCCATTTCCATCATTATAGCATTCATAATCAGTCTCATTGCCTATTATTACGGTTACATCGATGAAATATCCCCTTAAATAGACATATGGACAATGGGGGGGGCAGTTGTTCCCTTTATGGGATTACCTATATAATATATATTTATTGCCTTCCTAGTTCAAACTGCTCCTTTCCAAATGTCCAGAAATTCATTCCCAGCATCAAAATTATAAACCCCGAGTTATTCAATCAATAAAACAAAATCTCACCGTAAAGGATTTCGGTTTTATAATCAACATTGATAATTTTCCATGATTCCTGCAAATCTGTCACTCGCAACTCGACATCTGTCGACGACAATCTCGAAATTGGAATCATCTAGAAAACCAACGAGATAATTCCTATCTAGATATTCCATTACCAACAGCCGTTTCAATTGGCCAATCAAATTCGACAGCATAAAGTTTCGCTCTAAAACCTTAAGAACGTTGGAATCATTGGAAAATCTCTTCACCGAATCATTCCATCGTTGAATGAGTTTCGAATTTGCCTCATTGGAAATTGTCAACAACTTGTGCATCGATTCAACGTACAAATCGATAGTTGTCCCAAATGGAATCATCGAAATTTGGCAGTGGGAAAATCTGGATTTTACTCGTTTCTCCATTAATTCAAGAATATCCTTAATTGGGCAAAAAAAATAATAAATCGAATTAATAATTCGAGGGAAGTTTTGTTTTTTTATCTCTTTCTCTCCAGATAATACTTACCAATCTTGTTGTTGTGCCTAAAACAAAAATCGGAGTCCCTTTCGACTGTACACAGTTGAGAATATTGTAAATAAGAATTTGATTTGTATGTTGGAGAAATAAATCGAATTCTTCAATGATAAATAATAGACAAATGCTGTTACGATCACCAGAAGTTAAAAACGATAATATATATTCGAAATTTTCATTGAAGTTGTCAGATGTAAATTCCTCTTCTTCATTTTCTATCAAATGACATTTCAGTTGAAATGCAATTGATTTAAGAGCACATTTATCATCAGTATGTAAAAGTCCTTAACAAATTAATATAACTTATTTATATAAAAACTTTATATCCACCATTTAAATTAACTTGATAGACATTGTCACGAAATTTTTCATCATTATTTAAATCATTTAATAAACTTTTAATTAACTAAATACTATTTAAATTTTATTTTTAAATTGACAAAGCTCACGTGAGTTTTCCCAGAACCTCTTTTACCAATAATCATCATTGAATTACTCTCTCCGTGTATATAAGCATTTTTAATTGAAGGAATAATTCTACTTTCATAATTTTCATATCCAAAAAATTCATGATTTGAGGAATAGATTCTTCTGCGCAAGGGACTTACGATATCGGACATGAAATTTGAATTCATATTTTTAATGAAGCTAATTCAATAAATTTTGAAATTAAATTAAATTTGAATGGCAAATTAAAGTTTTAACCGACATCAAGTGAATATTCAAACAATTCTTTTTATGTTTCGTTATAATCTGTTAATCTTAATCGATATCGTTAAAATAAGCTCGTTAAATTATTCAGCAAAAATTAACTGATTTTCAAAATAATAAGAGTAAATGAGTAATTATAAGGGTAAAATCATATAATTGATGTTTACTATTTATATTTGTGCGAAAATTAACTCAATAAAGTCATAAATTAAAAAAAATTTTGTTTTAATGATACTAACACTACATTATAAAACCAAATTAATTATTATAATGTATAGTTCTTCCAACGTCCTAATCTGATCTTGCTGCGAAAAATTTGTGTTTTCTCAACTCGTGCAATAATGTTTTCAGTGGACTATAGACCTTTTCAGGTATTACAAACTTAGGTTGATTTCTTTCCTGGTTGGTAGTTGAGCCTCGATTGCATTGTTAATTGTTTCAACTGATACGTTATTGATGGGTTAAATCTCTTTAACCTTGAAAAAACTGGACATACAATTTACATACCCTTCCACTTGTTACCCATATAAAGAAACGTTAATACTATAAAAAAGGCATTGTGAGTTAGTCAAAAGTGAGCTTTGTGGTGGATTTTTGGGTGTTGAGATTTGAAACTATATTGTTGTTACCCAGACAACCCCATACAAATATTTTTACCTACCACTCGGCACCCGTTGCTAAGCAACGTTGGAACTGTGTTCAAGTGGGTGGATTATCCGCAAAAATTGAGCGCTATTACTAGTGATATAATTGACCGAACGATCCATGGGTCCAACAAGTTGCCGATAGAAGGCCTGTGCTCGATTTTAAGGTCCCATTCTTCTCTTATCTTTTTTCAATGTTAATCTTTACCACTATATCATTCATTGCTATGTCAATTCCCGTAGTCCTTCTTATCGTTCACATTATCGATTTTTACCATGGCTTGTACACCCTTTGTTATGTTAATTATTCTCACAGTACCTCTGTCACCCTTGTCCTTATTATAACTACTATGCTCTCTATTATTATTACAAGCATTATCATCGTTACTATTACATGTATTACTCTAATACATTGTCACTGCTATTACTAATATTATTATTCATATTACTACCATAATCATTATATTTATTATTATTATTATTATTATTATTATTATTATTATTATTATTATTATTATTATTATGATTATGATTTATATGATTATGATTATTATTATTATGATTGTTATTGTTATTATTATTATAATTTCTATTATCCTTACTATTATCATTATTATTATTAAATTTTAGTAGGGATCCGCCCTTATTTCTCAGTTTTATCAGAATGTTATACAAACAAATGAGCCGCGCTCCACTTTTACTTTACAATTTTCGATAAAGTATTTTAATTAATTCGGAAAATTTGAGCAGCATTCCGCGCTTATTTTACAGTTTTATAACAAAGTATTTTACTTATTTCCAAAAATTTGCACAGCGTTCCGCACATATTTTCCATCTCAACTCAAAATAATTTGTTTAGTTCTTACATATTATTTAAAATATTCCTTTTCATGATTTTGGTCGTTCGGATTATTCTTTTTTCGATGGCTATTCATTTTATCTGTTGCAACGATTTTGCAATTTTCCCAGCTACTCTTTCCTTTTCTTTGTCCTTATGATCTAGCTGTGTTAACATTGTATTTTGAGCCGATTGTCGTTTAAAAGTTTATGTCGATTTTATCAAAATTGAGTGCAAGAAAGTTGAGCCAAAAGACCCACTCTCGAGCTACTTGCTTTCGATATTTAGTTCTATGATTTGACGTTCGAGCCCGTCGTTACGCACGACTAGACACTCACGGCACTACTATAGGCAGAGAAACCACACTTGCACAGTTCGATAGTGTGTTTGATTTTACTGCCTTGCGATATGTTTTGGCTGTGGGCCGGAAAATAAATAAATAAATATTACCATATAAGTTGGATAAAAGCTTCGATGCATAAAAATTGTTTATTCGGCATGTCACATCTCACATAGTAATCGGAAGTTCATAAATTAGCATAAATATTGTCCACTCGCATCATCACAAGTCATTTAATCATTATCGATCAATAAATTCATAGTGATGTCATTCATAAAGCAAGTACACCTTCATTTTTAAATCATAAGTCAATGCACACCAACTGAGAGTTGTCGTGTCCAAACAAAACACTTATCAGTGCACACAGACTAAAATTCAGAAAAATAATATTGCAAAATAAGACTCAAAAATAAGACTAAATGTTTGTCAAAACACATCAGTATCATATACCTACAATTTGACCTTAGCCTTGTGTGTTATTTTTATTGCGATAAAACAAAATTTGACCTTGAAATTATTTGTGTTATCTAAATTAAATTTTTATTATTTTCATAATTTAAATTGAAAATTTAGTTCTTAACATTTTTAATTGAATTTTTTCAACCAAAACTATTTTATTTTAACTCATTTAATTCAGTAATTTTTTACTTTTATATTACTTGTCGTTTTTCGGTCAAATTTTCTTGTTATTGTGTTATTTTTATGTAAATTTCGTGCGGTTCCTGATGCATTTTGTATTTATTTTATTTTACTTTTATGTTTTTTTATTTTATATTTATTTATATTCTCTCAAATTTTAGAGTGTTTAGTTGATGTTGTATTTTCTTGGTGCTGGGTTTTCGTGCTATATTACTGATACATTTAAACAATTTTCAAGACCATTTGTGTTCTGGCCCAACATTTGTCACAAATACTACGTTGGCCTGAACCCACCCTGGTTTCAGTGAGGCTTGCTCATGTAATTGAGTGTTTTCTCTTCGTATTTCGGTCAACCCGGATCGTAAGTAAGTTAAGTATATGACTGAAGGAAATGAATTATAAACTGTGTGCGATTGGTATTTTTATAAAGAGTTATAAGTTTTTCAATTGTTGACATAATTCTAAATCCAAATATATTTATTCAAAACAAATGATATTTAAACAATTTAAATATCAAATTAAACTACATCTTATTTTTATATTAAAATAAGATATTAAATTACTCTCCCCTTCTTTAAAAAACATGCCACTTTTTGAGCCACTCTTTTCTTCGTATTTTGATGGTATCTTTGTTCTTTAGTTCCACTTGATGGGCAAAGATAAATTTTCTAATCATTCAATGATAGTATATATAGTCAATAAGATTCTTATGACAATATCAAACTTGTAATTACCTTACTTTCACCCTTATTTTTCACTTGACTATCATAAATAATCCTCATTAACGTTCAAACTGTTGGCTAACAGCCATAATTAAAACAAAAATAAAAATTCCTTGTAAAATTATCAAAATGGCTAGTGAATACATGCACCGCGACAGATAATTAAAATAAAAATAAAACACATCAAATAAAACAAAAGAATATACAACAAAAATTACATAAAACAATAATAATAAAATCAAAAATAAAGCCTACAACTGCAGACAGAAACATATTCGATACATAAAACCACTAAAATATTGCAAAAAGAAGATTTAGAAAAAAAATAAGCGGGAGTGGCGATCAAAACCTAAATATTTTTATGGTAAAAAAAAATTTCCGAAAAATAATAAAAAATGTAATTCTGAAAAATATAAATAATAAATTTATATGGGTAATAAATTTAAAAATATAAAAAATTAAATAAAATTAAAAAAACCATCAAAATGGCTAAA
Organism: Schmidtea mediterranea; assembly: GCA_022537955.1. NCBI lineage: Eukaryota > Metazoa > Platyhelminthes > Tricladida > Dugesiidae > Schmidtea > Schmidtea mediterranea. The sequence goes on from CM039681.1 coordinate 8,256,366, forward strand.
AACGGCCAATTGGTCGCACACACACAAATCAACTATAAATACAGTATTGGTGGGTTTCGCTTACCACTCGGCACACGTTGCTAAGCAACGTTGGAACTGTGCTCAAGTGGGTGGGTGGTTTGCAAAACATGAACGCTATTACTAATGCTATAATTGACCGAAAAATCCATGGGCTCAACAAGCTGCCGATACAAGGCCGATGTACGAATTTAATATTTAGGTCCCATTATTCTCCTATCTCATTTGAATTTTAACCCCTACGGTTCTATCATCTGTAAGCATTATATCACTTCCCATAATTTTCATTAACGCTGTTCCTATTACTGATTTTACTATGATCAGTACCCCCTTCGTGATATTTAAGCATCCTCACCCTTATCGCTATTGTTATTATTACTATCACCATCCCGTTAACATATTCCGAGTATTATTATAATTGTGCTTAGTATAATTATTATTACTACGGTTTTCATTTATACTATTGCAGATATTTATATTATTATTGATGTTAGCATTATTATAATCCTTCTGTTTCTATGGTTATTATTAGTATTCTTAACCTTATTATCCTTATTACGATTATTCCATTACCACCTTTGTTATTATCGCCAGTATTATTGTTTTAATCATTATCACTATCAATTATTATTGTTATTGTATCATGTAATAGGTATTATTATTATCGTCAAAAGGGATATTAATAATATTTACCAATGGTTATCATTATTATTATTATTATTATTATTAATTAATTAAATAAATTTGGCAACAATTTAATTAAAAGATAAAACCAATAAAAAACTCTTCGTACGATATATTTCGACAGCATAACTGCCATAACCACCAAATCGTCCACATCGTTCATTAATGCACTATCCTCTGTTTCAAGTAAGCCAATATGAGCAGCAAAATTACCAATTGTTTTTGTAGAAACCATTTCCAATCCTTTCACCATCAACTGCACTGATTGACAAGCAGTAAGTTGTCTCGCATATTCCTCCCAAGTTTTTCTAAGATGGATGAAAGCAGCTCTTAGTTGAGAAAGTTCACGAGGATATTAACTTTTTATTGAGCTTTTCCTGTAATATCTGTTGTTTCGTCGATTTGTAGAGCAAATTTTGAATTTACAAGAGTTTTTGCAGTATTTTACTCAATATTTTGCGACATATCTTTAATTCTGCGATGGATTGTGTCATTCGAAAGTGTTATTTTACAATTATCAATTGCTGCTGATCCACCAATCATTATTTTTACAATTTTGCGACAAGCTGGTAATATAATTTCTTCCGCCAAATTGTGAGGTTTTAATTTAACAGCAATCAATTCAGTTATTTTGTAAGAAGCTACTTGAGCCATTTCAGACACCGATTTGTTTTTCAAAATCTTTTACTTGCTTGGATTTTGAAGATAAAGAATTTTGAAAGTAGCTTTTATCTTTTGTTGAAATCGAAGGATGATTAGTCACCAAGTGACGTTGGAGTTTGCTCGGAACCATAGGACTATTTGATAATTTGCAACCACATATCTCACACACGGGAACAACTTCGTCATTTTCCATTGTAGAGGTAAATCCAAATTTCAAAAAGTCGTCATAGTATATGCTTTTTCAGAATTTTCCAAATTTCTTAAAACTCCCGTAATAATTTATTGGCACCCAATAGCTTTTATCCCATTGTGTATAGTGTATGTATTGTGTGTGTATTTTATTTTTCTCCCTGAAATTATTTTTCGGTTTTTCTATAGTAAATTGACTTAATATATGCCGATGCTCATTATTTTTGTCGTTATTTCAAGTAGGTGAGAATATTTTCACAAAATATAAATTACTTTTTTCTTACAACAGACTCTAATTTGTGCTAAAACACGTGGAAATTCACGATAACTGGTAGGAATAGATATTAAAACAAACATAAGTGAAATTAAAACAAAAATTCAAATTGAAATGTGGCGAATAAATTTTATGTGAAACATTTTAATGCCAAATAGGAAACATGATAATTATCGAAATTACGATAGGAAATAAAAGGAAATAAAAATGATATTTTCCATTAATTCCGTGAGAATAATTCTGGAATTTTGTTGGTTTTTTCATTGGGAACGCAATTTGTCAAATTTACATTTTAATCACTTCATTCCAAAGTTATTAATAATATTATGTCTATTTTAGGGAGATTATATATTTTTTAATTACCGCAATTTAGCATCAAAATTGTACTAGATCTTTTATACTTTCAACCAAAACTTACCTGTATCCACCATCGCTGTCTTCGATGACTCCGTCCCCCGATTTACAAAAGAAAAACCCTATGTAAAAGGGCAAATGACTCTTACAAAATCATAAAATAGATTCCAGTATATAAAAAGCCTTGTAAATAAAGACAATGATATCGTATTAAATTTGAAGATTCGTTCCGGAAAATTAAAGGTTATAGAGAAATAAAAAAATTTTATGATACGTCATGAGTATTTTTTAACATTAAATTTTTTTATAAAATGAAATACCGTATTTTAGAGTATATGACGTGCAGGATTAACCTGCATAGTTTCACGCCTACCATTTATATTTCAAACTTTTCTACTGAATTTAATTTACCTTATATCAACTGTTACAGTATATCGATTCTTTTTTAACTGATTTAGTTAAAATTCACTTTTTATATGAGAGGGTTGGTTATACCGGCCTGCGTGTTATGTGCACTTAAATACGAAGCGCACGAAGGCGCTTAGAAAGAATTAGAGTCAGTGTCTCAACTTTGCTTTTGCAAACGTACATTTGTTGATTTACCAAGTAAATAGTAACTGCCATGTATCAATTCTACTACTTGTATATTTACGGGCTGTGTTATTCCATAATTCAGAATAGAAACAGGATAATGTAAGTTGTAGTAGATATGCAACAGGCAAAGCTCGGAAATGTATAATGTGTGGAAAATCTTTACGAGGCAGCTGTCAAAAGTGCTAATCAGTTGCCTGTGCTTATTACATAGGTAGATTAACTACAAATTGTAGTCACTTGGTCAGTTGTGGATGTAAACGTCATGTTTTCATATGCAAAGGTATAAGTCAAACGACAAAATATGACCAAATAATTAAGAAAATATCCAAATAAACATACTTTTTAATAAAAACCTTGCTAAACTAAATAATAAAACTTTATGCAAATTTTCGAATTGATAGTACTTGTAATTATAATTATGTCATTCACAGGAACTGTTTAACATTTATTAATTATATAATTTAATATTCCTAAAAAATCTAGCATATGATTTTTATCAGCGAGGTATAGCTCTCTAATAAAAACATTTTTTAGTGGACTAAACAAAGATTCCTGAGGTCCTAATCTTTAAATTTGTTTAAACGAATCAGTAATACAACACATAAACTAGCAAGAACATTATACGCCAATTAAACATGCTAAATTTTGAGCTAAATAAACAAAAAAATTAAAAAAATAAAAGTTAATTTAAATCAATACAAATAGCAAGAAACATAATACGAAATCTACATAGACGCAAAATCAATCATGGCGTAGAAAGGAGAGACAAATTATTATTTAATTTATAAAAAATAAATAAAAATTAAAGGAAAAGTACAAAAAAATAGAATTTAAAATAATAAAACAGAATTAGTTTAATTATATAGATTAAATACAATTTAATATTTCTGATAGAGATGAAAAGATTAAGAAAGAACTAAATAAATTTAAAACTAGGAAAATTAGGAAAAAAATAAAATTTAAAAAATCGCCAAAATAAATTAAATAAAAAATATAAAATTAGATGTGATTATTCAACTTTTTTTGTTTAAATGCATAGACAAAAATACATGCAGACACACTAACAGAATCAGGTGTACATACGGAAGAGTTTGAACAAAGTTTAAAAAAACTTGTATTGAGAACTTTAACTGTAACCTTCAAAAAATAGGTTATGGATAAAATAAAATATCGGGAACAATATTGAGAGAATTAATCTATCAGAAAATCTTAAGAAGAATTCAAATAAAAGTAAAATAAATTAAATCAATAATAACCATTATTTTCATTGTTTGTGACGAGAGTCAAAGTAAATTAATTGACAGAATGTCACTATTAGCAGCTTGGTTTCGTAAATTTAACATGTCCATTAAAAACTAAATTATAATCAATTCCAAACTTTAATTCAAAATACTCTGCAAACAAAAATAATATTAAAACAACGATCTAAAACTGTTTTTAATCATAAATGTTTTTTAGTGTATTTCTTTTGAGGATATTTTAGCAAGCATGAATTAACAATTGAATAGGGAATATTAATACACAAACATTCAATAAATGTTTAATGTATTTAAATTACAAACATTTCTAAATATTAATTGTGCAATCAATAAATTTCATAATTCCATGATTTAACTTTAAACTTATTTAAATTTATCATTATAATTTTATTAAAATTCGTTTCTTATTCCCTTCTAAACGGGATATCTCCATCAGGAATTACAAAAATTGATATTTACAAATATTTCTTTTATTTATTAAAATAAATTTAAAACACAAAAAGGTTGTTGTGCAAAGTAAACACATATTTTTCTCTCAATGTCAAACTTTTGGGACTTACATTTGAAACATATTTCAATCTTTGTAAAACTATGACTGTGACAGAAAAAATTAGCATGCCCCAAATTTTGTAGTTTGGATCCGCCTCTGGTTGAGTGTTAGGATTGTATATGAGTATTGCAGTTCTGTGATTCTGACAATGTGTCAAAAAAATAAATAAATTTCTAAATTTTTAAGACTTCCCACAAATGTTTCTCATTTTATCTTGTACATATTTCCTTAATTAAACGTAAAGCTTCTACTTTTTATTTCTTAATATATTTTTAATTTTTAATTTTCGTTATTTGAACCTTTTCTTTATGTCTCTTACCTTTAATTAATTGATGTTTTGAAATACTTTTGCGATTTTCACGAATTTCTGTACACTTTTTATCTTTTTTAATTAATAACTCATTTTTGTATTTGACAATGAAAAATGAAATTCCGGAAGTTCCGAAACAATATCATGTACATAATGGGGTTGACAACTGTCAGAAAAGCAAACGCGAATTTATTATAATAATCTATATCGGAAATATTCTTCGAAGGGTTCACAACCGAGGCATAGACATAGGTCCCGCAAATGGCAAGAAGTAAAATTCCGTAGCAAAATGTCGACAAAATATTCGCCACTGAATATCTGACAGATAATCCACGTTTCTTTGAATATCCGGTTTTGACATTTAGATAAATTCGGTTTTTGATGCTCTTCCGTAAGCAAACGGTAGATACCGTATTAAATACGAAAAACATAGAGAATGGAAGGACACATAGAATGGTAGAATCTACAATTGACCAAGTTGTGGAAAAGTCATACTTGCAACCATATATCTCAAGATTTGGAACAGTAAAGTTCCTAAAGATTGAAATCTTTTGCAAAAAAACACTTTCAAAAATCAAGCTCATTGAAAAAGCTGCAAAAATTGCAAATAACTGCTTCCGTTTTGTAATTAAATAGTATTTTAGCGGAAAGACAATACAGAAAAACCTATCCAAGGACAATAAAATCATCGTGTTCAAACTACCGGAAGTGAGAAACCAAAAAACACTTGGATAGTTGACGACGTAACAGTAAAATACGACATACGAATAATTCGCCAAATTTGTTGAGTCGTCCGCAGAAAAATTAGAAATCGGAATCATTGAGATCATCATCAAGTCCAAAACGGTCTGCAGTCTGATCAGTTTCATTGCAAATGGAGATGATATTCGGTTCTTTGATAAAAATACGAGAAGCAAAATGTTTGAAATGGCAAAAAAGGCCAAAAACAGGCATCTGATCACATAAAATCCCAAACTATCGCTTTTGTTGTTTATAATTAAGTATTTCATTGTTTTAATGAGTTAACACTGACAAAATTATTTTTTGGATATTATATTGTTTAGTTGTCAGATATGATTGGGTAAATATATTTGTATCGGAATTATATATATAAAATAACTTCTTTTAACTTTTCACCATTGATTTCTTTTCATTTTCAAATGACATATTTATTAAAAATATTTGACTATGAATCACTGAAGATTTGAATGTTTTGAATATCAAAAAACATGGACATCTTTACTGATTCATAATCAAAATTTTTTAATAAATATGTCATTTGAATAGATATATACCGTAATACTTCGAATATAAGCCGCCCTCAAATTTAAGCAGCACTAAGGTTTTAATACTTTAATATTGGAAAAAATGGCGCTTGAAAGTGAGGAGTTTATCTTCGAAATCCGATCGTAACTTTTCGATGATTGTCGTTCTTCTTTGCAGTGATAATAATTTTTCATTCCAACGACGCACATTCTTTTCGTTGACAGTAAATCGTTTGAATTCAGCATGATAAAAATTATTCATGATAATAATTAGTGAAAAAATAATCGGTAATAAAAATTGTAAAAAATTAAACAAAATTAAAACACGACCAGAAACGACTGCTATTAAACATCAAATTAAAACCTTGGGGTTGGAACTACCAATGCTATTAATAATGATAATACTGTTCTCGTGAGTAGAGAGTAAAGCCGACAAGATCCGTATAGGCTCACTCCAAGTTAGTTGTGATTTTAGAGTATTAGAAGAGTTTTTAGAATCGGATAAGGAGTATTGACACTGAATTGTTAATAGGGTCCTATTCTGTACTAGTGTTGAGTGATGTTAGGAGGGTTGGACCTGTTATATATTTGACATAAAACACTTCCAAGAATCAAGAAATATTTCTCTAATTATAATAAAGCCTGTGTGTAGACGCAATGACTGACCTTTTCCAAATAAACGCTTTCATGTTACCGCTATTAAATTGCTTGTTTGGATTTTAGAAAATTTTAAACTGAATTTTGAATATTAAGTAATAGTTAAATATTCACAAAATTATAATTTTAAAGAATTTAAATTACAGTAAATTTAAAAATTTATTTTATTTTGTGTAATATTTTGAGTCTATTTTGACACTGCTGCGTAATAATGCTGAAACGTGAGACTATTATGAAACAGTTTTAACTACACTTTCAGAACAATATATTACGTTGCGGTAATTTAGATATTTATAAAATAACATACTAATTAACCGTTAACCTCATACTACTGTTTTGTCAGTCATCCTACGCCTAGCGGCCTAAGAGGCCGGCATCAATTTATAGGAAATTTAGAATAGTTAAATGTGTAAAACTATCAATTATGATATTTTAAATTAAAATTTAGATTTCTTACATATATTTTATTTATTTTCATTTAATAAAAGTGGGCTAATTAATAAATAACAAAATAAACATGATACATTTCGATTACAAAATAAAACTTTTTACCATTCAAATAAAAAAATTAAGAGATTAAAAATTCAAAATAAAACTATGTATATTATTTTCAATCCTTATTTATTGATTTAAACATTTATCACAAATCGTTTTAGCATGATTATTACATGTATTTTGAGCGCAACGTATACAACACTGGAATATTCTTCTTTCCGTTTCACATAAATGGCATTGTTTACGACTTCTTTACTGATGAAGTTGAAGGTGCCGTAGAATTTTCGCGTTTCTTTCCAATTGAACAATTTATAAAACTAATCGATTCTTTCAAGTCTTTATTGCGTAAGTTTTGATGCTGTCTTCGCTACAAATTTGGTAAAATTAGTGACTCACTAAGTTCTTCTAAAAATGAATTTTGCCTATTGTTTTTTTTTAAATTCCAATTTTTATATATACTGGTGTATATAAGATACGTCGCCAATGCACTGATATCTAAAATATTTGTAAAAAATGCTACAGGTCATCTGTTTGTCTTCTTTTTGCATGTGTATGTTTTCAGCATTTTATCCATAAGATCAGTGCCTCCTTTCAGTGTGCTCATAATACATTTATCTTTACTTTATTAGAATGTGTTATTTTAGATTATTAATAAATTTTTGTATTTTATCTTTACCGAGTGACATCTAACATAAATAATAAATTCAAAATATCAACTTTAATCCAGAAAATGTTCACTTTCACTTAGGGTCTTAAAATAGAGTTCACATTTGTAAAATCTGTTTGATTATATCTGAACAGCTTCCCGTATTTCAGAAACTGTAATGTGATTTAAATTCTTTGGTCTTGATTAGTCGCCTTCTTACATTTTGATGTCGGTTTCGACAGTTGACAGAGGAAATGATTCTTTATTGAACTACTTAACCTTATCAAGAATATGCTCATGAGTCACAACGTTATCATATACAAGGTCCCTATCACAATCCAAATATTCCTCAAACTCCTCTGTAACATTTGATATGGCATTTGATATATTAAACTTTCGTTCCTACTTATTTATCTGTGATTTTAATTGAATATTTTTCGTTGCTATAACCTCTGTTTCCCCTACTCTTGATATCTTTTCAATACAATCCAGTATCGTAGTCATTTGGAGGAGCGGATTCTAATTGATGCCAATCTATCATCTCTTTCACCAATTCATTCCTGTAAAGAACCTTAGCTAATTTTGTATAATTTCCTTATCCATCGTATGATTCTCGGAAATGAAGTTAGGATGAAAGAGCTCAAAAAGAATTTTAATCCGCTTCGTTCCTTTATTTTTCCAAGCAGACGTTTGGTCCCTTGACATATTTGCAGTTTTATGCTGCCCCATATTGCTAACCTTTATTAAAATTATTTTGCTAGTAACAGATAAATTGTTGTTTTGCACTTCGGATACAAAATATTCTATGACTTTACCCTTTTTCTCTCTTTTCATCGTTTTCCTTGAAAATAACTCTGGATATTTTTTTAATTTCATCTTCAAATTTTCTTTTGCTCGACTTTTTCTTTCTCCTTCTGTAATGCTATTATCAGAGCCGACATGTTATGAATATTCAAATGACCTAAAAAAAGTTTAATTAACTGGGGGGGGGGATGACAGGAGTTTAAAGATGAAACCTAATTCGACCCTTGGGTTATCTAGTTGAAGACTTTTATTGTCAAAAGTGCATCATTGGCATGGCAGTAAAGAGACATCGAATGACAAGAAACTAAAATTGATAAAGAGTCGTTATTTACATAATCAGTGAGATAAACGAAATTTGCAATAATGCGAATTAATGAAGAGTAACAATAAAGTAAAAACCAAACAGATGATTATATCGAGGGGTCAAAATCAGCTCAGTGGTTTAGTGGCTGTAAAATAAAGTACCATTTAGTGATATTCTTCACAAAGATACTTTATAAACACAGAACACTTCTGATTGGCTTATTAATTGGGATGGTGTGATTAATAAACCAGAGACAAGATTGTAATTGTGCCAATCAATAAAATGTAATTAGTGGAAATTCATTGTTGCCTTTTATTAAAGCATTCCTGGAGTTAGATTAATAGTTTTTACCATTTAAGTCCAACAATTATCACGTTGACTGTCACGTATGATTTATATGTTTTGCTTTAGTGTCAAAAAAGGAACATTTTATATTGTTTAAAATATGTTGTTAATGGTATTTACTTTGTTTTAATCATTTATTAAATGATTGAAGCTCGGGTCATGGATGACACTGTTAAGGATACATAAATAGTGAAATGAATAATTCATTTAAATAAATAAAATAATTTGGGAGAGTATGTCGTTCTGGAACTCTGAAAAGAAAAATTGAGAACAAGAATTGAAAATTGAGAAGAGATATACTAAATAAATAAAGTTAAACAATGGAAAACGACAAGGTCATATTTAACGGTTCGCGTACCCTGTGGGATATTTGCACCTCAGATAAAGTTTGACGCTATGGTATATTTAAACCAAAACACTATAAGCCCAGAAATTTTATTACTTTACTCACCTATTCAAAGGCAACATTTATGCTTATTTCCAAATCTACGCCATACACAGAATTATTTAACACACATGTTATAGTGTTGTATACCCTGTGGGGTGTACATTACCCCACAGAAACTACATATTTTCAGTCGCACTTTTCGTTCATTTCATTATATTAGATAGCAAAATTGCTGCTATTATATTCCTGTTTCATTGAACTTTGAACCAAATATGCTGTATAAGATAGTAATTTTATTATCAAATCAGAACGCTCTGAATCTAAACATCTTTGCAAAATGATATAAATAGTCACATGATTATGATAAATTTAACAAATAATAATCACGAACATGTAGGACATAAGCCTACTGTGTTCTGCACACAGATATGTTTTCAACACCGATTGCAGCTCTTTTTCGTTTTTCTATCTCCTTGTCCATCACAAAATTCACATCGTCCTAGGCTTTGTGAAAGTTCCCGCACCACATCTGGAAATGCGGCTCCAACCGATCTTATTGCTTGTTTGAAAGTTTCACGCAACTTTGGATCGTTTTTCCTTCTTTGAATATGTGGCAAAAACATTACTCATTACATTGCCTCTTGTGTTAACTAAATTTCCTATAATTTTCTATAAATTTATTATAATCATCAGATCCTCCTATGATGTTCATTGATAAATGAAATAATATTGTTCTATCTAAAACGATTCTCCGATGAGTACTATCATGGGACAGTCCGCTGGGAATACAGAGTAGTATATATATATATTAAACGATAACGCCAATAAAAAACCTTTCGTACGATATATTTCGATAGCACAGCTATCATCTTCAGGTACTCAAAACCAACTAAAAATATTATGAATTAACATTTAATTTAAACAAATTATTTTTTATTAATTTAATTTTTTAATAAATAAATATTTTTAAAAATATATATTAAATTAATTTTAAATTTTAAATTTTTTACTTATATTCTAATTTTTAAAAATTAATGTAATTTAAAATTTTCAATTATTTTAATAATATTAAAAAAACAAACATGATTTAACATACGTAAACTATTTAAAAACATTCAAAACATTCGTAGTCACAGCACTCTGCACATTAATCTTTGGATCCAATGACCTTATCAGCAATGCTTCACATATCACTCGTTCCCAATAACTATTAAAACTTCTCAACAAAATTCTAAAATCAGACATTCCGATATCACTTTTACAGCCTCTATTGTGTTCACTAATATTGGTCAAACCCTTCAATCGACAATGCTCTAGAACTCGAGTACAGAGATGACGGGAAGTCTCTCCAATGTATGTGGCATTACACCCATTACATGTAAATTGATAAACGAGATCAGAACACAATCCAACCGGAGTTTTTGATTTATTAATAAACATATTGCGTACCTTACACGAATTAGAGACGATCTTATACTCTAAATTTCCTATCAGTTTACCCAACTTCCTCTTATAATTTGTAAAGCCTTCAGAGTACGGCAATACTAACACATATTTAGGCTCAATTTTTTTATATCCATTTTTACAATCACCCAGATCAACACTCAATTCACACCCATCCGACAAATTACATTCAGACTTTCCACAACATGGATCCTTAGGATTTTTAATCAATTTATCAACAGTTTCTTTTATCATCAACAATAAAAATGATTTAGAATATCCATTCTTTATCAACAACTCAACCAATTTATCAACACTTTTTACCGAATTAGCAAAAGTAGAAGATAAAGCCCATGAACGATAAATCAATCCTTTCACCATATTTCTCTTATACTTAAATTCACAAAAGCTTTCTGGAGAAGTATAAAGACCAGTATCAGTCTGTTTTCTATAAATCTCTGTCTCATACTGTTTATCTTTGCGTTGAATTAACAAATCCAAAAACGCAATTGATGACTTTCTCTCCGTTTCACATGTGAATACAATGTTTTTATGTAAACTGTTCATAAACTGCAAAAACGGTTCTACATGTTTCTGGTTTTCAAATATAAGAAAAATATCATCCACATACCTTTTATAAACAAAAGGTTTTTCAAATTGGAAAGAAGCAATTTTCTTTTCCAAACTAGCCAAAAATATTGATGCCATCGTTGGTGCTAAAGGGGAACCCATAGCGACTCCATCTATTTGTTGATACCATTCATCACTGCCCAGTATAAAATAGCAAAGTTTTTAGATGGATTATTAAAACCATTAATGCGATCAGAGTTTGAATGTAAGGATAGCTTTGAGTTTGTTTCTTGTATTGCAAAGCTACAAAAACGAAGTATGAATGATGTTATGGTTTCGTTTGATGTTTGTAGTTTGTTTACGAATGTGCCACTGGTTGAGACAATTGACTTATGCTGTGCGTTGTGGAATGAAAATGATTCGGAACATCACATTTTGGATAGAAGGGCATTTCGAAAACGTCTTGAATTTGCTACTTCAAATGTCAATTTTCTTTTCAATGATGAATGGTATCAACAAATAGATGGAGTCGCTATGGGTTTCCCTTTAGCACCAACGATGGCATCAATATTTTTGGCTAGTTTGGAAAAGAAAATTGCTTCTTTCCAATTTGAAAAACCTTTTGTTTATAAAAGGTATGTGGATGATATTTTTCTTATATTTGAAAACCAGAAACATCAATTGCGTTTTTGGATTTGTTAATTCAACGCAAAGATAAACAGTATGAGACAGAGATTTATAGAAAACAGACTGATACTGGTCTTTATACTTCTCCAGAAAGCTTTTGTGAATTTAAGTATAAGAGAAATATGGTGAAAGGATTGATTTATCGTTCATGGGCTTTATCTTCTACTTTTGCTAATTCGGTAAAAAGTGTTGATAAATTGGTTGAGTTGTTGATAAAGAATGGATATTCTAAATCATTTTTATTGTTGATGATAAAAGAAACTGTTGATAAATTGATTAAAAATCCTAAGGATCCATGTTGTGGAAAGTCTGAATGTAATTTGTCGGATGGGTGTGAATTGAGTGTTGATCTGGGTGATTGTAAAAATGGATATAAAAAAATTGAGCCTAAATATGTGTTAGTATTGCCGTACTCTGAAGGCTTTACAAATTATAAGAGGAAGTTGGGTAAACTGATAGGAAATTTAGAGTATAAGATCGTCTCTAATTCGTGTAAGGTACGCAATATGTTTATTAATAAATCAAAAACTCCGGTTGGATTGTGTTCTGATCTCGTTTATCAATTTACATGTAATGGGTGTAATGCCACATACATTGGAGAGACTTCCCGTCATCTCTGTACTCGAGTTCTAGAGCATTGTCGATTGAAGGGTTTGACCAATATTAGTGAACACAATAGAGGCTGTAAAAGTGATATCGGAATGTCTGATTTTAGAATTTTGTTGAGAAGTTTTAATAGTTATTGGGAACGAGTGATATGTGAAGCATTGCTGATAAGGTCATTGGATCCAAAGATTAATGTGCAGAGTGCTGTGACTACGAATGTTTTGAATGTTTTTAAATAGTTTACGTATGTTAAATCATGTTTGTTTTTTTAATATTATTAAAATAATTGAAAATTTTAAATTACATTAATTTTTAAAAATTAGAATATAAGTAAAAAATTTAAAATTTAAAATTAATTTAATATATATTTTTAAAAATATTTATTTATTAAAAAATTAAATTAATAAAAAATAATTTGTTTAAATTAAATGTTAATTCATAATATTTTTAGTTGGTTTTGAGTACCTGAAGATGATAGCTGTGCTATCGAAATATATCGTACGAAAGGTTTTTTATTGGCGTTATCGTTTAATTAAATCGTTGCCAAATTTATTTAATTATTTATATATATATATATATATATATATATATATATATATATTAGTGTGTGTGTGTGTGTTTGAATGTCCCAATCATTTACTCTACCATGGTAGTGTGAGTAGTCACATTTGTATAATAAAATAGTGCATTTTGTAGTAGGGTAATTTCCACCCCCACAGGGTGCACCACCTAGATAAATTCAGAGCATACACGAACCCTTAATAATTAAGTGCAAATAGGAAAGAGGAAAATAAAAAGAAAAACAGTTTGGGAATGGAATTTCCTTATAATTCAAGATAAGAAGTTAATAATGAAGGCAGTCGGAAAATGAAAAAGTTGATTGTCATGACATTTGTCAAAGATGAGGAAAATTGTCAACAAGTAACCACCTATAAAATCCAAAGATACAAATTGGAAATGTTGAAAGAGAACAAGCAACCAAAATTAAAATAGCCTGTGATACGAATATATCGAGGAATTTTATTAAAGAAGCAGTTGGGTAGTTATCGATTTGGCTATTACTCATGAAGTAATAAGTCCGGATTTTTAAATCTTGAATGGTGAATCTTTTGTGTGATTATGTTAACAAAGTCGAATTGATTGTAATTGTGGTAAACAATAAATATTGAAAATATCGAGGATTTTTTCTCATTGTTAATGATATTTCAAGACACGCTCGGAGTCCGATCGATAATTGATAATAGTTAATTTCACCGACAATCCCCACAATACCATTAGCCATAGTGGGAAATTAAGCACCAGTTAAAATTACGGTTAAAATTACAATAAATGATTACTTCAAATTGTCATTATCGGATTAATCAGTTGGAAAGGGTTTAGGGATTTTCGGTTAAGAATTCTCAGTAAATTTTTTATCCGAAATTTAAAATTTTTTAAAAAAATAACAACATTTAAAATCCAAACTGTAAAATAATTTTTCAAAATTAGGGAATATTTATTTAACATGAAAAAATAAATTTTCGAAATTTTTTAAATAAAATCATATGAGTGATTGGATTGACCGTTGTTAGGGTAATAAATACATCCTTATTATAGAAATGTATATAGTTTCGAATGACATCGTCAAAAACCGACACTGAAAACACATATGTCAAAGTTAAAACAAAAAGGATTATTCCATAGCAAGAAGTTGATAGAATATTCGCGATAGAGTATCTAAACGAAATACTGAGCTTATTTGATTTGTTTGTTTTAATATTCAAAAGAAGACGATTTTTGAAACTTCTTCTCAAAACGATTGTCGTTGTCACATTCAAGCTGGTAAAAATTACAAATGGAACAATTGTCAGGAAAAGACAATCGACAACCGTGCCGGCGACCGTGTAATTTATCACGCATTCGTTAACCGTATCGTTGGCACTATGATGTTGCACTGTTACTTTTTGAATGAAAACATATTCAAAAATTCCGCTAAAAGTCAAAGCGATTAAAACAAAACAAAATAATACTTTCTTCGTCATGCGGCCATATCTGAATGGGAAAACAATGCAAATGAATCTGTCCAGGGACTGGAGAATCATGATATTGAAACTGCACGACACCAAGAGCCAGTAAATGCTGGGAAAATTGAACACGTAACAATAAATTTTCATAAATGACAAACTTGACAGTTTTGAAGGGTCTCTTTCAATCGTATTATAAATAGGTAGAATACAGAGCAAAAGCAAATCGCAAACGGTTTGGATACGAATCAAGATCATGGCGAACACCGATGCCAACCGATGTTTTGTCAGATATATTAAAACAAAAACATTCAAAGCAGCGAAACTAGCATAAATAACACATCGGACAATGAAAAATGGTAAACTGTCACTTAAATTAGAATTTATATAAAAGGTAATCATAGATGGATATAAAACCTTAGAAAATGGGGAAAATTTATACGGGAAAATATGTCTCAATTCTATTGGTTAAAAATAATTGGTCCGTTTTATTAATTTTATAATTTGTTAAAAATTATTTCAAGCAAAAAAAATCAGTTTAATAAAACAAACAGTAATCATAAATGACTGTAAGATAGGGTCTTTATTTCTATGTTTTTATCCCCCTAATCCAATGTATAATTTATTTGGTTCTTTAATGAGAGAAACAAATTGTTATTAAGACATTATTTAGTGCGCACTTTTACGTTAGTATTGCATAAAGACCCCCCTCAATTAGAAATTATTTAATATGCATTTATATTTTTATTTAACACCCGTTAAAGTTTTTCCCTGTCCGATATGTTGATTTCTGTTTCCTTCGTAATTAACAAAATTAATTTTTCATTACTTTATGAAATTTTATATGTAGTTCTTAAATTTTAATTAAATTATTTTTCTTTTTGAATTAATCCAAATAATTAAAAATAATTAAAACACGGTTTGAAAACTTTTGTCTTTTCTGACTTTTGCCGTATCAATTGGTCGGCGGACTCAATTTGATAAATATTTAAATGTATGTATCGTATTTCTGATACATTTTCAAAATATAATAAAGATAATAATTCTAAGAAAAATAAAATAATAACAATAATAATAATAATAATAATAATAACAATAATAATAATATGAATAAAATTTAAATAAATAACAATGTTACCCAATTTTCGCAATGCTTATTCAAAAAATATGAAATATTTTGACCAATATATAGCTCTAATCACTCATAACCAAAATTTAACTAGACTTTCGCTTTTTCCTCTTCTTTTATGATTGATATTTTCTTTCACTCAACTGCATTTAACTAATATATTTATTTAAACAATGAGAAATGATTGGTTGAGATATTTTTAGGGGGATTTATTCGGTTGGATATCGATATTAAAGGATGGATACTTAGTGAAATCGATACATTTTCATTGGTTTAAGGGTTATCAAAATATAACAATAAGATTTTGGTTCATTTTAATGATATTATTGGAATCTGAATAAAATATACAATACCTGTTCAGTTCTAAGAAATTGTTTGATTATGTATTCAAGTATTTATTTGATTTTATTATTACATTTGTAATTTAATTTAATTAAAAACTAAAATTGACTAGTATTTAAAAAATTTATGTTACTCATTACTTATGTTGTTATTGACAATTTTCTGAATAATTTAAATTGTTATGATTGTTTCCAGGAGTGAAAAGAAATTGTACAATTAAATACTATGAGCAATCGATAACATATATTAATTTTCATTCAACAAGTACTTAGAACAATTACCTAAAAATCTTATAAAAAAATTTTAAAAAAATGATCTAACAAATTTTTTCAATTACTTTACAACTTAGTTAATTTAATTAATTTTTTAATTGACAAGTACTATTTTCTTTACAATTTGCTACTATGTTGAAACTTTTTTAAAAAATTTTTTATTCAAAGTACTAACAAATTTTATTAAAGATCTATCAAAACTTGTCAAAAATTATAAAACTTTGGTAATTTTAATAAGTAATACTCAATAACTATTACTTTCTTTCCAATTTGCTGAAAGTCTTATTTTTAAATTTCTTCAAAGCACTAACATTATTTACAAATTAATCAGTTTTATTTAACATCTTAAAATATTTCTCACAACTTTAATCAAATTCTATTCACACGCTAATCATAATTTAAGGATAAGTATTAATTTTACAAAAACAAATATTTTACAACAATTAAACATACATATTTGAATTTTTAGTAGATTTTATCGGTATCTATCGGTAGACAAGTACCTGTTCCATGTAGTTTTTTAATCTTCGCTAGAAATTCAACTTATTTAGTAATTGATCGATAATCATTTCATTTCTAGTAATGAGGTAGATAATAATTATTTTATCTATTAACTTTATTCAATGATATTTAGAAACTTAAAATCTAATAATTTTCAATAAATATATGAAAATTTATTTCAAGTACTGTGAAAATAATAAATGTTTTGTGAAAATAATTTAAGAATATTTTTCTAATCAAGTTTCATTTTACTAACAATTACAATTACTTATACTTACTAATTAATTTATCATTCAGTAAACCACAAGAGTTGGAGGGAAAAGAATAAAAAATGTGTAAAATAAATTTAAGTAATTTTTTGAGCTGTTAGCAATTAATTTAATTACGGACATGTGAAAAATAAATGAAAAGGTTGGCATTCATCTTTGAAAATAACTTTTAATAAATGTTCACTGTTGTAGAAAAATTTCAAAGTTTTTAAACAAAACTATTAGTTTTTACAAAATAATTACAATAAATCACATACAAGACTGTAAACAAAGCAAAAAATTTTTATTCAATGAAAATATAACAGTTTATTGGGCTTCAATGATTAATAGTTTCTTGATAGTAACCAAACAATTTGGAGACATCAAGGATCGATAATAGTGAAGAAGTTAATAAAATTTGTAATTAAAATTGTATTTCTTTTGATTGTTCAAATTTTTATGTGCTTTTATTTAAAGATTTCTTGCTCAGTAAACAATTTTTGATATTGATTTGTTTAGTAACTAGTTATTGATAACATATTGTGAGTGTGTGTATAGTGAATAAACAAGTATTTTAAGGGGAAATGATTGAGAAAAAATTTTATATTCTTTTTAAGTGGGTTAAGTTTGTTGAATATCGGTGTCCAAAAGGTAAATATTATATAAATTTGGAGTTTTAATGAATAAGATACTCTATTATTCTATGCTAAGCATGTATATAGTGAGTTGTACATTACTCAGTCATTTGTATACAGTACCTAGTGATTTTTGATAAGTTGGATTGGTCAATGTGTATGAGTTATCAGCATTCAGAAGTTGATCCCAAGTAAATATAACAATGGATTTGGCTTTAACGAATTTGATAAATCGTCGCTTGATAACAACAAGGTAACTAAGCAATCAAATAATTTACCAATTTGGAGACATCAATGATCGATTAAAGAGTGAAAATATTTTTATTAATAAAATTTGAATTTCAACTTGTATTTCTTTTGTTCAACCTTTTATGTGATTTTATTTCAATATTTATGGGTTCAGTAACTAGTTATTGGTAACAATTTGGGTTTATAGTCAATAACCATGTATTTTAAGCGGAAATTATCGATGAGGAGCAAGTTTATTGATATTTTTAAAGGGTTGAGTCGGTTGGATATTGTTATTTAAAGGATAAATACTATCTAAATGAATATTTTTATGAAAAATAACGTTTAATAGAAGAATAATTGTACAACATTGGATAAATCTTTTATAAAAAACTTGAAAAGTGTTTAACAAAACTTATTGACTTTTACAAAATAATTTCAATGATTTCAATAAAATACAATAATCAAATACAAAGTTTTATTCAAAACAGATATTTTTTATTTGCTAACTACCCAGTAACTAAACAACCAAATGATTTACTGATATAGAGGCATTTATGATGTGAAAGAGTGTGAAGAAGATTTTATTAGTAAATTTGTATTTTTACTTGTATTTATTGTTATTGATTTACTTTTATTTAAAATTTTGTTGGTAAGTAACCAAATATTTATTTGTTCAGTAACTAGTTATCGGTTACCTAATATGTATACAAGTATCCAGAATGAAGTTCCCAACAGAAAAACCTAAACATGTAGTGGATAGAAGTGGAAAATATCCAATCTTATTCTTCAGGAGCGGAAAATGCAGAATAATGGGTTGCAAGAGACCATTACAGGAAGGGGATCTCAAATATCAGATTCAATATTTACAAATACAATCATTATCTTTGAATATTCACATGGGTTGTCGAATAAACTTGTATGATTTGCCTACCAAAACAAAAAAATTTACGAACCGGAACTGTTTCCTGCATTAAGACTTGTCAAGTATAATCCACTTTGTGTGAATGTATTTGCAAGTGGGAAAGTCGTTGTCACGGGGATAAAAACACTGGAATACAACACTCTTGTACAAGAAATATTTAATTTTATAAAACTTAAAATTAATAATCTTAATACCGACGAAGAAATACTAGATTATTTATTAAGCACCGATTGTGTTTAAATAGATAGAATTCTGATGATTGTAAAAAAAAAGATCGACGAGCAAGAAGCATACTTATTCGAAACAATCCTGATGAAGATGGAAGAACTCTTTCCGAGTATGAAGAACAAGCTTTCGTATTGTGCTCCAGAATTTTTAGCAACACGGATTTATCAAATGACAGGAATCAACATCGAAGAAATTGTACGGATGCATTAAGAATCGGTTCAAGGATCTGGTTTGAAATGTTTAGATTACTGCATTGTTTAAGCAGATCACTCAATGTTGACTTGCTTGTTTAGATGTAGATGCTGCATGGACTACAAGAAGAAAGAAGTTGTCCATATTTTGTTGGCTGAACTAAGAAAAGCATATTATAAGATGATTTGTGACGATGTAAATTAAATAAATTTTTAATTTGATCTTTTTGCGTGTTTATTTTATGTGTTTATTTTTATGTGTTTATTTGTTGAGAATCAATTTTTTAATAAGTATTTAATTGGTTGAATTAATGTTGAAATACTTTTATTATTATTATTATTATTATTATTATTATTATATTGAAAATTTAATTTTGTTAAATCTAAATTGCTTTGAAACATTTCAACTTTTAAAACATTTATAAAAATTTGACTTTTAAAATTATAACTTAAAATTAAATTAAAAATTATTAAAATTCAATAATTTACTTTAAAAACATTTATTAAAATTTAACTTAAAATAATTAACACTTAAAATTACAAGAATAAATTATAACTTCAAAAATTTCATCTTAAAAAAATGCTCCAAATAAATTCAAAAAATTCCGCCAAATTCAAAATATTTTTTTTTCAAAAAAATGTGGGCACACAAAAATTAATTAATTTAATTACATAATTATGTAATCAAGATAATCTTACATTAAATATGTAATTACGTAATTTATTCCGTCGAAAAAGGGGAGGGGTATGCTTCAGTGTGCTCCTAACTACCTACAAATAAAGTAATGTATGTTGGATTCAGTATTCTAGAACTATAAAAATTACAAATGTATGAAATGTATTTTAAGGATAGAATTTCTTTACATTTAATGGATATAGATTCAATATTTTTAGAAATTAAAAGAGATGAGACTTATGAAAATTTATTAGATGAAATTAAAAAAGATGTAAAATTAAATAGTTTAAATAAATGAATCTGGTGAATTATTTACTTATAAAGATTAAAAACCTGGGAATCAAATATTAAGTGTTATTGCCATTAAATCGAAACAATATGAAAAGGTGAAAAAAATAAAAATTAAGCTATTAAAAAATCTGTAAGTAAAAAAATAAAATTTAATGATTTAAAAAATTGTTTAGAAAATACATTCGAAGGAAAACAAGTTGAAATAATTCATAATATTAAATAAAAAAATCATGAAATTTATCTTGAAAAATCTTTAAAAACAACATTGGATAATTATGATGACAAGAGATGGATTCAAGATGATGGAATTACAACTTTAGCATTTGGAAATTATAAAATTATAGAATTATAAAATTATAAAATTATAAAATTATAAAATTATAAAATTATAAAATTATAAAATTATAAAATTATAAAATTTTAAAATTATAAAATTACAATTTTAGGAAATCCCGAGTTTTTTTATCTGTCGATATTTTATTTTTTTAAAGTAATGTTTTCGCATTTTCAGCGAATATCCCTTGTTGAGTAAATTCGTTAATTTGTTAGTTTTGCATTTTTACAGATTACCAAATTCTGAAGAGAAATTGGTAAGTTTTGAAAATTTGTAAAAATTTCGGTTTTTACAGATTTTTCGGGTTGGTCCATGACCTGAAAATGCTTAAAAACGCACCACTCCTCTATCAGCTACCTTGAAACCGTTTGAGATAGCTTATAGTGTACGTTATCAAAATATTTTCGCACTGCTTTATATGAAAGCACTTTCTTATTTGAAGTAGAAGAAACAGAAAATTTATGAAAATGTTAAAATATTTAAAAATCGTTAATTGCGAAACTATTCAAAGTGTAACATGTAATGCGGGACACTTTCTTGGACAGTTTTCAGACAGTTTTCAAAAAATATTGTGTTGAGTTAATTTTCTGATCGAAAACACGTGGAATTAGTAACAAAATAATATCTTGCTGAATAATAATTTACAACTCAACAATTTTATATTTTATATTAATTTTGAAATTTTTTTACCTAATTTTGATATTGGTTTTTGACAAGAACTCATATTATTCTGTAGGCTTTGGGGTTTTGAACTCTGAAAGACCTTCAATAGAATGCGATATCTTGAATACAAGAGCTTAAAAGACAGAATATTGACTTACTATTTCATTGACTCAAACCTGTTTTGAACGTCTGTGGAATCTGGAAGATAAATTTCTGAGAAAAATTCTGTAACAAAAACCAAAATCCAAACAGTGAATATTTAATATCAAATAAAATTTAATGGCCACATAATGATTTTCCATATATAAATTTAGGTGTTAACAAATGAAAAATAAGAAATTATAAGATTTGTAATTTGATTTACTAAAAGAATCACTTTTCTATTTATATCAATTCAGCAATGTCTAAGAAATTACCCAGAGTCATCAAAATGAGAGTTGTTTAAATATTCGATTTTGACGTTTCAATTTTTAAAATGTAATAAATACAGACAACATATATATAACTATTGAGTGACTTGAGTTGTGCTATCAATAGTTAGATGTCTTTTTCCTTTTCCTAAGTCCAAGCGTATTTATTAATACTTGATTTATTCAATTAAAATCTTCCAATCAAATTTCGAGACTCGACGGATCCAAATTTAATTGGTTCTCTAACAAAGGCTATCCGCGGATACCTTCATTTCACTTATATACGTAGAATTAATAAGTAAATTTATTATGATATCAAAAATTTATAATAAATATTTTATTATTATTGTCAACTATACAATTATTTATCAGCTCAATCTTTTTTGAGCCCACGCAAATTTACCATTTGATTAATTTGCTTATTGTTACGTCCAGTGCGAAGGTTGACATTTTATCAACGGTGGTCAAAGCAGACTTATCTGCAAGACTTTTGAAAGAGTATTGAACAAATACATTAATAAGTTTAAGGTTTATTCAACATTTTGTTTGCTAAACGCTTCACTGAGTCCTCATTGATTTGTTTTTGATGAATAAATATAAAAGCAAATGAGAATTATTGCTACAAATAGTCAAAATGAAAGCCATTCTTTTCGTTCTCGTTGTTGTACTTATCGCTCAGGTGTACGGTAAAACTCTTTTTGATAAGGATGACGAAGCTACTCTAAAAGAAATTGATAATCTAGGTGAGCATTATCAATTATGTAGAAAATAATATTGCAAGTCATATCAAGTAGAAGATAAAATATCAGTCACGAAATGAAGAATGGAAACTGTACGAAAGATATTCGAAGTTTGAAAGGGATATGGCATTAGTATTTGAAAAACTGTTAAGTCCATGGAAATAAAATACTATATATACAGAAGTGAGGAACGATAGAAATCGAGATGGAATAGAACTGTCAAAATCTTTATTTGTGGATTGCGAAGATTTAGAGGAATTTGGACAGGATTACTTATGATAAGGATATCTGATTTCGATGTCGAGAAGATCAAGCGGTTACTTTAGGACAAAATGATCATTTTTCTCAATATAAATATTTATAAATAAAATATATTTTAAAATAAATTTTATTCTCAGTAAAATTAAACAAAAATATTCAAAATTGAATTATTTTTATTTTAGAACAAAAAGCAGTAAAGAAACACACCTGGAAACAATGTGGAGTATTCAGACCACAATTGAAAACCAAGTTCGGAGTCTTCTTTTGCAAAATAACTTTCTGGTCGTTTGACAAGGGAAAATGTAGACCCCGAGAATTTAGATGTTAAAAACTCACCAGTTTTATCATCTGCTTAGTTGCTATTAATATATTTTTAATTCAATAATTGTTTATTGTTCTATTTAATATTAAAATCTGAAACATCTTTTAATTTTCACCACTGATTTTGTTTTCATTTTCATGACATTATTTAAAAAAAATTTGACCTTCATTAAAAATATCGATGCTTTTTGATATTCACAAATTTTCGGCACAGCTTTTTCATGTGATATCTTTACAAATTCACAGTCAAATATTTTTTAAAAATAATGTTATTTTAAAATCATTAGTTGATAAATATTTTATTATCATAATATTAAATTTTGTTAAACAGAAACAAATATCATTTTTATCTGTTACTTACTACAGTAAATAGTATATTATAATTAATCATTATTGCTGTGATTCAATGGGATATAAAGTTAAGAAATGGAAAATCTATTTAAAGTAATAGAAATAACATTTCTGTAAATTTTTGATTTGTTTACAGTATTAGCATATTTATTGTATGGATAAAAGCAAATTACAATTAATTTATTAATCTTCAACCTCAAACTGCTCACACAGTGGCCTAGCTAGAAATCTTGGGCTCATATGCAACAATCAGTTTTCTGTCTCACCGAAAAGTAGGACGTTCAGTAACCTTACTTTTGACTGTAAATATAAGCGTCACTTTAAATATAAAATAATATCATCAATTATTCCGTTCAAACAAATATGTAAGCTTTTCATTTTATTTTTATGTAGCTGACTTCTACTAAGAAACCTCATTTTATATAATTAAAAACAGTTAGAAAATCATCACAAAATTGAATTCTTAACAAGGCTTTCACATAAATACATAATAATAATCAATAATAATAATAATAATAATAATATTAAAAATAATAATAATAATAATAATAATAATAATAATAATATTAAAAATAATAATAATAATAATAATAATAATAATAATAATAATAATAACAGAAATTAATCAAGTGCAGATCTGAATCAACTATGCAATTTCTCAGTGCATTATAGATGTTACTCGATAATCAATCAATCTCATCTACAAATATGAGAAGTAATCATTTGTTCATAAATTCCAGAACGCAAGTTAATAATAATAATAAAGGCAATAATAATGTAATTAGCCTGAGGCTAAATTATTTATAATAATAATGATAATAATATAATTAGCCAAAGTTTTGAGACTAAATTAACTTACTAGCCAGAGGCTAAATTGAATTAATTTTTTTTCAGCCAGTTGACAACTGGTCTGAATTGGAAAGTTTCCGAGCCAATGGCGAGATAGATTGTCATAACAATCCTCATTGGTCATTTAAAAAAAACATGCATGTCAGCTCTAATTTATACTTGATATTTCAATTGGCATTTATTGTCTAATGTTTTTGAAAATGAGTTTACGGCTGGGTTTAGTGCATGGGATTTAAGAAAAACTACTCTCAAACACATTTCATTTGGGTTTCGATTCAAACAACTGGAGACTATTGTTACAAGTTTACTCTGATCCAGAAAACGGCACTGTTATAAGCATTGCACCACGAGGATAAAGGAAAGAGTTAGTTTTGTATTACACGGTATTATTTTAAATTATAAAAATAAATATTTTTTATTTTTTTTTATTTTGTTGATATAAGAATTATAAATAATTATTTTAATGAAAGATATTCGAATTATAATTATTTTAATGACACATGTAAAAATTTTATTTATTTATTTATTATATATATATATATATTTTGATTATAAGTTATATTAAACGTTCCACTCCTCCTGCTTGTTATGCCAGGCTGCAGGCATGGGGAATGGTTCTTCTTGTGAGTCTCAAATCCCGAAGTTTGAGATCTGAGACTCTCAAGAACTGATAATAATATTTAAAATAATAATCACAATAATAATAATGGCAATATCACCAATATACTAATAGTGATAATAGGTATACAATTTTGCCTGATTTTTAAAATTTTCGCCTTACATACTTTGTCATTAAATTTTTTTTCTTTCCATTTCTTTTTATTTTGTATAAGACGACATAAATCAAGAAAACGAGATTTATTAAATTAATATTTTATAAATAGATAATATAAATAACATTTATTTCATTTCAAGTTTTAGAGTTTTAGATCCACATTTATATGAATAACCGTTTTCTTCTTTCTGTATGTAAGCTGATTTGTTACGATAGTTTCTCCACTATCAACTTCCAATGAATTCAATGAAGTTTTCCTTTTTCTGTTCCTTTGCGAGATATTTGACCCATGCTCGAATATTGGTTGGATTTGATGAATTGGTTCCTGGATTATTAAACCCAGACTCTCCTCAATTATTTCAATACTCTCTTCTGTTGCCAATTTTAATTGAACAGTTTGAATTTCACCATCAGTTTCCATATCCTCTGTTGATGTGAGGTCAATTTCTTCTGTAATTCTGGTCATTGATGTTGAAGCGGTGTCATGAAGCTTCCGATATTCTTCCAACGAATATTTCCTTGACGGTTGCTTTTTTTGGTATTTCGATATCATCGATCCACAGTTTCTCAATTTGCAGTTATACTCTTCTTATGTTCTTTACATCTTCGAGGGCTGAGTGTATGCCCACCTGCATTTGGTCTCCAAACATCTCCAGGACAACAGTCTTCAATTTGAAAAATTCTCCTCTTCTGGAAATTCCAGCCTTTTCCAATGCTTGCGCTATAGCCAAATCTCGAATGCCATGCAACTGGTCTATCCAAAGTTTTAAATATTGTATTTCCGCATGAAGATCGTGGCCAATTAATATTTTCCCAACCACCAAAGTTTGAACTTACTTCATAATTGCATACTGGCCATATTGATTCCTACTTGCCACTTCCGTTATTCCATGAATCTGCGAATTAAAATGCCGCAATTTTCCTCTTGGCGTTAGGTAGACATCCTTTATTGTCTTGCCATAATAATTCATTATCGCAATAGATAGCAGTACCATCTGTTTGGTTTCTGATGTCCCATATTCCGCATGGATAAACAAGATATTGCTTCTTATCTCCTCTTGATCCATTTCTTTTCTTATAAATGACATTCTTTTCTTCAGCATCTGTTCAGTGATTGCTAACAATTTTTCATCCACAGGTAGTGTTGATATCATCTGCAGTATTTCTTGAGCTTCATTTTTAATTCTGGTTTCGAACACAACCAGTGAATTTTCATTTGCTGCTCTCAACCTTTTGGTCATCGCTTTTTTCTGCATTTTCCATTACGATCATTGATGCATTTCCCACCATATCTTCTGATTGTCGTCGATTATTTCAACATTTCCTTTGACAATGTGAAGCATGAACTCTTCCTTTTTCGTTGTATTTATTTCATCAGATAGTTTAATTCCAGATTGCCTATTCACTCTGAATATTTGGATCTTCATTTTTCTATCATCCACTCTCACGTAATTTGGGATCTGCAAATTTTCCTGGATAATGTGTGGATTCCGTCCAACATTGTTCCTGTGAAGCTTTAGGTAGCTATCATAAATTGTCCTTTCCCACTGAATTTGTTGCATTGCTAAAATATAGTTATTTAAATTTTTTTTTTGAATTTAAAAGTTGACACTAGAGTCGAGGTGGAGTACCCTAGGGATACTGCCTTAACTGGTAGCGGTATAAATAATAATATTAATAAAAATTAATTACCTATTTTAATTTGAATTTTTATACTAATTTTATTTACTTTTTATCACTTATATATACCCCTTAATAAATTTTCTTTGCCTTTAAAATTTTCTACCTGCTCAAATATTGCTTCCCCTTCTATGCTCTCAACAGCCAATCAATCTCATCTATGATCGAACGGTGCAAATATTTACATTAATCAAAAATAAAAAAGTTAATACTTATACTGTTGTACTACATTATCATAATTGCATGCCAAATAAATGTATCTCACTACACAATTGTTTCCTCATAGACAATCCAAGGTCTTTGGACCATGGATTGACGCTCAAGTCGTTGCTTTAGTTTTCGAAGATATGCTACCAATTCGAGAAGAAAAATGATGGAAAATGATATTACACTGATTCTACTGATCGATAAAATTACAATTATGATTTCATTGTTATCAGATAAAGATGATGTAGTATTGTTCTCACGAATTTGCTCATTAGTCATATAGTCATTGAACGAAGATAATATTGGTTTTTGTTTTCGAATATTTACATTAGAGATATGAGAATAATTGGTGTTCTTTATGAGTCCCGTTGAATTATATACAACTCGAATGAATCTTGTTTCGACAAAAATGGATTCCCATGGATTGAACTTTGATATTCGTTTGTAATACTTGATTTTTATCATCACAATTTTTGAAGTTGATTTAGATCGTATTTGCTGAAATTTTAACATTTTAAAGGTAAAGTTACTTGTTAACGTGGCTTGGATTTTCCTACAATAATAGATCACAACTTTTTCATTCATACCTGCTTGCCGTGAAATGTTTAGTTTTTGGTTAGCTACCTGCAGATGAACTCGATTTGTTTCGTTTTGCAACAAAATTGATTTCCGACCTGTATAGATCTTGACCCACCGGTCATTACTCTCTGTACCATCATCTTTCAATAATTTTTCGTAGTAGTGAATTGCGATATCATAGGTATGATGCAGTTTTAGATTCGCATAATGCACGAAAGACTTTCTAACATTTAACGTATCGATTGTATAATTCTGAAAAATTATTTTCACTTGTTGGGAATTTCTGGGTTCCCAATAGTAGTGGGATACCGGCCCTCTAGCTCAGAGGCCATCTAGCTCACATACCCCCCCGGCAAAAATTTTTTTTCTCTAAGTTTAAAAGTACAAATTTTTTTAGAACAAAGACAATGACTCATTCAAGGTCATTGAAACAAAGAACATGACTCATCAAAAAAATTTAAAGGTCATTTAAACAGAGACCATGACTCATTCAAGGTCATTGGATGACTCATCAAAATTTTTCAAAGTAATCGAAAAGTAGGTCAAGGTCATACAAAAGTAGGTCAAGGTCATTGGATGAGTCATCAAAAAATTTTCAAGGTCATTTAAACAAAGACCATGACTCATTCAATGTCATTAGATGACTCATCAAAACTTTTCAAGGTCATTCAAAAATAGGTCAAGGTCATTGGATGAGTCATCAAAATTTTTCAAGGTCATTGAAAAGTATGTCAAGGTAATTCAAAAGTAGGTCAAGGTCATTGGATGAGTCATCAAAATTTTTTCAAGGTCATTCAAAATTTCTCAAGGTCATATTATTTTGTAAACATTTTACAATTTTAATTTACTACTTATAAAAATAAGTAGTATATATTTTGTAAATTATTTTATTATAATAATTATTATTATTAATATTATTATTACTTTTTATTATTCTATTATTATTATTATTTTTATTATTATTAATATTATTGCTATTGTTATTATTATTATTAATATTAATATTATTATTATTATTATTATTATTATTATTATTATTATTATTATTCTATTATTACTTATAAAAATTTTATTAATACTTATAAAAACTTTAATTATTATTATTAATACTTTTAAAAACTTTTATTAATATTATTATTATTATTATTATTATTATTATTATTATTATTATTATTTTTATTAATATACTTATTACTTATAAAATTTATTAATATTATTATTATTATTAATACTTTTAAAACTTTTTATAATATTATTATTATTATTAATAATATTATTACTTTTTATTATTATTATTACTTATAAATTTGTAAATTTTATTCTATTTTATTATTATTTTTATTATTATTTTTTATAAATATTATTATTTTTATTATTATTTTTTATAAATATTATTATTTTATTATTATTTTTTATAAATATTATTATTTTTCAAGGTCATTCAAAAGTAGGTCAAGGTCATTTAAAAGTAGTTCAAGGTCATTCAACGTTTTTTCGAGGTCAAGGAATTTTTAGTCATTTTTCAATTATAATATGTCTACTTACTTTTATAAGTAGTATATATTTTGTAAATTTTATTCTATTTTATTATTTTTATTATGATTTTTATTATTATTTTAAAAAATATTATTATTTTTCAAGGTCATTCAAAAGTAGGTCAAGGTCATTTAAAAGTAGGTCTAGGTCATTCAAAAATTTCTCAAGGTTACGGAATTTTTAATCATTTTTCAATTATAATATGTCTACTTACTTTTATAAGTAGTATATATTTTGTAAATTATTTTATTATAATAATTATAATAATTATTAATATTATTATTACTTTTTATTATTCTATAATTATTATTATTTTTATTATTATTATTATTATTGCTATTGTTATTATTATTATTAATATTATTATTATTAATATTATTATTATTATTATTATTCTATTATTACTTATAAAAATTTTATTAATACTTATAAAAACTTTAATTATTATTATTAATACTTTTAAAAACTTTTATTATTATTATTATTATTATTATTATTATTATTATTATTTTTATTAATATACTTATTACTTATAAAATTTATTAATATTATTATTATTATTAATACTTTTAAAACTTTTTATAATATTATTATTATTAGTAACAGATGGCTATCAGGTAGGTACAATGTGGGTAAAGAGGGAGTCAACACATAATAAATCAATAAAAAGAAAACTAATTCACCCAATGAATCAATAAAAACAAAAGCATATGGAAACCAATCTACACAATAAAACCCCAGATATTTTATGAAAATATTTATTAAAATGACATTCTAGCACTATTGACTTTCCAAATTGGAGTCATGACATCATCTGAATTGATCCTGTATCCTTGTATAATGATAATTGTATACCAATGAAAGTTTTCAATAAAATTTACTTCTTTATTAGCAATATAAAACTTTGCATTCTCCTGGCCAAGATATATGTGGTTATCACTTCTTAACTTGATATTCATTGTATTTAGAATTTCGTTTACTAATTACAAACTGCATCCGATATTATTGGGTATTGATTAATGTGATTGGCATTGAAAATTTGTAAGTGATAGAAAATCTGAGAAAATGTAAGGTATGGCTATAATTCTTCACTATCATAAATTCAGTTTGCATGTCAAAATAATGATTATAGTTGTCATCGTATTTATACTATGTATATAACCAATGCAATGACAATGTATAATTTTACTATAAAGATTCTAAAAATATTTTGAAATTAAAAATGTCAAAACTGAAGATACTCAGAAAGCTGAAAAATTAGCTATGATGTATATAACCTTAATGTCTGCATGACCTCTTCATAATCTTGATGTTTGAGTTATAAATTGCATCGATATTGCATTTTAAATGAATGGATATTGTAATAAAATATTATAAAAAAATCATACGGAAACAAGTGATCAAAACTTATCTATATATTTTTTTTATGATGGAATAATACCAGTTGAGGTTCTAAGGATCTATGTAGAAATGTTTTGTAATCAAGTAATTCTAAAACAAATTGAATAGTCATACATGTTTTTGTTACAAATTAATAAATTTTATCATAATTCATTAAAATATTTAAGTAAAACAATATAAAAAGTTTTATGTAAATTGTTACATTGTTGTATTAACTTAATATTGAATCGAAGTAATGAACCAGCAAAATTTATTTAAATATTACCATCAAATAATAAATTATTTATGATAATTATAGTAAAGATAATAAACGTTTTAAGTAAATTATTACAAAATCATAAAATAACACAACTTGCAAATACTGCGATAAATTATTTTAATAAAATAGTTAACAAATAATAATAATAATAATAATAATAAAAATAATAATAATCATAAATTTTAATAATTTGACAGATAAAAAATTAGTTCTGATACTAGATGCTAACTAAATATTAACAAAATATTTTAATGGGGATACATAACTTGAGTACTTAAGTAGGTAGTTAGGAGCTTACTGGAACATAAAAAAAACATAGGGGGAGGGGGGGGATTATCGCAGATTAAATTTCGGATTATCTTGATTACATAATGATGTAATCAACTTAATTAATTTTGTGTGTATTTAATTTTTGTGTGTATTTTTTTTCGAAATTTTTTTCGAGTTTTTGGCGCGATTTTTTTTTGAATTCAAATTTTTGGAACATTTTTTTTTAAATTCAAATTTTGGCGAATTTTTGAAATGAAATTGAAATATTTTTTTTGAATAAATTTTTTTTTAATCACACTATAGTCAGGGGGTATTTTTGAAAAAGACTAAAATAAATTGGCTTGAATCGCCTAACGATAAAAAAGCATAAAATTAAAATCGGCTCAAATCGCCTAGGATAGTCAGAGAGGGTATTTTAATTCACAAAATTTTTTTTTAATCACACTATAGTCAGGGGGTATTTTTGAAAAAGACTAAAATAAAAATGGCTTGAATCGCCTAAGATGTGATATAGTCAGGGATATTTTTAAATCGTAATAAAAACTAATGCAATATTTGGTCTCAATACTTTCTATAGGTAAATATTGGCATAAAATAAAAATGGCTTGAATCGCCTACTGATAAAAAAAGCATAAAATTAAAGTTGGCTCAAATCGCCTAAGATGTGATATAGTCAGGGATATTTTTAATTCGTAATAAAAACTAATGCAATATTTGGTCTCAATACTTTCTATAGGTAAATATTGGCATAAAATAAAAATGGCTTGAAACGCCTACTGATAAAAAAATTGACAGGGGTATTTTATAGGCTTGTTAAAAAAAAACACTTGAAATATTTGTTCACACAATTTTCATAGGCAAATTTAGGCTCTAGATAAAAATAATTTAAATTACCTAAAGTAAATTAAAGTACATTAGAATACATTAGAGTATATTAAAGTAAATTAAGGTAAATTAAAGGGTCTAAAGTAAATTAAGATACATTAGAGTATATTAAAGTAAATTTAGATAAATTACAGTAAATCAAAGTACATTAGAATACATTTAAGTATATTAGAGTAAATTAAGGTTCCTCTAGTAAATTAAGATACATTAGAGTACATTAAGGTAAATTAAAGGGTCGAAAGTCAATTTAAGTACATTGGGGTACATTTAAGTAAATTATGGTTCATAAAGTAAATTAAGGTACATCAGAGTAATTTAAAGTACGTTAGAATAAATTTAAGTAAATTAAGGTTCTTAAAGTAATCTAAGGTGCCTAGAGTAAAGTATGGTAGGTTAGGTAAGAATTTTTTTAAATTAAATAGAGTCAACAGTTAAGTTACATAAGGGTAATTTTTAAAGCTGAAAATTTTAAAAGCAGTTATAGTAGGCAAATTACATAAGGTAAGAATTTTTAAAAAGTAAATAGAGTCAAAAGGTAAATTACATAAGGTAAGAATTTTTAAAGTTAAAGAGTCGACAATATTGCATGATAAAATTTATTAAATAAAATTTTTAGTATAGTTTTATCGATCAATTTTTATACATATTTTTAAATGATAAAATTTTTAACATAATTTTACAATGGAATTTTTTATACATGATTTTTAAAGATGAAATATTTAGGATAATTTTAAAATGAAATTTTTTATACATGATTTTTAAATAGAATTTTTAGTATAAT
Source organism: Schmidtea mediterranea (assembly GCA_022537955.1). NCBI lineage: Eukaryota > Metazoa > Platyhelminthes > Tricladida > Dugesiidae > Schmidtea > Schmidtea mediterranea. Next base: position 8,289,442 of record CM039681.1, read on the forward strand.
TTTATCGATGAATTTTTTATATATAATTTTTAAAGATGAAATTTTTAGGATAATTTTACAATGAAATTTTTACACATTTTTTTAATTGAAAAAATTTTTAATGTAATCTTACAATCAAATTTTTTAGTATAATTTTTACTATTACTTTTTTATACATGTTGATAACGATCAAATTTTCAAAGAAATTTTTCAAAAACTTTTTTCAAAGAATTTTATTAAATTAAATTTTTGAGTTTCAGTGTTACATAGTATTGCCTAAGGTAGGTAGTAGTCATTCGCAAGAGCAACCCATCTCCTCAACTCTGCAGCAACCCATCCTTAAGAAAAAAAAAATAATAAAATAATAATAATAAATAATAATATTAATAAAATAATAATAATAATAATAATAATAATAATAATAATAACAATAATTATTATAATAATAATAATAATACTTTCAGAAAATATAAAAAGTTAACTTACTTGGTATCAACTTCTGAACACTGATAACCCATACACAGTGAATAATTCATTAATAACTGAACAACAATCACTAGGTACTGTATACAAATAACCGAGTACTGTACAGCTCTCAATATACATATTATGCATTGAATAATTTACTTATTTATTAAAATGACATATTTAAATAATATTTACTCTTTCAACACAAATATTGAATCAACTCGACCCACTTAAAAAATCAAATTTTCTCTCAATCATTTCCCCTTAAAATACTTAGTTATTCACACACTTACAATATGTTATCAATAACTAGTTACTGAACAAATCAATATCAAAAACTAATTACTGAACCAATAAATATTAATGATGGGTTACTGACCAACTAATTTTGAAATAAATCACATAAAAGGTTAACAAAAAGAAATACAAGTTTAAACTTTATTAACTTTTTCACTATTTTATCGATCATTGATGTGTCCAAATTGGTAAAATATTTGGTTGCTTAGTTACCTTGTCGTTATCAGGTGATAATTAATCAAAATTTATTGAAACCAAATCCATTGCTATATTTACTTGGTATCAACTTCTGAATACTGATACACATTGAATAATTCATTAATAACTGAACAACAATCACTAGGTACTGTGTACAAATAACTGAGTACTGTACAACTCTCTATACATACTAGGCATTCAATAATTTACTTATTCATTAAAATGACATATTTAAATAATATTTACTCTTTGAACACCGATATTCAACCAACTTAACCCATTTAAAAAATAAAATTTTCTCTCAATCATTTCCTCTTAAAATACTTGGTTATTCACATACTCACAATATGTTATCAATAACTAGTTACTAAACAAATCAATATCAAAAATTGTTTACTGACCAAGGAATCTTTAAATAAAAGCACATAAAAGGTTAACAAAAAGAAATACAAGTTGAAACTTTATTAAATTTTTCACTATTTTATCGATCATTGATGTCTCCAAATTGTTTGGTTGCTTAGTTACCCGATTACTATCAAGAAATTATTAATCATTGAAGCCCAATCAAGTGTTGTATTTTCTCTGAATAAAAATTTATTGCTTTACTGTCTTGTATGTGATTTATTGAAATTATTTTGTAAAACTTAGTTAAAAAACTTTGAAATTTTTCTACCATTTTTGTAATATTTTTAATTGCGTCCAACAATTACTAAACGTTACTTTCAAAGATGAATGCCAACCTTTTCATTTATTTTTCACACGTCCCTAAATAAATTAATTGCTAACTCATCAAATAATTACTTAAATTTATTTTTATAGATTTTCTAATCTTTTCACCCCCAACTCTTATTGTTTACTGAATGATAAATTAATTAGTAAGTACAAGTAGTGGTTAATCTAATTGCTAGTGAAAAGAAACTTGATTAGAAAAAGATACTTAAATTAATTTCTCGAAACATATATTACTTTCATTGTACTTGGAATAAATTTTCATATAGTTATTGAAAATGATTCGACTCTTTAAATTATTAACTCAAAGATGCTAAAGGTTTGAATAAAACTGATAGAAAAAAAAAATTAATATCTACAGCATTACTAAAATCAAATAACTATAATTTCTGATACCATGCTTCAATACATGTATAGGTTCTTGTGTACTGATATCACTTACTGAAAACCCAAACTTATAGGAAAAATGTATGTGATTGTCTATTAGTCTTTGTAGAAATTATTTTTATTAAATTGTGGTTAGCTGGTGAATAGAATTTGATTAAAGTAGTGGGAAAGATGTAAATTTTAAATAAATTTGATTAAATTTGTTAATTCTTTAAATAAAATTTTTTAAAGAAAGCTTCAACATAGTAGCAAATTTTAAAGAGAATAGTACTTATCAATTAAAAATTAAATTAAATTAACTAAGTTGTAAGATAATTGAAAAATTTATTAGATCATTTTTTTAAAATTTTATAAGGTAGTTAGGTAATTATTCTAGGTACTTGTTGAATGAAAATTAGTGTATGTTATCGACTGCTCATAGTATTTAATTCTACAATTTCCGGATAAATAATTATTAAATTCTTGATTCCTGGAAATAATCGTAAATATTTAAATTATTCAGAAAATTGTCAAAAAAACCTAAATAATGGGTAACAAAAAAGTTTTAAATACTAGTCAATTTTAGTTTTTAATTTAATTGAGTTACGAATATCTTAATAAAATCAAATAAATAGTTACATGAATCAAACAATTTCTTAGAACTGAAATATTATCGATATATCCTGATTAACCTTAAATCAATGAAAAAAAGTAACAATTTTCCTAAGTATCTTATAAATCCAAACAACTCAATCCCCTTAAAAATACTATAAAATCACCTCTCAACCAATCATTTCTCTTCAAATATCATTTTCACTCCATTATATCAACTATATTCATACTTTTCATAAAAACCTATCAAGTAGACAATATTTACCCTTTGAACACTAATATTCATTCTAGTAAATTCCTTTAAAAATATTATAAATTCCTCTCTTGACCAATCATTTCCCAACAAATAACAATATTTCAAACCATATTCAATATTTTTCATAAAAATCATAACAATACCCATTTCTATAATATTTACCCTTTAAATAACAATATTTAACTAACTCAAGCCCCTTAAAATGACAACAAGCTTGTTCTTAATCGACTATTTTTCACTAAATAAATTCCACTCTTGACCAATCTTTTCCCATCAAATAACACTTTCCCCTACTCTACCAACTATATTCATTATTTTATAAAAATCACCTATTAAATAACGATAATTAACCGACTCAACACCTTAAAAATATCAACAAATCTGCTGTTAATCGATTATTTCCCTTTAAAAGATCATAAATTCTCTTCTTAGCCAAATGTTTTCCCCTAAAATAAAATTTACTCTCAACCAATCATTTCTCTTTAAATGATATTAATCCCAGTTATATTCATTATTTTCATAAAAAATCACCGACATATCGATATTCAACCGAATAAATCTCTTGAAATCACCTTAAAATAAAATTCCTCTCTTGACCAATCAAATCCCCTTAAAAATATTATAAATTCGCCTCTCAACCAATCATTTCTCTTTAAATTACAATAATCCCCGCTATATTCATTATTTTCATAAAAATCACCAACATATCGATATTCAACAGGATAAATTTCTTGAAATCCATCTCGTGACCAATTATTTCCCCTTGAAAAATCATAAATTCTCTTCTTAACCAATCATTTCTCTTTAAATGACAATATTTCCACTCTCTCAAAAGATTTACACACATATTGATATCTATCTGAACAAAGCCCCCTTAAAAATATTATAAATTCCTCCTCTATATTCTCCATATCACAAAATTTCCTCTTAACCAATCATTTCCCTTGAAATCACATTTTCATTCACTACACCAACAATACACATATTTTTGGTAATAACCTACAAGGTAAAATTTCTTTAGAAATCTATATTTAACCGAATAAGATCTTTAAAAATCGGATCATATTTACTATATGTATTCAACCAATCAAATTCCCTTAAAATAAAAATCTGAATTTTACCAATAAAAATAAATTTTCTTTAAAGTATTACAAAATTGTTATCGATACCCAACATTTTCCGTCGAAAATCACCACGATTTGATTCTGGCAACAAATTCAATCAAATAAAAAATTCATCAAAAATGACTAAAATCGAATAAAGTCTATGTTTCCCACATAAATTTAATTTCACTAAATTAATGTAAAATCATAAAATATATATCATGTTGCTCAAATAATTAAAATTAATCAGTAAATCAAGTATAAATTCAATAAAAATTACCAGTCAACCCATAGATATAATTCAACGATTTTCATATGTTAACCACACTGAGCATCCTCTTAAAAATCTCTACAATATACTACTTTTGTGATTGATATCCACGAAATCAATAAATGGAAAAATGATAATAATTAATTGGCCATCCTTTTTTTTACTGTAAAATCAATTAAAATTTTCGGTTTCACTAAAATATTTTTAAAAATCAACTGATTTAATCAACTTTTTAAATATAACATAAAATTTAAATATCATTTACTATTCAAAATCTATCAGTCAAATTGGAATCTAATTGGTAAATAATTATCATAAATATGTTTCATAAACATTTTGTTCCTAAAGTAAACTTTTATTTAAAATAATCCTAAAATCAAGTAAAGTTTATTAAATTATCAAGAAATTAAGTGCTTCTAAAATTATAGATTTACCCTCATTTCTTCAATATTTTCTACAAAAACATAATAGTCCCCAAATCCATTAACATTCAAATGAAAACCATAAAATTCACATAGATGATTAAAATTTACTAAAATAAATACCCCGTAAAACTAGATATCACTTAAATTATCATAAAATTTCCCTAAATTCTCTAATTAATTTACATAGCCTAAAATTATTTTATTTTTGTCGATTACAACCTAATCTATTTAAGTGTGTATTTAAATTTATTAAAAGTTAATTAAATTTTCAGTGAAAATGTCAAGTCAATAAAAAGTCAACAAATGGAATTTTAATTAGTAGAGATTATATTCTATAAAGAAAATTTCCAGTGAAGAAGTAATATTGGTGGGAGAGTACATTAAGTGTCTAAAATCGTTGAAATTACTGGAAAAAGTGGGATAGCTAAAGATATCTACTAAATAGATGAAATATCAATTGATATATTAAAACCTTACAGGGGTAATATACTTTGAATGAAGAAAATATACATCGAAGAGGAAAAATATTCATTAAAGTGAGAAAATATTAATTAAAGTGAGAAATTATTCATTGAAGAGAAAAATATTCATTAAGAGAATTTATTCATTGGAGAGAAAAAATATTTATTGAAGAGGGAAAACAATCATTGAATAACGTAAAATATTGATAGAAGCTAAAAAATATTCAGTGAATCGAGAATTGCATATAATAAATTAGACGGTAAAATTTCTCAATGATGAGATGAAATATCAATTAAATATTGGAAATACTTGAAATAAATGGAGTCTGTATTATTCACTGTTCAACAAATATACTAAAAAGATGAAAATATTCACTGAAAATGAATTGTACTTTAAGAGTGGATGAATTAAAAATTCAATTAAAAATTATTAACAATTGAGTAGATTTTATCGGTTAATTATATTTAAATAGGGATATATATTGTTGATGGGTGCGCGGATGAATAGTTATTAAAAAAAACGCGCGCGCGTATATTAATCCAACGAATATTCAACAAATTCGGCGAATATATTCAAATTCAGAGAATATTCAAATCCGGCGTATACTAATCCAATGAATTTACCAATCCAATGAATATTCAACAAATTCGGCAAATATTCCAATCCGGCGAATATATTCAAATCCAGCGAATATTCCAATCCGGCGAATATACCAATCAGGCGAATATTCAACAAATCCGAGAAATATTTATCAAACAATGAGATTGTAGAAATCAAATCTAAGTCTCTTACATTCAAAGCACATTGAATGATATATTTTAAATGAACGTTATGGAATTTTATTGGTATTAAGAATTATTATCTACATGTAATAAATTTTTGAAAATCTTATATTTTAATACTATTTTAGTTGTAACTATTGACAATATATTATTTTAAATTCTTAAATTTACTCTATTATTTGAAATTATATTTGAAATTTGGTTAAAAAAAAAAATTTTTTTTTTATAATGATTAGTAAATAGAATATTTGATTTAGTTTTATACTCAAATAAAACCTTTTGACAAATTAAAAATATTTTCAATAATATATTTATAAATTGATGGTTATAAATAAATATTATCCAAATGTAAAGTTAATTTAAATAATTTATTCAATTGTAACTAATGAAAACATAATAATTTAAATTCAAAAATAATAATAACATCAAAAAATGATTATTATTTCTAAAAGTAAATTTATAACATTTTATAAAAAGCAATAATTAATATAAAACATACATCAATTTTCTGAATTTATTTAATATTACAAAAAGTAAATTTTTCTTATAATCATAATACCAAATTATTCATCTATTCATTGTATTGTTTACTACATTCCATTATTTGTTGGACTTTCTGCTTCGTTCTTTCTACTTATTACATTGTATCTGACCCACCCGTATTTATAGTATTAAATATACCGGATTTGTTGAATATTCGCCGGATTGGTATATTCACCGGATTGGTATATTCGCCGGATTTGAATATTCGCTGAATTTGAATATATTCGCCGAATTTGTTGAATATTCGTTGGATTAATATACGCGCGCGCGTTTTTTTTAATAACTATTCATCCGCGCACCCATCAACAATATATATCCCTATTTAAATATAATTAACCGACAAAATCTACTCAATTGTTAATAATTTTTAATTGAATTTTTAATTCATCCACTCTTAAAGTACAATTCATTTTCAGTGAATATTTTCATCTTTTTAGTATATTTGTTGAACAGTGAATAATACAGACTCCATTTATTTCAAGTATTTCCAATATTTAATTGATATTTCATCTCATCATTGAGAAATTTTACCGTCTAATTTATTATATGCAATTCTCGATTCACTGAATATTTTTTAGCTTCTATCAATTATTATGTATTTATCAATTATTATTATATTTAAATTATTATGTTTTCATTAGTTACAATTGAATAAATTATTTAAATTAACTTTACATTTGGATAATATTTATTTATAACCATCAATTTATAAATATATTATTGAAAATATTTTTAATTTGTCAAAAGGTTTTATTTGAGTATAAAACTAAATCAAATATTCTATTTACTAATCATTATAAAAAAAAAAATTTTTTTTTTTTAACCAAATTTCAAATATAATTTCAAATAATAGAGTAAATTTAAGAATTTAAAATAATATATTGTCAATAGTTACAACTAAAATAGTATTAAAATATAAGATTTTCAAAAATTTATTACATGTAGATAATAATTCTTAATACCAATAAAATTCCATAACGTTCATTTAAAATATATCATTCAATGTGCTTTGAATGTAAGAGACTTAGATTTGATTTCTACAATCTCATTGTTTGATAAATATTTCTCGGATTTGTTGAATATTCGCCTGATTGGTATATTCGCCGGATTGGAATATTCGCTGGATTTGAATATATTCGCCGGATTGGAATATTTGCCGAATTTGTTGAATATTCATTGGATTGGTAAATTCATTGGATTAGTATACGCCGGATTTGAATATTCGCTGAATTTGAATATATTCGCCGAATTTGTTGAATATTCGTTGGATTAATATACGCGCGCGCGTTTTTTTTAATAACTATTCATCCGCGCACCCATCAACAATATATATCCCTATTTAAATATAATTAACCGATAAAATCTACTCAATTGTTAATAATTTTTAATTGAATTTTTAATTCATCCACTCTTAAAGTACAATTCATTTTCAGTGAATATTTTCATCTTTTTAGTATATTTGTTGAACAGTGAATAATACAGACTCCATTTATTTCAAGTATTTCCAATATTTAATTGATATTTCATCTCATCATTGAGAAATTTTACCGTCTAATTTATTATATGCAATTCTCGATTCACTGAATATTTTTTAGCTTCTATCAATATTTTACGTTATTCAATGATTGTTTTCCCTCTTCAATAAATATTTTTTCTCTCCAATGAATAAATTCTCTTAATGAATATTTTTCTCTTCAATGAATAATTTCTCACTTTAATTAATATTTTCTCACTTTAATGAATATTTTTCCTCTTCGATGTATATTTTCTTCATTCAAAGTATATTACCCCTGTAAGTTTTAATATATCAATTGATATTTCATCTATTTAGTAGATATCTTTAGCTATCCCACTTTTTCCAGTAATTTCAACGATTTTAGACACTTAATGTACTCTCCCACCAATATTACTTCTTCACTGGAAATTTTCTTTATAGAATATAATCTCTACTAATTAAAATTCCATTTGTTGACTTTTTATTGACTTGACATTTTCACTGAAAATTTAATTAACTTTTAATAAATTTAAATACACACTTAAATAGATTAGGTTGTAATCGACAAAAATAAAATAATTTTAGGCTATGTAAATTAATTAGAGAATTTAGGGAAATTTTATGATAATTTAAGTGATATCTAGTTTTACGGGGTATTTATTTTAGTAAATTTTAATCATCTATGTGAATTTTATGGTTTTCATTTGAATGTTAATGGATTTGGGGACTATTATGTTTTTGTAGAAAATATTGAAGAAATGAGGGTAAATCTATAATTTTAGAAGCACTTAATTTCTTGATAATTTAATAAACTTTACTTGATTTTAGGATTATTTTAAATAAAAGTTTACTTTAGGAACAAAATGTTTATGAAACATATTTATGATAATTATTTACCAATTAGATTCCAATTTGACTGATAGATTTTGAATAGTAAATGATATTTAAATTTTATGTTATATTTAAAAAGTTGATTAAATCAGTTGATTTTTAAAAATATTTTAGTGAAACCGAAAATTTTAATTGATTTTACAGTAAAAAAAAGGATGGCCAATTAATTATTATCATTTTTCCATTTATTGATTTCGTGGATATCAATCACAAAAGTAGTATATTGTAGAGATTTTTAAGAGGATGCTCAGTGTGGTTAACATATGAAAATCGTTGAATTATATCTATGGGTTGACTGGTAATTTTTATTGAATTTATACTTGATTTACTGATTAATTTTAATTATTTGAGCAACATGATATATATTTTATGATTTTACATTAATTTAGTGAAATTAAATTTATGTGGGAAACATAGACTTTATTCGATTTTAGTCATTTTTGATGAATTTTTTATTTGATTGAATTTGTTGCCAGAATCAAATCGTGGTGATTTTCGACGGAAAATGTTGGGTATCGATAACAATTTTGTAATACTTTAAAGAAAATTTATTTTTATTGGTAAAATTCAGATTTTTATTTTAAGGGAATTTGATTGGTTGAATACATATAGTAAATATGATCCGATTTTTAAAGATCTTATTCGGTTAAATATAGATTTCTAAAGAAATTTTACCTTGTAGGTTATTACCAAAAATATGTGTATTGTTGGTGTAGTGAATGAAAATGTGATTTCAAGGGAAATGATTGGTTAAGAGGAAATTTTGTGATATGGAGAATATAGAGGAGGAATTTATAATATTTTTAAGGGGCTTTGTTCAGATAGATATCAATATGTGTGTAAATCTTTTGAGAGAGTGGAAATATTGTCATTTAAAGAGAAATGATTGGTTAAGAAGAGAATTTATGATTTTTCAAGGGGAAATAATTGGTCACGAGATGGATTTCAAGAAATTTATCCTGTTGAATATCGATATGTTGGTGATTTTTATGAAAATAATGAATATAGCGGGGATTATTGTAATTTAAAGAGAAATGATTGGTTGAGAGGCGAATTTATAATATTTTTAAGGGGATTTGATTGGTCAAGAGAGGAATTTTATTTTAAGGTGATTTCAAGAGATTTATTCGGTTGAATATCGATATGTCGGTGATTTTTTATGAAAATAATGAATATAACTGGGATTAATATCATTTAAAGAGAAATGATTGGTTGAGAGTAAATTTTATTTTAGGGGAAAACATTTGGCTAAGAAGAGAATTTATGATCTTTTAAAGGGAAATAATCGATTAACAGCAGATTTGTTGATATTTTTAAGGTGTTGAGTCGGTTAATTATCGTTATTTAATAGGTGATTTTTATAAAATAATGAATATAGTTGGTAGAGTAGGGGAAAGTGTTATTTGATGGGAAAAGATTGGTCAAGAGTGGAATTTATTTAGTGAAAAATAGTCGATTAAGAACAAGCTTGTTGTCATTTTAAGGGGCTTGAGTTAGTTAAATATTGTTATTTAAAGGGTAAATATTATAGAAATGGGTATTGTTATGATTTTTATGAAAATATTGAATATGGTTTGAAATATTGTTATTTGATGGGAAATGATTGGTCAAGAGAGGAATTTATAATATTTTTAAAGGAATTTACTAGAATGAATATTAGTGTTCAAAGGGTAAATATTGTCTACTTGATAGGTTTTATGAAAAGTATGAATATAGTTGATATAATGGAGTGAAAATGATATTTGAAGAGAAATGATTGGTTGAGAGGTGATTTTATAGTATTTTTAAGGGGATTGAGTTGTTTGGATTTATAAGATACTTAGGAAATTGTTACTTTTTTTCATTGATTTAAGGTTAATCAGGATATATCGATAATATTTCAGTTCTAAGAAATTGTTTGATTCATGTAACTATTTATTTGATTTTATTAAGATATTCGTAACTCAATTAAATTAAAAACTAAAATTGACTAGTATTTAAAACTTTTTTGTTACCCATTATTTAGGTTTTTTGACAATTTTCTGAATAATTTAAATATTTACGATTATTTCCAGGAATCAAGAATTTAATAATTATTTATCCGGAAATTGTAGAATTAAATACTATGAGCAGTCGATAACATACACTAATTTTCATTCAACAAGTACCTAGAATAATTACCTAACTACCTTATAAAATTTTAAAAAAATGATCTAATAAATTTTTCAATTATCTTACAACTTAGTTAATTTAATTTAATTTTTAATTGATAAGTACTATTCTCTTTAAAATTTGCTACTATGTTGAAGCTTTCTTTAAAAAATTTTATTTAAAGAATTAACAAATTTAATCAAATTTATTTAAAATTTACATCTTTCCCACTACTTTAATCAAATTCTATTCACCAGCTAACCACAATTTAATAAAAATAATTTCTACAAAGACTAATAGACAATCACATACATTTTTCCTATAAGTTTGGGTTTTCAGTAAGTGATATCAGTACACAAGAACCTATACATGTATTGAAGCATGGTATCAGAAATTATAGTTATTTGATTTTAGTAATGCTGTAGATATTAATTTTTTTTTTCTATCAGTTGTATCAAACCTTTAGCATCTTTGAGTTAATAATTTAAAGAGTCGAATCATTTTCAATAACTATATGAAAATTTATTCCAAGTACAATGAAAGTAATATATGTTTCGAGAAATTAATTTAAGTATCTTTTTCTAATCAAGTTTCTTTTCACTAGCAATTAGATTAACCACTACTTGTACTTACTAATTAATTTATCATTCAGTAAACAATAAGAGTTGGGGGTGAAAAGATTAGAAAATCTATAAAAATAAATTTAAGTAATTATTTGATGAGTTAGCAATTAATTTATTTAGGGACGTGTGAAAAATAAATGAAAAGGTTGGCATTCATCTTTGAAAATAACGTTTAGTAATTGTTGGACGCAATTAAAAATATTACAAAAATGGTAGAAAAATTTCAAAGTTTTTAACTAAGTTTTACAAAATAATTTCAATAAATCACATACAAGACAGTAAAGCAATAAATTTTTATTCAGAGAAAATACAACACTTGATTGGGCTTCAATGATTAATAATTTCTTGATAGTAATCGGGTAACTAAGCAACCAAACAATTTGGAGACATCAATGATCGATAAAATAGTGAAAAATTTAATAAAGTTTCAACTTGTATTTCTTTTTGTTAACCTTTTATGTGCTTTTATTTAAAGATTCCTTGGTCAGTAAACAATTTTTGATATTGATTTGTTTAGTAACTAGTTATTGATAACATATTGTGAGTGTGTGAATAACCAAGTATTTTAAGAGGAAATGATTGAGAGAAAATTTTATTTTTTAAATGGGTTAAGTTGGTTGAATATCGGTGTTCAAAGAGTAAATATTATTTAAATATGTCATTTTAATGAATAAGTAAATTATTGAATGCCTAGTATGTATAGAGAGTTGTACAGTACTCAGTTATTTGTACACAGTACCTAGTGATTGTTGTTCAGTTATTAATGAATTATTCAATGTGTATCAGTATTCAGAAGTTGATACCAAGTAAATATAGCAATGGATTTGGTTTCAATAAATTTTGATTAATTATCACCTGATAACGACAAGGTAACTAAGCAACCAAATATTTTACCAATTTGGACACATCAATGATCGATAAAATAGTGAAAAAGTTAATAAAGTTTAAACTTGTATTTCTTTTTGTTAACCTTTTATGTGATTTATTTCAAAATTAGTTGGTCAGTAACCCATCATTAATATTTATTGGTTCAGTAATTAGTTTTTGATATTGATTTGTTCAGTAACTAGTTATTGATAACATATTGTAAGTGTGTGAATAACTAAGTATTTTAAGGGGAAATGATTGAGAGAAAATTTGATTTTTTAAGTGGGTCGAGTTGATTCAATATTTGTGTTGAAAGAGTAAATATTATTTAAATATGTCATTTTAATAAATAAGTAAATTATTCAATGCATAATATGTATATTGAGAGCTGTACAGTACTCGGTTATTTGTATACAGTACCTAGTGATTGTTGTTCAGTTATTAATGAATTATTCACTGTGTATGGGTTATCAGTGTTCAGAAGTTGATACCAAGTAAGTTAACTTTTTATATTTTCTGAAAGTATTATTATTATTATTATAATAATTATTGTTATTATTATTATTATTATTATTATTATTATTATTTTATTAATATTATTATTTATTATTATTATTTTATTATTTTTTTTTCTTAAGGATGGGTTGCTGCAGAGTTGAGGAGATGGGTTGCTCTTGCGAATGACTACTACCTACCTTAGGCAATACTATGTAACACTGAAACTCAAAAATTTAATTTAATAAAATTCTTTGAAAAAAGTTTTTGAAAAATTTCTTTGAAAATTTGATCGTTATCAACATGTATAAAAAAGTAATAGTAAAAATTATACTAAAAAATTTGATTGTAAGATTACATTAAAAATTTTTTCAATTAAAAAATGTGTAAAAATTTCATTGTAAAATTATCCTAAAAATTTCATCTTTAAAAATTATATATAAAAAATTCATCGATAAAATTATACTAAAAATTCTATTTAAAAATCATGTATAAAAAATTTCATTTTAAAATTATCCTAAAAATTTCATCTTTAAAAATCATGTATAAAAAAATTCCATTGTAAAATTATGTTAAAAATTTTATCATTTAAAAATATGTATAAAAATTGATCGATAAAACTATACTAAAAATTTTATTTAATAAATTTTATCATGCAATATTGTCGACTCTTTAACTTTAAAAATTCTTACCTTATGTAATTTACCTTTTGACTCTATTTACTTTTTAAAAATTCTTACCTTATGTAATTTGCCTACTATAACTGCTTTTAAAATTTTCAGCTTTAAAAATTACCCTTATGTAACTTAACTGTTGACTCTATTTAATTTAAAAAAATTCTTACCTAACCTACCATACTTTACTCTAGGCACCTTAGATTACTTTAAGAACCTTAATTTACTTAAATTTATTCTAACGTACTTTAAATTACTCTGATGTACCTTAATTTACTTTATGAACCATAATTTACTTAAATGTACCCCAATGTACTTAAATTGACTTTCGACCCTTTAATTTACCTTAATGTACTCTAATGTATCTTAATTTACTAGAGGAACCTTAATTTACTCTAATATACTTAAATGTATTCTAATGTACTTTGATTTACTGTAATTTATCTAAATTTACTTTAATATACTCTAATGTATCTTAATTTACTTTAGACCCTTTAATTTACCTTAATTTACTTTAATATACTCTAATGTATTCTAATGTACTTTAATTTACTTTAGGTAATTTAAATTATTTTTATCTAGAGCCTAAATTTGCCTATGAAAATTGTGTGAACAAATATTTCAAGTGTTTTTTTTTAACAAGCCTATAAAATACCCCTGTCAATTTTTTTATCAGTAGGCGTTTCAAGCCATTTTTATTTTATGCCAATATTTACCTATAGAAAGTATTGAGACCAAATATTGCATTAGTTTTTATTACGAATTAAAAATATCCCTGACTATATCACATCTTAGGCGATTTGAGCCAACTTTAATTTTATGCTTTTTTTATCAGTAGGCGATTCAAGCCATTTTTATTTTATGCCAATATTTACCTATAGAAAGTATTGAGACCAAATATTGCATTAGTTTTTATTACGATTTAAAAATATCCCTGACTATATCACATCTTAGGCGATTTAAGCCAATTTTAATTTTATGCTTTTTTTATCAGTAGGCGATTCAAGCCATTTTTATTTTAGTCTTTTTCAAAAATACCCCCTGACTATAGTGTGATTAAAAAAAAAATTTTGTGAATTAAAAACCCTCTCTGACTATCTTAGGCGATTTGAGCCGATTTTAATTTTATGCTTTTTTATCGTTAGGCGATTCAAGCCAATTTATTTTAGTCTTTTTCAAAAATACCCCCTGACTATAGTGTGATTAAAAAAAAATTTATTCAAAAAAAATATTTCAATTTCATTTCAAAAATTCGCCAAAATTTGAATTTAAAAAAAAATGTTCCAAAAATTTGAATTCAAAAAAAAATCGCGCCAAAAACTCGAAAAAAATTTCGAAAAAAAATACACACAAAAATTAAATACACACAAAATTAATTAAGTTGATTACATCATTATGTAATCAAGATAATCCGAAATTTAATCTGCGATAATCCCCCCCCTCCCCCTATGTTTTTTTTATGTTCCAGTAAGCTCCTCACTACCTACTTACTTAATGTAATGTTCAGATGGATGAATAAGGTTTTGTAAATCACATACGGTTCACGGCTTTTTATGTAAAAATAATTGAAAATGAGTCAATTATCATCAAATTAATACTGTCCAATAAAGATATCATAGCTTGTTTTAAATATCTGATTTAATCGAATTTCCATTGATTTGTCGTAGATTTTGAATTTAAAAAACATACATTCAAAGATGTACTCACTGTTCGATGAAGGGGTTACATATCATTGTGGTATTAAATAAATCGGAAACAAAATTACTTTAAAGGGTTGATAAATGTATCGATACAAAGTTTACATATATGCACATACAAGGTTGACACAACTGCATTCACATGATATAACATTCACACATCTATCAATCAAAATCATGCATTTGGGTCGCAGATGAGTAATAAAATCAATCAAATAACAAAAATGAGCAAATCACATATAAAACACGATAATTATACATTGAGGTTATCAATTTTAATCAATGTGAGGTATTTATCACATATAAAATCTAACCTATTTCATACAATTTAACAGTCTTAATATGTTTGTTATGAAAACATGGGTATATTTGGGGTACTTCATTGAAATATATCACTCACTGTTGAGAATTATTTTACGTTAGACATAAACCATCAAAACATTTATTTTAGAATTATTGGAAGTTGAACTTTGTTTTATAAAACTGTCGTAACTTTTATCAAATTCAATTGGTAAAACAGAAAATATATTTTTACTACATTACATATATACAAAATGATATTCTTCAATAATTATACCACAACTTTCACATTAACGAGTAGTGGTTTTGAAACAAGAAAAACAAATAATTATATGTCCACAAGTTAAATATATGATGAATGCTTTGTTAATCTGAGAAATTGATCATGTCAGAAAATCTTTTCTTGCATCGGACAGTTTTTCGAATTTTTATATTTCTATTTTATCGACATTATCCAGATCGAGAATTTCATCAGTGATTTGTTGAATCCAAAAAAGTCTACAAAACATTCAACTAATTCATGTTTAAAGGATTTATTTCAATTTTGATAGAAATATATCATCAAATTTTGATGCCAAAAGCCTATCAATTATTAAAAAGGTCTGACCCCCATAAATAACCTAATTTAAATGGTTAGTTTATTCAATAAATATCAAACCAAACTTCTGTATCCTTTATCACCATTTATGAAAATAAAATCTAAAGTAATTTATTAATGAATGTTTAATAAATGTTTAGTAAAATATAAAATTTTGTTATTCAGTGATATTCACTATAAAATATCCATGGCAATGTTGATATTTTGTTAATGAAAATATGGTCATACAATTTGATCATACAACATGGTCATACAATTTGATCATACAACATGGTCATACAACATTGAGCGAATCATATATATGTATATTAGTTAATACATAGTCATTTAGTAAATTCTTAATAATTTTACTAATATTAATTATATAATTGAGTATTTGTTACCAAATTGAAAGTCATACAGGCTTAGTCAACTTCTATATATATATGTTTAGAAATTATGTTTATTTTTATATATATTTATTGGATATTTTGGTAAGAAAACATATAAATTATGTAAAAGTATGGGTCATTCTCAAATATTTTCCTTTGCAAATATTTTTCCGCCAAAACATTTAAAAATCTATTAAACCGGTTTCATAGACGAAAGCTTTTCATTTTATTTTTATGTAGCTGACTTCTACTAAGAAACCTCATTTTATAAAATTAAAAACACATTTAGAAAATCATCAAAAAATTGAATTCTTAACAAGGCTTTCACATAAATACATAAATACCTTTTCTTTATGATGATAAAATCCATCATAAGCTCAACTTATTTGTGTGTTGAAAATCTTGTTATGCTGGACACAAGGTTGTAATTAAAATTAAACTACAAAAAATTTACTTTAAAAACATGTATTAAAATTTAACTTAAAAAAACACTTAAAATTACAAGAATAAATTATAACTTAAATTTCATCTTAAAAATAAGCGCCAAAATAAATTCAAAAAATTCCGCCAAATTCAAAATATATTTTTTTCAAAAAAATCTGCACACAAAAATTAATTAATTTAATTACATAATTATGTAATCAAGATAATCAGAGATTAATTACGTAATTACGTAATTTAATCCGTCGCCAAAGAGGAAGGGTATGCTTCAATGTGCTCCTAACTACCTACAAATAAACCAATGTATGTTGGATTCAGTATCTAGAACTATAAAAATTACAAATGAATGAAATGTATTATGATATTCTTCAACCACAATTTAAGGATAGAATTTCTTTACGTTTAATGGATACCGATTAAATATTTTTAGAAATTAAAAGAGATGAGGCTTATGAAAATTTATTTGATGAAATTAAAAAAGATGTAAAATTAAATAGTTTAATAAATGAATCTGGTGAATTATTTACTTATAAAGATGAAAAAACTGGGAATTCAATGTTAAGTGTTATTGCTATTAAATCGAAACAATATGCATTGAAAATAGTCAAAGGTGAAGAAAATAAAAATAAAGGAATTAAAAAATCTGTAAGTAAAAAAATAAAATTTAATGATTTAAAAAATTGTTAAGAAAATACATTCGAAGGAAAACAAGTTGAAATAATTCATAATATTAAATGAAAAAATCATGAAATTTATCTTGAAAAATATTTAAAAACAACATTGGATAATAGTGATGACAAGAGATGAATTCAAGATGATGGAATTACAACTTTAGCATTTGGAAATTATAGAATTATAAAACTATATAATTATAAAATTATAGAATTACAATTTTAGGAAATCCCGAGTTTTTTTATCTGTCGATATTTTATTTTTTTAAAGTGATGTGTTTTTAAGTATTTCCAGTAAATATCCTTGCTTGAGTAAATTAGTTAATTTGTTAGTTTTGCATTTTTACAGATTACCAAATTCTGAAGAGAAATTGGTAAGTTTTGAAAATTTGTAAAAATTTCGGTTTTTTGACCTTATTTTGATATTGGTTTTTGACAAGAACTCATATTATTCTGTAGGCTTTGGGGTTTTGAACTCTGAAAGTACTTCAATAGAATGCGATATCTTGAATACAAGAGCTTAAAAGACAGAATATTGACTTACTATTTCATTGACTCAAACCTGTTTTGAACGTCTGTGGAATCTGGAAGATAAATTTCTGAGAAAAATTCTGTAACAAAAACCAAAATCCAAACAGTGAATATTTAATATCAAATAAACTTTATTGGCCACATAATGATTTTCCATATATAAATTTAGGTGTTAACAAATGAAAAATAAGAAATTATAAGATTTGTAATTTGATTTACTAAAAGAATCACTTTTCTATTTATATCAATTCAGCAATGTCTAAGAAATTACCCAGAGTCATCAAAATGAGAGTTGTTTAAATATTCGATTTTGACGTTTCAATTTTTAAAATGTAATAAATACAGACAACATATATATAACTATTGAGTGACTTGAGTTGTGCTTTCAATAGTTAGATGTCTTTTTCCTTTTCCTAAGTCCAAGCGTAATTATTATAACTTAATTTATTCAATTAAAATCTTCCAATCAAATTTCGAGACTCGACGGATCCAAATTTAATTGGTTCTCTAACAAAGGCTATCCGCGGATACCTTCATTTCACTTATATACGTAGAATTAATAAGTAAATTTATTATGATATCAAAAATTTATAATAAATATTTTATTATTATTGTCAACTATACAATTATTTATCAGCTCAATCTTTTTTGAGCCCACGCAAATTTACCATTTGATTAATTTGCTTATTGTTACGTCCAGTGC
Organism: Schmidtea mediterranea; assembly: GCA_022537955.1. NCBI lineage: Eukaryota > Metazoa > Platyhelminthes > Tricladida > Dugesiidae > Schmidtea > Schmidtea mediterranea. The sequence goes on from CM039681.1 coordinate 8,308,420, forward strand.
GAAGGTTGACATTTTATCAACGGTGGTCAAAGCAGACTTATCTGCAAGACTTTTGAAAGAGTATTGAACAAATACATTAATAAGTTTAAGGTTTATTCAACATTTTGTTTGCTAAACGCTTCACTGAGTCCTCATTGATTTGTTTTTGATGAATAAATATAAAAGCAAATGAGAATTATTGCTACAAATAGTCAAAATGAAAGCCATTCTTTTCGTTCTCGTTGTTGTACTTATCGCTCAGGTGTACGGTAAAACTCTTTTTGATAAGGATGACGAAGCTACTCTAAAAGAAATTGATAATCTAGGTGAGCATTATCAATTATGTAGAAAATAATATTGCAAGTCATATCAAGTAGAAGATAAAATATCAGTCACGAAATGAAGAATGGAAACTGTACGAAAGATATTCGAAGTTTGAAAGGGATATGGCATTAGTATTTGAAAAACTGTTAAGTCCATGGAAATAAAATACTATATATACAGAAGTGAGGAACGATAGAAATCGAGATGGAATAGAACTGTCAAAATCTTTATTTGTGGATTGCGAAGATTTAGAGGAATTTGGACAGGATTACTTATGATAAGGATATCTGATTTCGATGTCGAGAAGATCAAGCGGTTACTTTAGGACAAAATGATCATTTTTCTCAATATAAATATTTATAAATAAAATATATTTTAAAATAAATTTTATTCTCAGTAAAATTAAACAAAAATATTCAAAATTGAATTATTTTTATTTTAGAACAAAAAGCAGTAAAGAAACACACCTGGAAACAATGTGGAGTATTCAGACCACAATTGAAAACCAAGTTCGGAGTCTTCTTTTGCAAAATAACTTTCTGGTCGTTTGACAAGGGAAAATGTAGACCCCGAGAATTTAGATGTTAAAAACTCACCAGTTTTATCATCTGCTTAGTTGCTATTAATATATTTTTAATTCAATAATTGTTTATTGTTCTATTTAATATTAAAATCTGAAACATATTTTAATTTTCACCACTGATTTTTTTTTCATTTTCATGACATTATTTAAAAAAAATTTGACCTTCATTAAAAATATCGATGCTTTTTGATATTCACAAATTTTCGGCACAGCTTTTTCAAGTGATATCTTTACAAATTCACAGTCAAATATTTTTTAAAAATAATATTATTTTAAAATCATTAGTTGATAAATATTTTATTATCATAATATTCATTTAAGTTATACTTAAATTTCATCTTAAAAAAAGCACCAAAATAAATTCAAAAAATTCAGCCAAATTCAAAATATATCTTTTTCAAAAAAATCTGCACACAAAAATTAATTAATTTAATTACATAATTATGTAATCAAGGTAATCAGAGATTAATTACGTAATTACGTAATTTAATCCGTCGCCAAAGAGGAAGGGTATGCTTCAATGTGCTCCTAACTACCTACAAATAAACCAATGTATGTTGGATTCAGTATCTAGAACTATAAAAATTACAAATGAATGAAATGTATTATGATATTCTTCAACCACAATTTAAGGATAGAATTTCTTTACGTTTAATGGATACCGATTAAATATTTTTAGAAATTAAAAGAGATGAGGCTTATGAAAATTTATTTGATGAAATTAAAAAAGATGTAAAATTAAATAGTTTAATAAATGAATCTGGTGAATTATTTACTTATAAAGATGAAAAAACTGGGAATTCAATGTTAAGTGTTATTGCTATTAAATCGAAACAATATGCATTGAAAATAGTCAAAGGTGAAGAAAATAAAAATAAAGGAATTAAAAAATCTGTAAGTAAAAAAATAAAATTTGATGATTTAAAAGATTGTGTAGAAAATACATTCGAAGGAAAACAAGTTGAAATAATTCATAATATTAAATGAAAAAATCATGAAATTTATCTTGAAAAATATTTAAAAACAACATTGGATAATTATGATGACAAGAGATGGATTCAAGATGATGGAATTACAACTTTAGCATTTGGAAATTATAAAATTATAAAATTATAAAATTATAAAATTATAAAATTATAAAATTATAAAATTATAAAATTGTAATTTAGGAAATCCCGAGTTGTTTTCTGTCGATGTTTTATTTTTTTAAAGTAATGTGTTTTTAAGTATTTCCAGTGAATATCCCTTGTTGAGTAAATTCGTTAATTTGTTAGTTTTGCATTTTTACAGATTACCAAATTCTGAAGAGAAATTGGTAAGTTTTGAAAATTTGCAAAAATTTCGGTTTTTACAGATTTTTCGGGTTGGTCCATGACTTGAAAATGCTTAAAAATGCACCACTCCTCTATCAGCTACCTTGAAACCGTTTGAGATAGCTTATAGTGTACGTTATCAAAATATTTTCGCACTGCTTTATATGAAAGCACTTTCTTATTTGAAGTAGAACAAACAGAAAATTTATGAAAATTTTAAAATATTTAAAAATCGTTAATTGCGAAAATGTTAAAAGTGTAACATGTAATGCGGGACACTTTCTTGGACAGTTTTCAGTGAAGGACAGACAACTCAAATCTGGGACTTATTATCGCTTTAAGCTTATCAGATTTCTCTATATAATATTGGTTGAGGCTATCTAACGTAGAAGGACCGGTCTAAGTTTCAAGTTTATTTTATATTAATGAAAATTTGAACGATTGTGAATTGTAATTATCAAAAAAAATTCTGTTGAGTTAATTAGTAGAGGGATATGAGGACTATGCCGCGTGGATATTTGGCTTGAAAAAATCCTGAGACCCCCCCCTAAAAAAATTTTTTTAGGGGGAGGGGTTAAATTTTATTTTAATTATTTGTTTTAATGAATGAAAAAAAAAATTTTTTTTTAAAATTATTTGTTTTAATGAACGATTTTTTTTTAAAATAATTTTTTGTTTTAATGTTCAAATTTAAAATTTTTAAAAAATTTTAATTCATGATAAAAAACTTTAAGTATTTTTTATCGATTTAAAAGCCTAAAAAATAAAAATTGGCGATTTAGCCTATGATTGATCGTACTGATGATTATTTTCGAATAAAATTGGTTCAAACCCGAGAACCTAAAAATATTATATAAAAGTCTAAGTATTTTTTCATTACCCATCAAAAAATGGCTCAATTCGCCTGTCGACTAAAAAGCCTAAATATATTTGCTCGAATAAAAATCATTATTATTTTTATTTACTTTAATTATTTGTTTAAGTCAATAATAATATTTATTTATATTTTAATTATATTAAATTTAATTATTTGTTTAAGTCAATAATATTATTTATTTATATTTTAATTATATTATTATTAAATTTATTTGTTTGTTTTAATCAAGTCAATTATTTATTTTTTAAATAATATATTTTTAAATTAAATTGTTTGTTTTAATGAAAGGAATTAAATAATTATTTTTTATTTTCATTTAATTATATATTTTATATTATTATTACTATTATTATTATTTTATATCAATATTATTATTTTATTATTATTAACATTTTATCTTTTCAGCAGCTAATGGAAAATCATTAAGTTTATCATGAAGAAATGTTGGGATTTCTAAATCTACTTCAAATGTGACAGCAAATGACAGTGATTCAAGATCCTTATTCAAAAAACTAATTAAATTATTTAATTGATTAGTATCAGTGACCCATTCAAAATTTCCATATGGTAATGGTTGACTTAAAGCCCAACCATAGAGATTATTGATGTCAATGTAAAGCAGTTCGGTGTTGTCATCAGATACTACGTGATGTTTATTAACAAAGGTTAATCCTCCACGGATTCCCCCTTCGAAACAATTATACATCTCCATATCAGTGAGAAGTTCAATTGGTTCGTCAAGAGTCATAAGAGCCGATGCCCAAGACATACCGGGAATTCCATAAAAGTTAAGTGGTTCCAATCGGTTATGAGTTAAGGACTTTGAACGAAATTGCTGAAAAAAGTCAGCCAAAAGAAAAACATCAAGTTTGAGGTAAACCATCATATAATCTAGTAAAGAGTTACAATTGGTTTCTTCTTAAATAGATTGAGCCTTACTATATTCGGCTTCAGTTACATCTTCCCAAATCGGTGGAAGTTCATATGTAGTTTCTAACACTTCTTGAGAAGTTGCAAAGTTATAAGGGAAAATGCCTTTAGTATCGATAATACTACCTACAAATTCCGAACGAGTTAAAGGAAGAGTTGTCAATGTTTTAACTGCATTACTTAATGAACTATTAATAAATTGACAAGAATCAATGAATTTTACAGTTAATCCACTGATTCTTGCTGACAAAGAAAGAAACTTTTCACTTGTTACAGGAATACAACTTATTTACCACATTTTAAAATCACTCATACCATTTTTGAGGATATGATGAAGATCATACCCTCTCAAATTATGAAAAACAACTGGAAATTCAAACCTTATTTGTCGAGAAATATTACATTTTGAACAAGCTGCTCCCAAATATTTTCCAGTAAAGTGATCATGGTCCTTAACCGGTACTGATAAAATCTTATTACACAAATAACAACAAGTTGCCGAAGAAAACGAAAGAATGTCTGAGTCAGTTAATATTATTTTCTTTTTATAATTATTTTGATAAAAGGGTAAAACAGTATTAATCGAAATATTATTTATTTCTTGTAGAAAATTAACTACACAATCATCACCCAGGAAACTCTTGTATGATTTTTCACCTGTAAAATTGTTAATTAAAAGTAAACCGGCTGAAATCGGCATATGTATTTGAAAATGTATATCATCTGAAGGTAAGATAGCCTCAAAATCAGCGTAAAGGACGAAAGGAGGAGTAACAGTTTTAGCCCAATTCTTAAATTCCAAGTTTTATTTAAAGGTAAAGTATAAAGAGTTGTGGCTAATTGATTTTTATCACACAACCCTTTATGTTTATTTAATGAAATTATATTGCGAAAACCATTTAGACATCGATGGCACCATATACTTTGAACTCTAGTATCAGTAAAAGAATGATTCCTATAATTTAAAAGCCTATCTAATTTAGTAACAGTGATATAATGATAGGAATCAAGGCTTTCTAATAAAATTAAATTAATGGGTTGTCCCCAACAACTTTAGAACGATGAATTATTTCGACATAAGGGTGTTTGAAAACTTCAGGGTTAGAAAAATCATTAATTAAATTATTTTCATCATACGTAAGAACATTAATTGAAAGATTTTGATTTTTAGCTTCAAATTTTGGAATGTCACAAAGTTTCATAGGTAAATCCGAAGGTGAAAAGTCAAGCTCAGATGTGTTGTAGCTAAAGGTTTCATTTCTATGATGGTTACCTATATTTTCATGATTTAAAATAGCTAAAATACTGTAAATGAAGCATAAATTATCGGAATTAGCAACATTTACAGTACAATGTTTATTTAATAATGATAATGGTGTTGGAATAAATCCATGACCACTCAGCCGATTTATTTGTGAAAACTTGGTAAGAACAAAATGAATTTCTTTTATTTTATTTATAACCCAGTTACTACCTTTATCATTAATGAATGTTATTTTTTCGTCAAGAAGAGTAGCACATTCATCTAAAAATGAATCATTCATTATTCTGGCAGAGTTTGAAATGATGAAAGATTGAAATTCTCCATCTTTTTCAAACTCTACATCAATACAAAATTGAATCTTAACAGATCCCATTTGATTCTGTGTGGGTACTGTAATTAACTTTAAATTTAAATTCGAAACATCCATTCTAACAATGGCATGTGATTGATTTAAATCAAAATTAACAATAGGTGCTATCGAGCCACCATATTGATTAACAGAAGGAATATCAACAGGAAAAACATCATCTGAATCAGAAATGATTATTACATCATCTTCCGTCTTTGATTCGTCAGAGTCTGAAAGTATGATAGTTTCTATAACTTTAGGAACTTTTGAAGAGCGTGGATTATTAATATTATTATTGGTTTTTCTTTTATTTTCTGTAATATTATTATTATTATTATTATTATTATTATTATTATTATTATTATTATTATTATTATCATTCAATGGTAATTTAAAAATATATTTTCGCTTACAGTTAAACAGTGTTAAATGTTCCTTATGCTTTAAATAAAACTCGGTATAATTCATTTTATGGGTGGTTTTACACGTGGGGCAAATAAAATAGGTGATGTGATTATAGGTATGAGAATAATAATTCTCCATAATCGTATCACAATTTCCATCATGTTGTGGAGAATTGCAAAAATTTGGGTAAAGGTTACCTGTTATAATAATAGAAAAATTTAAATATATAAGTATAAAATCATTAAAATAAATCATTAAAAATCGTTAAAATAAATCACTAAACATTAAATTAATTTTACACACAATGAATAAATGAATTTGATTGGTTAATTTTATTTTGAAAATCTTATATAAGTAGTTTAAAATAGTTTAAAATCATAAAATGAATAAAAGTAAATGGTTTTATATTATGTAATTATTCATTAATTGTTTTTTATAGAAACCTCGGTTAGAAAAGAAGTTATCAAGTTAATTCTTGAGGAAAATTCCATAAATGCTATCAGTTTAAGCAGAAATTCACCAGTAATGTATTTACAATATTCAATGGAATATTTAAAATTTCCAATCATCTATTCATTTAGAGTAAGTATTTTTATTAAAAGTAATATATTTGGTGATAGGCGATTACCTAATTTTATCCTTGTAACTTTCCAGGGAAATAAAAGATTTAGTGGTTCGTTTTTAGATACATTTACTATGTTTGATCACTTTAACGTTAAGTCAATAACTTTAAGTAAAGGAAGTGATTATCGTGAAAAATATAGTCAAGATTTTGAAAATGATAATTATAGTACAAGTTATATGCAAAGTATTTTTTGGAATATGGGATATCTTAATAAAAATTTGAATTGTGGTATCAGTATGTCAGATTTTAGAAATAAGTATCCATTCTTTACATTCGTATTGGCTCCAGATTTCGATCTTAACCAAAGTCAGTTACCACAAAGTGGAAATTTAAGATTAGATATAAAGTTTGGATCACCCCTAACTGAATCTGTTACGGTAATTGTATATGGAGTTTTTGAAAAGGAGATTCAAATTACTTCCAATCGAACAGTATTAGTTTGAACTATAAACCAGATTGAGATTTTTAATTGTCAAGTATGAAGTAAGAATTTTTATTAATTATATATTTTTAAATTATTATTAGTTCTATTCAGATTGATTCTATTGGTAGAAAATTATTGGGAAAAGATTTTCTTGGAGTTTTCCCTCTAGATAAAATTCCATATATCGATGTTAACAAAGCTTTGATTGTAAATACTCAATCATCTAATCTCAGTGGCGAACATTGGCTTGCAATTTATGTAAAACCAAATAAAATAAATGTATTTGATCCAATGGGTTTCTATTATCCCCCTATATTAATTAATAAACTAGAATCAATGTTAATGCCAATTGAATACAATCGAATTCGTTATCAAAATCCGATGAAAAAAACATGTGGACAGCATTGTTTAGCTTGGTTAAAAACAATGAAAAAATAAATGAATTTATTGAATAAAGTTTCTTTTCAAAATTGTTTTTTAATTAAAAATGTAATGAAAGATGCATTGTGTAATATTCCTTTTAAAGGATTAAGTTCAGAGGATTATATGTATTTAAATGTTTTTGATGTTATGTAATTAAGTGTGTTTTATAAACTAAATTTTAATTGGTCCATCATGTAATCACTTACATGTTTGTTAATACATAACTGAATGCATTTTTTAAAAAATTCACTTTTATCAAATACCAAACTTTAGTAAGTTTTTTATCATATATTTAATTATTTTTATTTTTAGAAAATGGAATCTATCAATAATATAATTCAAGAATTAAAATCGTTAATAAAAATTACCAACAAAAATGTTAAAACTCAGAGTCGCAAAAGTAAAAGAGTTAAATGTAAGTACTATTAAATTTTACTATTATAAAATGATAATTTTGAATTAAATTTAATTTTAACATTTTATTAATTTAAACACAAAATTAAAATAATATGATAAAAAACTATGACGAATAAAGTTAAATAAATTTTATTTAAATACATTTGGCTTCAATAATTTTCCAAATTGGTCGAATAGTCTGGTTTCCTTCTTTATATCCTTGAATTCTTATTTTAATCATAAAATGTTCATTTTCTTTTTTATTTTCATAATTACATTCTTTTTCACAATTCATAAAAGTGAATTGTTCATTAAAACTGTTATCTTTGTTGATGGCTCGTAATAACTCTGTTATATTTTTTCGATCAATTTCACCAATTTCACCAATTTCACCAATTTCACCAACTTTCATATTATATAGGCTTTGTTTCAATGTTGTTGGTTCCTATTAAAATTTATTAATAATATTACTTTTAATAAAAATACTTACTCTAAATGAATAGATGATTGGAAATTTTAAATATTCCATTGAATATTGTAAATACATTACTGGTGAATTTCTGCTTAAACTGATAGCATTTATGGAATTTTCCTCAAGAATTAACTTGATAACTTCTTTTCTAACCGAGGTTTCTATAAAAAACAATTAATGAATAATTACATAATATAAAACCATTTACTTTTATTCATTTTATGATTTTAAACTATTTTAAACTACTTATATAAGATTTTCAAAATAAAATTAACCAATCAAATTCATTTATTCATTGTGTGTAAAATTAATTTAATGTTTAGTGATTTATTTTAACGATTTTTAATGATTTATTTTAATGATTTTATACTTATATATTTAAATTTTTCTTTTATTATAACAGGTAACCTTTACCCAAATTTTTGCAATTCTCCACAACATGATGGAAATTGTGATACGATTATGAAGAATTATTATTCTCATACCTATAATCACATCACCTATTTTATTTGCTCCACGTGTAAAACCACCCATAAAATGAATTATACCGACTTTTATTTAAAGCATAAGGAACATTTAACACAGTTTAACTGTAAGCGAAAATATATTTTTAAATTACCATTGAATGATAATAATAATAATAATAATAATAATAATAATAATAATAATAATAATAATAATAATAATAATATTACAGAAAATAAAAGAAAAACAAATAATAATATTAATAATCCATGCTCTTCAAAAGTTCCTAAAGTTATAGAAACTATCATACTTTCAGACTCTGACGAATCAAAGACGGAAGATGATGTAATAATCATTTCTGATTCAGATGATGTTTTTCCTGTTGATATTCCTTCTGTTAATCAATATGGTGGCTCGATAGCACCTATTGTTAATTTTGATTTAAATCAATCACATGCCATTGTTAGAATGGATGTTTCGAATTTAAATTTAAAGTTAATTACAGTACCCACACAGAATCAAATGGGATCTGTTAAGATTCAATTTTGTATTGATGTAAAGTTTGAAAAAGATGGAGAATTTCAATCTTTCATCATTTCAAACTCTGCCAGAATAATGAATGATTCATTTTTAGATGAAGGTGCTACTCTTCTTGACGAAAAAATAACATTCATTAATGATAAAGGTAGTAACTGGGTTATAAATAAAATAAAAGAAATTCATCTTGTTCTTACCAAGTTTTCACAAATAAATCGGCTGAGTGGTCATGGATTTATTCCAACACCATTATCATTATTAAATAAACATTGTACTGTAAATGTTGCTAATTCCGATAATTTATGCTTCATTTACAGTATTTTAGCTATTTTAAATCATGAAAATATAGGTAACCATCATAGAAATGAAACCTTTAGCTACAACACATCTGAGCTTGACTTTTCACCTTCGGATTTACCTATGAAACTTTGTGACATTCCAAAATTTGAAGCTAAAAATCAAAATCTTTCAATTAATGTTCTTACGTATGATGAAAATAATTTAATTAATGATTTTTCTAACCTGAAGTTTTCAAACACCCTTATGTCGAAATAATTCATCGTTCTAAAGTTGTTGGGGACAACCCATTAATTTAATTTTATTAGAAAGCCTTGATTCCTATCATTATATCGCTGTTACTAAATTAGATAGGCTTTTAAATTATAGGAATCATTCTTTTACTGATACTAGAGTTCAAAGTATATGGTGCCATCGATGTCTAAATGGTTTTCGCAATATAATTTCATTAAATAAACATAAAGGGTTGTGTGATAAAAATCAATTAGCCACAACTCTTTATACTTTACCTTTAAATAAAAACTTGGAATTTAAGAATTGGGCTAAAACTGTTACTCCTCCTTTCGTCCTTTACGCTGATTTTGAGGCTATCTTACCTTCAGATGATATACATTTTCAAATACATATGCCGATTTCAGCCGGTTTACTTTTAATTAACAATTTTACAGGTGAAAAATCATACAAGAGTTTCCTGGGTGATGATTGTGTAGTTAATTTTCTACAAGAAATAAATAATATTTCGATTAATACTGTTTTACCCTTTTATCAAAATAATTATAAAAAGAAAATAATATTAACTGACTCAGACATTCTTTCGTTTTCTTCGGCAACTTGTTGTTATTTGTGTAATAAGATTTTATCAGTACCGGTTAAGGACCATGATCACTTTACTGGAAAATATTTGGGAGCAGCTTGTTCAAAATGTAATATTTCTCGACAAATAAGGTTGAATTTCCAGTTGTTTTTCATAATTTGAGAGGGTATGATCTTCATCATATCCTCAAAAATGGTATGAGTGATTTTAAAATGTGGTAAATAAGTTGTATTCCTGTAACAAGTGAAAAGTTTCTTTCTTTGTCAGCAAGAATCAGTGGATTAACTGTAAAATTCATTGATTCTTGTCAATTTATTAATAGTTCATTAAGTAATGCAGTTAAAACATTGACAACTCTTCCTTTAACTCGTTCGGAATTTGTAGGTAGTATTATCGATACTAAAGGCATTTTCCCTTATAACTTTGCAACTTCTCAAGAAGTGTTAGAAACTACATATGAACTTCCACCGATTTGGGAAGATGTAACTGAAGCCGAATATAGTAAGGCTCAATCTATTTAAGAAGAAACCAATTGTAACTCTTTACTAGATTATATGATGGTTTACCTCAAACTTGATGTTTTCTTTTGGCTGACTTTTTTCAGCAATTTCGTTCAAAGTCCTTAACTCATAACCGATTGGAACCACTTAACTTTTATGGAATTCCCGGTATGTCTTGGGCATCGGCTCTTATGACTCTTGACGAACCAATTGAACTTCTCACTGATATGGAGATGTATAATTGTTTCGAAGGGGAATCCGTGGAGGATTAACCTTTGTTAATAAACATCACGTAGTATCTGATGACAACACCGAACTGCTTTACATTGACATCAATAATCTCTATGGTTGGGCTTTAAGTCAACCATTACCATATGGAAATTTTGAATGGGTCACTGATACTAATCAATTAAATAATTTAATTAGTTTTTTGAATAAGGATCTTGAATCACTGTCATTTGCTGTCACATTTGAAGTAGATTTAGAAATCCCAACATTTCTTCATGATAAACTTAATGATTTTCCAGTAGCTGCTGAAAAGATGTGCGCTCCGGGTTCTAAGGTTGAGAAGTTAATGCTAACGCATTATCCAAAGAAGAATTATGTTCTTCATTGGAGACTTTTGCAGCTTTTTGTTTCTTTACAAATTAAAATTACACATGTACATAGAGCTATTAAATATAATCAAAAATCAATATTTAAAAAGTATATAGACACTAACACACAACTTAGAGCGCAATCAACCAATGACTTAGATAAAAACTATTATAAACTTTTAAATAATAGCCTCTACGGAAAAACAGTTGAAAATCTTAAAAACGAATTAATTTAAGATTATGTAATTCTGCAAACAAATTAATTAATTATTGCTCAAAACCAACTTTTCGAAAATCATTTAAAATCGACAATGATTTGGTCTCTGTGTTATTAAATAAGGAATCGGTGTGTTTAGATCGACCGAGTTACATTGGACAAACTGTACTCGATTTATCTAAACTTAGGATGTATCAATAACAATATATAGAGTTAGAAAATATCGAAACGAATTCACTTGTGAAATTAATATAGTTGCTGGGACACTGATTCCTTTTTTCTAGAAATTAAGAATTGTAAGTTAGACATTCTTTATCTGCTATGGTTCGTGATAATCTCCTCGATACTTCTAATTATGACCCAAAACATCCCTTGTATAGTAGGAATCTTGATTCTGTCATTGGAAAGTTCAAAGACGAGAATAAAGGACTTAAATACAAGGAGTGGGTGTTTCTTCGTCCAAAATGTTATAGCCTCTTGCCTGAAGTTGAAAGTATCAAAGCTAAGGGTATAACATTGAAGGTACTGACTTAAAACATAAGTCATACCTAGATTGCTATAACAAAAACTTAATTTATTCTGTACCACAAACTCGTATTACTAGTAAAAAACATCAATTATTTACAATTAAAAACAGTAAAACTGCATTAACAAATAAGGATGATAAAAGGGTTTGGGTGGGGGAAAATATAAGTGTGGCATATGGTCATTATAGAGGAGGTAATGTGGTTTTAGGTAACAGTCCAGAAGAATTTTCAGAGTTTAATGAAGAATATGATGATTATGAAGAATTTTGAATGAATAAATTATTTGAAAATATTCTTTGTTTTTGTATATTTTTGTTGATGTTTATAATTTTTATGTTTTTAAGTTAGTATAATTTTTATTAAGTATTAAAAAATGTCAAAAGGTAAATCCATATAGTGTTGGCCGAAATGCGTAAAACATATTACTCTGATATTTTTGATTTGAAATAAAAATTAATCTTTTTTAATCTTTATTGTCAAAAAATATTTGTAGGGATTAAAAGTTATTTTTTTTTACAATTCAAAATTTATCGATGATTTTTTATTCTTAGACTTACAATTAAATTTTAAAAATAAAATGTTAATAATAATAAAATAATAATATTGATATAAAATAATAATAAAATAATAATATAAAATATATAATTAAATGAAAATAAAAAATAATTATTTAATTCACTTCATTAAAACAAACAATTTAATTTAAAAATATATTATTTAAAAAATAAATAATTGACTTGATTAAAACAAACAATTAAATTTAATAATAATATAATTAAAATATAAATAAATAATATTATTGACTTAAACAAATAATTAAAGTAAATAAAAATAATAATGATTTTTATTCGAGCAAATATATTTAGGCTTTTTAGTCGACAGGCGAATTGAGCCATTTTTTGATGGGTAATGAAAAATACTTAGACTTTTATATAATATTTTTAGGTTCTCGGGTTTGAACCAATTTTATTCGAAAATAATCATCAGTACGATCAATCATAGGCTAAATCGCCAATTTTTATTTTTTAGGCTTTTAAATCGATAAAAAATACTTAAAGTTTTTTATCATGAATTAAAATTTTTTAAAAATTTTAAATTTGAACATTAAAACAAAAAATTATTTAAAAAAAAAAATTTTTTTTTTCATTCAATAAAACAAATAATTAAAATAAAATTTAATGGTCACATAATGATTTTCCATATATAAATTTAGGTGTTAACAAATGAAAAATAAGAAATTATATGATTTGTAATTTGATTTACTAAAGAATCACTTTTCTATTTATATCAATTCAGCAATGTCTAAGAAATTACCCAGAGTCATCAAAATGAGAGTTGTTTAAATATTCGATTTTGACGTTTCAATTTTAAAATGTAATAAATACAGAGGCGCTTGTTTAGAATTGACCCGCATTTTTAAATAAATTTTATTATAGGGCATTGAATATTTTTAAAGATGGATTATCAACCTATTGATTGAAGGATGTTTGAGTTTAGCGAAACAAAGAAATAGGCGTCATTTGGGACGCATCGTGGCATGTTAGATAGTTATTTATGTGAGTATATGTGCAGCGAAGATTAAATGGTGCAAATCCATTTGAAAAGATTTTACATGATATCCATGAAAACTGGCCACCTGCCCAATAATCGAGTTAGATAACTGTTTTCACAGTCATGTTAGCAATTGAAAACCGATCTTTATTAATAAAAGCTTGTAATAAAAGTTTAAGAAATTATCCAGTCATCAAAATGAGAGTTGTTTAAATATTTGATTTGACGTTTCAATCAAATTTCGAGACTCGACGGATCCAAATTTAATTGGTTCTCTAACAAAGGCTATCCGCGGATACCTTCATTTCACTTATATACGTAGAATTAATAAGTAAATTTATTAATTAAAATGATATCAAAAAATTTATAATAAATATTTTATTATTATTGTCAACTATACAATTATTTAACCACTCAAACTTTTTTGAGCCCCACGCAAATTTACCATTTGATTAATTTGCTTATTGTTACGTCCAGTGCGAAGGTTGACAATTTATCAACGGTGATCAAAGCAGACTTATCTGAAAGACTTTTACAAGAGTTTTGAACAAATACATTAATAAGTTTAAGGTTTATTCAACATTCTTTTGTTTGCTAAACGCTTCACTGAGTCCTCATTGTTTTGTTTTTGATGAATAAATATAAAAGCAAATGAGAATTATTGCTACAAATAGTCAAAATGAAAGCCATTCTTTTCGTTCTCGTTGTTGTACTTATCGCTCAGGTGTACGGTAAAACTCTTTATGACAAGGATGACGAAGCTACTCTAAAAGAAATTGATAATCTAGGTGAGCATTATCAATTATGTAGAAAATAAAATTGCAAGTCATATCAAATACAGGATAAAATATCAGTCACTAAAAGAAGAATGAAAACTGTACGAAAGATATTTGAAGTTTGAAAGGGATATGGCATTAGTATTTGAAAAACTGTTAAGTCCATGGAAATAAAATACTATATATACAGAAGTGAGGAACGATAGAAATCGAGATGGAATAGAATTGTCAAAATCTTTATTTGTGGAATGCGAAGATTTAGAGAGATTTGGACAGGATTACTTATGATAAGGATATCTGATTTCGATGTCGAGAAGATCAAGCGGATACTTTAGGACAAAATGATCATTTGTCTCAATATAATATTTATAAATAAAAAATATTTTAAAATACATTTTATTCTTAGTAAAATTAAACAAAAATATTCAAAATTAGAATTTTTTTATTTTAGAACCAAAAGCAGTAAAGAAAATAACTTGGAAAGAATGTGGAGTGGTCAGACCACAATTGAATACCAAGTTCGGAGTCTTCTTTTGCAAAATAACTTTCTGGAAGATAAACAATGGAAAATGCAAACCCAGAGGATTTAGATGTTAAAAACTCACCAGTTTTATCATCTGCTTAGTTGCTATTAATATATTTTAATTCAATAATTGTTTATTGTTCTATTTAATATTAAAATCTGAAACTTCTTTTAATTTTCACCACTGATATTTTTTCATTTTCATATGACATTATTTAAAAATATTTTTGAATGAGTCATTAAAATATTGATGATTTTTGATATTCACAAATTTTCGGCACAGCTTTTTCATGTGATATCTTTACAAATTCACAATCAAATATTTTTTAAAAATAATGTTATTTTAAAATCATTAGTTGATAAATATTTTATTATTATCATAATATTAATTTTTGTTAAACAGAAAAAAATATCATTTTTCTCTGTTACTTACTACAGTAAATAGTATATTATAATTAATCATTATTGCTGTGATTCAATGGGATATAAAGTTAAGAAATGGAAAATCTATTTAAAGTAATAGAAATAACATTTCTGTAAATTTTTGATTTGTTTACAGTATTAGCACATTTATTGTATGGATAAAAGCAAATTACAAATAATTTATTAATCTTCAAACCTCAAGCTGCTTACATAAGCAGTTTTCTGTCTCACAGAAAAGTAGGACGTTCAGTAACCTTACTTTTGACTGTAAATATAAGCGTCACGTTAAATATAAAATAATATCATCAATTATTCAGTTTAAACAAATATGTAAACTTGTCATTTTATTTTTATGTAGCTGGCTTCTTCTAAGAAACCTCATTTTATAAAATTAAAAACACATTTAGAAAATCATCAAAAATTGAATTCTTAACAAGGCTTTCACATAAATACATAAATACCTTTTCTTTAGGATGATAAAGTCCATCATAAGCTCAACTTATCTGTTTGTTGAAAATCTTGTTATGCTGGACACTAGGTTGTTATAGTTAAAAAAAACTAGACCAAATCGCATTGAAATAAATTGTTAAGTATTTTTCAGAGCTGAAACAAAAAGTTCAAGTTCAGGTTCGGTTTAGGAATCGGGTTCAAAATTAATAAAAAGTACATGGTAAAAATTAAAAATGTATTTTGGTAAAATATCTTTTATTTAATTTTCAAAAAAAATTTCGTTTAATTAAATAGTTAAAATATTTTTTCAGTTAACTGTTTGTAAAATTTGCTTTTAGTGGTGATAATATAAATTTCCGAGCTGAAAAAGAACTCCCTACGCTAGGGTTGCCAACTTTTATCAATAAATCCTATTTTTTAAAAATGACATTTCCGTTACCAATTTTTTGCATCATCGATACTATAAAAAATAAAAAAGTATTATTTAAAAAAAATTTAAAACCAACATTAATCTTTATTTTTAAATGAATATTTCAAAGTTAATTTAGTATTGTTCAGGAAATTTTTGTCTTTTAGATTGTTTTCCGAAAAATCATCGCAACTATCCTTTATATTAAAATAAATAAATAACTCATTCTTTATAAGATTAACAGAACTTCTGTTTCTGTCTTCTCACCATTTAATTGCTATTACTGCGTAATGGGTTAATTGATTTTCTTTTTTCAATAATATTTGTAATATGTAATTTTCCCAAAAAATTGTCAAAACTGATTCCAAAGGACATGTCCTTTAATATGTAATTTCAGGTCTTGAAAAAAGGACTTTTGGTTACCCTACTCTACGCTTACTTTATTTAATTCTTTTAAAAATAATGAATTTGGAAAATATTTTTGAACTTTTTACTTCCTATAAGACCCCATTTAAGAAATCCAACTTAAAAAATATAATATAATGTAATAAATCTCTAGACAAACTTTTTACAATAATTTAAAAAATAATTTTACAAAATATAAATTAACTCAAAAGCTTACATATTTGTTTATATGGAATGATTTGTGATTTGAAAACATCTAAAATTTCTTAGAAAACATTCGTAATTCCTTTTATTATTAATAATGAGGCTCTTACTTTTTGTCAAGGATCATTATATATTGTCCAACTATATTTTTTATTTCCACGCCAGTGCATGTGTGTATGTATTTATTTTTCTTCTATCATTCAAAAATTTTCTATAAGTCCAGTTTCCTTACACCTGATTCAGTTCATTAAAAACTCATTATAATTAAATGAAAAAATCAACAAAGTTATAATATAGGAACTTACATACTTACCCGTGTCTGCATGTAATTTGTTCAACTGAATAAAAACTTCTTTTATAGGAAGGAAGGAATTAGAAAAAAATTTTTTTTAACGTAAAAACATAATACATAGTAAATAATGCATGCAAACTTTCAAAGTGTAGAAATGTTCAGTTCAATAAAAACTCTATATAAAACTATTTCTAGTAAATTTTTAGACAAGTTTTTTTAAAGTAAAGCCGAAAATTTTTGAAAAAAATACCAATAACTATACTTTGAGTTGTAGAGAAAATTAAGAAATAATTTCGTAAGATTTTTCATGAAATTCAATCAATTTAATATTTTTACAACCTTTCAGATATTTCAAAAATATACATCGAAACTCTAGTTTTTTGAGTTTTTACCTCATTTGCAATTTACCAGGAGCAGTGGAACCAGAACCTTCAAATGAGGAGCCTTAAAAATACGGAAAACATAAGATTAATGATAACATAGGTTTAAAAAGATTTTTTATAAAGTATAAACAATTCAAATCATTAATACCAGTGAAAATGAGGAAGATTTTATAAATATGGGAAATTAACAGAAATTTCCAAAGCTTCATAAAATCAATAATTATAAATCAATAAATATCAAAATTTTGGATTTGTCAAAAGTTAAAAAAGATGGCAGCCAAAACAAATTTTTAAGGAACAGAGGAATAGTTTATTCGAATATAGAATTTTTTAATAATAAATTTTATTTTAATAAATTTTAGTTTTCAATTAATCGGACTTACATTTATTCGAAAATAATTCCATTAATTTACATAAATTGGCATAAATTCCTAAATAAATCCTAAAATTTAATTAAAACTACATTTATAATAAATGATGATTAAAAGTATTATTTAAGATCTTGAATAATGATCTCATAAATATACGAGATCACAATCCAACCCTAAAATATACTTTATTAAAACATTTTATTGTCAGCCATTTTAAAAATGGATAATTCATAAACTTAACCATAATTGTAATTAGTTGTAATGAATTCGTGCTTTGTAAAACACTGGGAATACAATGAGGTAGATCGGGTCAGCAATCTTTTAGCTGTGGTGTGCCAAGCCACACTGCCAATTAATTCAAATTACCACCTTATTTTTTATAAATAAATGGTAATAACCAACACTAAAAAGTGCCCGCTTCGACTGGTATCACAACAGAACGAAACCCATTTTAAAAAGACCCGCTCAATTCCACGACGAGAATCTGAAGAAAGTTACAGAGTTAAATTTAGTCTCTAGTTGAAAGCCCACAGTAACACATGTGTTATATACAGCTTTTTAATTCCACGTGTAAACACAAGAGATGCTTGTGAGATTATTTGACATTGGATGGAAAATTGTTGTTTAATAAAGCAAAGAAATACAATTTCAATACAATAGAAATTATATTTATCTAATAATATTAAAGAATATATGTAGAACCGCTTTTAGCAGTATAAGAGTCACTATTATCTAAACCACTTTATAGTGGTGTATAGAGTGCCATTGACAACTCCACCGCGTGCCAAATCTGGCGCACGTAACATAGGTTGCCAAACCATGAGGTTTACGTTATAAAACTAAATGATAAGAAAATGTTTAGCGGAATGTATTGTCACTATAGAATATACACCCGATATCCTAAATCGTCCTTTACCAGCGAATGTATTCAAAATACTTGGTATAAGAAAGTTTTACCACATAAAAACTGCAGTTATTACTCTTTTCCGCCTATTTGATTACACCAAGCTGCTTTGTGGTCTATGCAATTTCTGCTTCCTTATTTCAACACTAAATTTAACAAGGTTTTGCTCCTATGCCATTTGCATTGGTCTAAATTTACTATGTCTTTATGGGATCCAAAATGTCACAGAAATCAAACAACTATTTTTCGCTCTTAATCAAAACTAAACAGGCTCTTCATAGCACTCAGTAGCTGGCCTACCCTCATTCTAGTGTTAGACTCGCTCTATATCGATGCTTATGACATTGACATAGTTACGGTTCTGTGCCATGAACAAAAAAGATTATGCGGACCTCTGGACTTCATTTCAAGAAAACTCACAAACGCACAGCAGAGATTCTTCATTTTATCTTGAATTGTTAGCGACTCATGAGTTGATCAAACATTTCAGACATTTGCTTGACGGTTTCAACTTTATAATTAGAACTGACCACAAACCTTCCTTTACCAAAATAACAACGACAAAATCTCTAGTTCAATATGACTAACTATCAAAATGTGTAAAAGTCTTGCTAGTTCTATTACGTTCTGACACATTTTCAGTCGAAGACATAGCATATTTTATTCCGAACGCTACCTGTGAATAGAAAGTATACTTTGACACTTCATAACCAGGAACACGTCGAGTTATTCTTTGCAAAACTTTAAAAATTACAATTCTTCGAAAAGTTGTAACACGATATAAAACTTCGGGTTTATTCGACACATAAACCCACCGGGAAATGACAACTCAGTGGGAAATAAGTTCGAGGACTAGTTAGTCCTCTACAAATCGACAAAGGTTTCAGCTACTTACTAACCATGATTGACAGAAAAATAAAACGGTTCAAAGCAATCCGTATTAAATTGATTTCAGCTGACATTGTATCCGTTTGCTAATTATCATAAACCAAAATACTCCATTACAGACGGAGAGAGAACTTTGACTTTTGTCTTTTCCACTTATTCAAATAGAATTTAGGTATCCGTATCTGACCTACCACCAACAAAATCAATGATTTGCTTGAATGCTTCCATAGAACCATAAACACATCTTTAGGAATCCTATCAGAAAGTTCCAATTGGACTGCAAAGCCCTTCTGTTTGCCTTGCTCGAATGAATATACATCCATGAATGACTACACAGTCCACAACCGCACAATTTCTTATCGAAACTTTGATCACCTCACCTACCGAATTAGTCAATGTTGACTAAATCCCAACTATCCCTGAACTCAATCATGCACGAAATCATTTCTTAAAGATGATTCAAAATACAAATTAACTTCTCAACAACAGACATCTTATACATCCACATCTGACTTGCAAAATAAAATTTGTTTGGATAAAAAAAGTAAACGATTCAGGTCTACAAAGGAGATACAAAGACCCTTACTCACTTCCTAAAATCAGCAACAAGTTCCATCAATGAAAATTGCTTTCACGACGACTTCACCAAAACCATCAAGAAACCACAAGAAAATCAAATTAGCCAAAAACAAAAAGAGATTTTCTAGAATTTGAATATACAAACGCACAATTGACTTACCAGAAATAGCAGAGAGCTCCCGGTCTGTCTTTGTGGGGCCCATGCGGTGATTTGATATTACTCGTAGTTTCATGGGTTTTATGGATGTTTGTTTGTGTCCCTAATTTAATAAAACAGGCTATATTGGGGAGGGGGGGGGTTCCTCAGTTCTATAAATATAACATTAATTATTTTATTTATATATTTATATTTAGCAAAGATTTCTAAGAAATATTTTATTATCAACGCTAACTATACAATTATGCTTCAGCATATTTCTGTTTTGGTCCTACGTAAAGTTCTTCGATTAACTGCAAAGCTATTGTTATGTGAAAGTATTGAAAGACTTTTCAACCTACAAGAGTTTTATAACAAAAGACCTTTGTTATTAACTAACAAATGGTTTTCTAAACTGTTCCAGACTTTTGTTATGTCAACGTTTCACTGAGTCTTCGTAGTTTTGCTTTTGTTGACAAACTATAAAAGCAGATGAGAATTATGGCTACAAATAATCAAAATGAAAGCTATTCTTCTCGTATTCGTTGTTGTACTCATCGCTCAGGTGTACGGTAAAGTCGCTCTAAACAAGGAGCCTGAAGATACTACCGAAGAACCTGAACTTCCTGGTAAACATTATAAATTATGTAGACAAAAACAATAAAGTCATTTCGAAAATGTTATAAAATATCAGTTGTTCAAAGAAGAATAGAATCTGTAAGAAGGATATTCGGCATGTGAAAGGCTTTTGAGATAACGTTCAAGGAAAGACAAATATTGTTATTACAGAACCAACGAACAATATCAATCGAGGTGGGATAGAACTGTCAATATCATTTATTATAATTGAGCAAGACACGGTGAAATGGAGCTTTATTTGTGGAATGCAAAGGGTTATAAGGATTTTGGCAGGATCATTTTTGATAAGGACAAAATGATCATTTGTCTAGATATAAATATTAATATAAAAATGAATATTTCAAAACAAATTGATACGCAATAAATAAAAAAGATATTCTAAATTAAAATTATTTTTTATTTAGAACCAAAAGCAGTAAAGAAACACACCTGGAGAGAATGTGGGGTTGTCAAACCACAATTGAAAACCAAGTTCGGAGTCTTCTTTTGCAAAATAACTTTCTGGTCGTTTGACAAGGGAAAATGCAAACCCCGAGGATTTAGATGTTAAAAACTCACTAGTTTTATCATCTGCTTAGTTGCTATTAATATATTTTTAATTCAATAATTGTTTTTTCTTCTATTTAATATTAAAATCTGAAACTTCTTTAAATTTTCACCACTGATTTTTTTTTCATTTTCATGACATTATTTAAAAAAAATTTGACTGAGTCATTTAAAATATCGATGATTTTTGATATTCACAAATTTTCGGCACAGCTTTTTCAAGTGATATCTTTACAAATTCACAGTCAAATATTTTTTAAAAATAATGTTATTTTAAAATCATTAGTTGATAAATATTTTATTATTATCATAATATTAATTTTTGTTAAACAGAAAAAAATATCATTTTTATCTGTAAATAGTATATTATAATTAATCATTATTGCTGTGATTCAATGAGATATAAGGTTAAGAAATGGAAAATCTATTTAAAGTAATAGAAATAACATTTCTATAAATTTTTGATTTGTTTACAGTATTAGTATATTTATTGTATGGATAAAAGCAAATTACAGTTAATTTATTAATCTTCAAACCTCAAACTGCTCACACAGTGGCCTAGCTAGAAATCTTGGGCTCATATGCAACAATCAGTTTTCTGTCTCACCGAAAAGTAGGACGTTCAGTAACCTTACTTTTGACTGTAAATATAAGCGTCACTTTAAATATAAAATAATATCATCAATTATTCCGTTCAAACAAATATGTAAGCTTTTCATTTTACTTTTATGTAGCTGACTTCTACTAAGAAACCTCATTTTATAAAATTAAAAACAGTTAGAAAATCATCAAAAAATTGAATTCTTAACAAGGCTTTCACATAAATACATAAATACCTTTTCTTTATGATGATAAAATCCATCATAAGCTCAACTTATCTGTGTGTTGAAAATCTTGTTATGCTGGACACTA
Source organism: Schmidtea mediterranea (assembly GCA_022537955.1). Lineage (NCBI taxonomy): Eukaryota > Metazoa > Platyhelminthes > Tricladida > Dugesiidae > Schmidtea > Schmidtea mediterranea. Next base: position 8,331,128 of record CM039681.1, read on the forward strand.
GGTTGTTATAGTTAAAAAAAACTAGACCAAAATCGCATTGAAATAAATTGTTAAGTATTTTTCAGTTCAATGTCAGGTTCGGTTCAGGAATCGGGTTCAAAATTAATAAAATGAACATGGTAAAAAGTAGAAATGTATTTTGGTAAAATATCTTTTATTTAATTTTCAAAAAAAATTTCGTTTAATTAAATAGTTAAAATATTTTTTCAGTTTACTGTTTGTAAAATTTGCTTTTTGTGGTGATAATATAAATTTCCAAGCTGAAAAAGAACTCCCTACGCTAGGGTTGCCAACTTTTATCCATAAATCCTATTTTTTAAAAATGAAATTTCCATTACCAATTTTTATTTGTTTATTTGTTGAGAATCAATTTTTTATTAAGTATATAATTGGTCGAATTAATGTTGAAATACTTTTATTTTTATTATTATTATTATTATTATTTTGAAAATTTCATTTTGTTAAATCTAAATTGCTTTGAAAAATTTCAACTTTTAAAACATGTATAAAAATTTGACTTTTAAAATTAAACTACAAAAAATTTACTTTAAAACATGTATTAAAATTTAACTTAAAAAAACACTTAAAATTACAAGAATAAATTATAACTTAAATTTCATCTTTAAAAAAAGCGCCAAAATAAATTCAAAAAATTCCGCCAAATTCAAAATATATTTTTTTAAAAAAAATCTGCTCACACAAAATTAATTAATTTAATTACATAATTATGTAATCAAGATAATCAGAGATTAATTATGTAATTACGTAATTTAATCCGTCGCCAAAGAGGAGGGGTATGCTTCAATGTGCTCCTAACTACCTACAAATAAACCAATGTATGTTGGATTCAGTATCTAGAACTATAAAAATTACAAATGAATGAAATGTATTATGATATTCTTCAAATACAATTTAAGGATAGAATTTCTTTACGTTTAATGGATACCGATTAAATATTTTTAGAAATTAAAAGAGATGAGGCTTATGAAAATTTATTTGATGAAATTAAAAAAGATGTAAAATTAAATAGTTTAATAAATGAATCTGGTGAATTATTTACTTATAAAGATGAAAAAACTGGGAATTCAATGTTAAGTGTCATTGCCATTAGATCGAAACAATATGCATTGAAAATAGTCAAAGGTGAAGAAAATAAAAATAAAGGAATTAAAAAATCTGTAAGTAAAAAAATAAAATTTAATGATTTAAAAAATTGTTTAGAAAATACATTCGAAGGAAAAAAAGTTGAAATAATTCATAATATTAAATGAAAAAATCATGAAATTTATCTTGAAAAATCTTTAAAAACAACATTGGATAATAGTGATGACAAGAGATGAATTCAAGATGATGGAATTACAATTTTAGCATTTGGAAATTATAAAATTATAAAATTATATAATTATAAAATAATAGAATTACAATTTTAGGAAATCCCGAGTTTTTTTATCTGTCGATATTTTATTTTTCTAAAGTGATGTGTTTTTAAGTATTTCCAGTAAATATCCTTGCTTGAGTAAATTAGTTAATTTGTTAGTTTTGCATTTTTACAGATTACCAAATTCTGAAGAGAAATTGGTAAGTTTTGAAAATTTGTAAAAATTTCGGTTTTTGACCTAATTTTGATATTGGTTTTTGACAAGAACTCATATTATTCTGTAGGCTTTGGGGTTTTGAACTCTGAAAGTACTTCAATAGAATGCGATATCTTGAATACAAGAGCTTAAAAGACAGAATATTGACTTACTATTTCATTGACTCAAACCTGTTTTGAACGTCTGTGGAATCTGGAAGATAAATTTCTGAGAAAAATTCTGTAACAAAAACCAAAATCCAAACAGTGAATATTTTATATCAAATAAAATTTAATGGCCACATAATGGCCACCGATAAAAAATAAAAAAGTATTATTTTTAAAAAATTTAAAACCAACATTAATCTTTATTTTAAATGAATATTTCAAAGTTGATTTAGCATTGTTCAGGAAATTTTTGTCTTTTAGAATGTTTTCCGACAAATCACCGCAACTATCTTTAATATTAAAATAAATATTTAATTCATTCTTTATAAGATCGACAGAACTTCTGTTTCTGCTTTCTCACCATTTAATTGATTGATTTTCTTTATGCAATAAAATTTGTAATATTTAATTTTCCCAAAAAATTGTCAAAACTTAATTCCAAAGAACATGTACTTTTAATATGTAATTTCAAGTCCTGAAAAATGGAATGTTGATAACCCTACTCAACGCTTACTTTATTTAATTCTTTTAAAAAATGAATTTGGAAAATATTTTTGAACTTTTTACTTCCTATACGACCCCATTTAAGAAATCCAACTTATAAAATATTATATAATGTAAAAAAACTCCAGACAAACTTTGCACAATAACTTTTATTAATTAATGTAATTAATTATAGCTGGTATTTATCTTTGCTTTTAAGTCCTAATAGTAAAGTGTCCATTTTGAAAGCACGAATCCTCCATAAATCATTTGAATGATTCTACAAATGCATACGAATAGGGCAACAAATGAAAATATAGTAATTGATTATTCAAAAATAAATTTTAGAATTTCAGATTGATTTGATAGTTATTTAAAAAGGTATTTTCTGTGTTTTTAATTTTTTTAACTTTAAAAAATAATTTTTCTTGGTAGAAGTCAATTTAGTAAAAATATAAATTAACAAAAAAGCTTAACCTCTATAAATTTATTATGTGATTTGATTTTAGGAACAAATCATAATGGAAATATTACAAATTGTATATATCGTTTTCCATACAAAACAATTCCCTATAAAACTAGAATTATAGAACGAGTATCAACACCAAAAATATTTTCCATTGAATAAAAAATCTATTTCAAATATAAATTTTAAAATTGTAAATCAAAATGGTGAATTAATAAATTTTAATAATGAAAATATTTCTTTTTGCTTACATTTACAACAGGTTTGAAACCTCCGGTCGAAGCGCAAGCTTTAATTCTTTATTTCTTTAAAAATGATGTGTTGAATAAAATAAATTTCTAGATAAATATGGTCGAGAAACTACAACTTATTTTTATTTCCGGGATATTTTTAAAGATTTATATTTTAAATGTAAAATAATTATAAGAGATGAAATTTAAAATTATTTAAATTCTAATAATGTTATTTTTAATCTTCAAACAACTAAAGAAAATCGATCTCATTGGGTTCTTTTTTCTAAAAAATATAAAATTTATTTTCATTCATATGGAATAATTCCAATTCAGTAAATGAAATTATATTTAACTGGTGGTTATATTTATAATACTTTCCAAGTTCAAAAGGAAAATACAAAAATATGTGGACAATTATGTATTTTTATTTTATTGAATTTATTAAGGGAATTATCTTTTGAGCGGAAGCGACTGTCTTTCAAAGAAATTATTCTAGATCATGTTTAAAATTATATCTTGAAAAATAATAAAATAAAATTTAAAAATGAGTATTGCAGTTCATGAAAATATTGGGGGTGGAACACTGGCAATAAATGCTAACGCAATTTTGGAACAAGTTGAAAGTAAATTTGTAAATAAAAATGGTGATAGGATGAGAGGAAAATTAAACATGAATAATAATTCAATTTTTAATCTTTCATATCCTCAAAATGATTTAAATGCAGTTAATAAAAAAATTGTAAAGGAATTGAATTGAGAATCGAATACAAAACAAATTTTTCAAATTAATAAAATTGGTAAACATTTAGATGAAGAAATTAAAAGATGTATTATAATTTTAGAAACAGGATATAATAAACAAATTAATGAATTAACTACTAGTATTAGTAGAATAAATTTTGAAATGAGTGAAATGAATAACCAATCATCCAAAATGAAAAGCAAGCAAAACCTAACGGATGATAAAATCTTTGAGATTAAAATAACTTTTAAATCAAATACAATTGATTTTAATACTCTCAAGAATGAAATAGGTCATTATAAAATATCTCTTATAAACAACTCTTGAATGATTTCGAAACATTCAAAAAAGATGTTGCTAAAAATATACAAACATCAAACCTCAAGGAAATAAATATAATAAAAAAGCGTTTGATTATTATGCTATTGAAGAACAATAATCCTTGATGTCTTTTATAATAAAAAATAATCCAACTACACTTTTTGGTGACAAGGATCATACTTTTAATTTATTCCACAACCATGATAATTTCTTTGCTATGTTTGTTTATAATGGTCAAAATATTGAAATTAATAAAATTAAAATAATGGGTTCAAAAGGAACATTTACTAGAGCAATGATTGGAAACAAACGAAAAACATTACATTTTAGAAACAATTAATTTTCAGTCTCTGAACCAATGTCTAAATGAACTATTGGTGGGAGTGGAATAATTCTAGATCTTTTAATAATAAGTTATATGGAATTTGAAAAAATAGAATTTATATATAGAAAATTAGCAAGTAAGAATAATATAAAATTAGATGATTTATTTTCAACCACAGGATCAAATCCAATACTTTCTGGTAAGAAATTTAAACATTTAGAAGATTTTATATATAAAAATATAGAAGCCGTCAAGATAGGAAGAAAGGAAGATAGATTAATGAAGAAATAATTTATCCTGAAAAGGTCGCTTGTACACCAATAGCAGTCGCTGACGCTCAAACATTTCAAGAAAGAAAGCTTTATCCATCTTTGAATAAATTAAACTGCTAATAATAAAACGAATTTGTCTTATAAAGAAAATTTATTTTAAAAATGTTTTATATGATCGATAATGGTTTAATTGATTGGATTAATGATGAAAAGTCTATTAATTCAGACAAAGATTTCATACGTGCTCTATTCATTCGTGCAATTGAAGATTATAGAAGTGTCGATGTATGGTTTGAATATTGCCAATTTATGTTAGGATATTTAACTGATAAAGACGAAATCAGACAATGTTTTGAAGTTTCTATTGTTCAAGTTAGGACTCATTTAACCAAAGGATACTTATTATGAGGGAGTTATCTTATTTATGAAAAGTTACATTTTGTAGATGATGGTAGTAATGAACAAAAGGAACGAATATATAAATTATATTTAAGACAATTATCTCTCTTTTTACAATGTAATGATGAAACATTAAAAGAATTTCTTGAGTGGAATCATGAGAATATTCGCCTGATTAGTATATGTGCGCTCGCGTTTATTGTTTTAAATAACTATTCTTCTGTGCAAAAGTATCCATCAATATATATATATATATATATATATATATATATATATATATATATATATATATATATATATATATATATATATATAAATTTATAACCCTATTTAAATATAAATTACCGATAAAATCTACTCAATTATTAATAATTTTTAATTGAATATAATAGTAATTAATCAACTCGTAAAGTACAATTCATTTTCAGTGAATATTTTCATCTTTTAAGTATATTTGTTGATCAGTGAATAATTCAAGTATTTCCAATTTTTTAATTGATATTTCATCTCATCATTGAGAAATTTTACTGTCTAATTTATTATAAGCAATCTTCGATTCACTGAATATTTGTTAGCTTCAATTCATATTTTCTCACTTTCATGATTGCTTTCCTCTTTAATGAATATTTTCTCTCTTCAATTAATGATTTCCTTATTCAAAGAATGTTTTTCCTCTTCAACGAATATATTTCTCTTCGATGTATATTTTCTTCATTCAAAGTATATTACCCTTGTAAGTTTTTAATATATCAATTGATATTTCATCTATTTAGTAGATATCTTTAGCTATCCCACCTTTTTCAGTAATTTCAACGATTTTAGTCACTTAATGTACTATCCCACAAATATTACTTCTTCACTGAAAATTTTCTTTATAGAATATAATCTCTACTAATTAAAATTCCATTTGTTGACTTATTATTGACTTGTCATTTTCAATGAAAATTTAATTAACTTTTAATAAATTTAATTACAACCTTCAATAGATTAGGTTGTAATGGGCAAAAATAAAATAATTTTAGGCTATGTAAATGATTTAGAGGTTTTAGGGAAATTTTATGATAATTTTTAGTAATTATATATCAAGTTTTAAATGGTATTTAATATTTACTATTAAATTTTGAATCATTTTTATTTTGTGAATTTTATGGTTTTCTGTTGAATTTTAATGGATTTGGGGGATTAATATGTTTTTGTAGAAATTATTGAAGAAATGACGATAAATCTATAATTTTAGAAGCACTTAATTTCTTGATAATTTAATAGATTTAACTTGATTTTAAGATTATTTTAAATAAAAGTTTATTTTAGGAACAAAATGTTTATGAAACATCTATTTAAGATAATCATTTACCAATTAAAATTCAATTTGACTGATAGATTTTGAATAGTAAATTAAATTTAATTATGATTACTGATCTATTTTAAAAAGTTGAAAAGTTGAAAGTATATAAAGCTTTTCAGAGGTTTATTGGGTATTGATTAATGTATTTTACAGTAAATGACAATCATTTTTTGGAATATTTGAAGACACAGAGACAAGAATTAATTAAAATTTATTGTTAATTATACACGGTTTTATTAAAATTTTATCGATTTCCGTTGAGTTTTAAAAATATTTTAGTGAAACCTAAAATTTTAATTGATTTTACAGTGTAAAAGAAGGGGAAGGGGTTGATGATTTACTTTCATTTCCAATTTTATTGATTTTATGAATATCAATCACAAAAGTATAATTTAGAGATTTTTAAGGGGTTGGTCAGTGTGGTTATCAGTATACTTATGAAAATCATTGAATTATCTCTATAGATTGACTGGTAATTTTTATTGAATTTATACTTGATTTACTCATTAATTTTAATTATTTGAGCAATATGATATATATTTTGTGATTTTACAATAATTTAGTGAAATTTAATTAATGGGAAAGATAGACTTTATTCGATTTTAGTTATTTTTGATGAAATTTTTAATTGCTTGAAATCGTTGCCAGAATAAATATGTGGTGATTTGCCATGAAAAATGTTGGGTATCGATAACAATTTTGTAATACTTTAAAGAATATTTATTTTTATTGATAAAATTCAGATTTTTATGATTATTTTAAGGGAATTTGATTGGTTGAATACATATAGTAAATATGATTCGAATGATGGATTTTTAGGGATCTTATTCCGTTAAATATAGATTTCTAAACAAATTTTACATGTTAGGGTTTTACAAAAAATATGTATATTGTTGGTGCAGTGAGGAAAAATGTCATTTCAAGGAAAATGATTGGATAAGAGTAAATTTTATTATATTTTAAGGTGAAATAATTGATTAAGAACAAGTTTGTTGTCATTTTTAAAGGGTTGAGTTGGTTGAATATCTGTGTTCAAAAGGTAAATATTTTCTAAATGGAGAATATAAAGGAGGAATTTATAATATTTTTAGGGGGATTTTTTCAGATAGATATCAATATGTTTATAAATTATTGGAGAGTAGAAATGTTGTCATTTAAAGAGAAATGATTGGTTAAGAAGAAAATTTATGATCTTTTAAGAGGAAATGATTGGTCAAGATATGAATTTTATTTTAAGAGGATTTCAAGAAATTTATTTGGTTGAATGTCAGTAAAAGTCGGGGATTTATGAAATTAATGAATATAGCTGGGATTAATGTCAATTAAAGAGAAATGATTGGTTGAGATGAATTTATGATATTTTTAAGGGGATTTATTCGGTTGGATATCGATATTAAAGGATGGATACTTAGTGAAATCGATACATTTTCATTGGTTTAAGGGTTATCAAAATATAACAATAAGATTTTGGTTCATTTTAATGATATTATTGGAATTTGAATAAAATATACAATACGTGTTCAGTTCTAAGATATTGTTTGATTCATGTATTCAAGTATTTATTTGATTTTATTATTATATTTGTAATTTAATTTAATTAAAAACTAAAATTGACTAGTATTTAAAAAATTTATGTTACGCATTACTTATGTTGTTATTGACAATTTTATCAAAACTTTAAATAGTTATGATTATTTCCAGGAATGAAGAGAAATCGTACAATTAAATACTATGAGCAGTCGATAACATATATTAATTTTCATTCAACAAGTACTTAAAATGAAAAATTACCTAACAATCTTATAAAAAAATTTTGAAAAAATTATCTAACAAATTTTTTCAATTACTTTACAACTTAGTTAATTTAATTAATTTTTAATTGACAAGTACTATTTTCTTTACAATTTGCTACTATGTTGAATTTTTTTTAAAAATTTTTATTCAAAGTACTATCAAATCTTATTAAAGATCTATCAAAACTTGTCAAAAATTATAAAACTTTGGTAATTTTAATATGGAATACTCAATAACTACTATTTTCTTACCAATTTGCTGAAGGTCTTATTTTAAAATTTCTTCAAAGTACAAACACTATTTACAAATTAATCAGCTTTATTTAAAATTTAACAACTTAAAATATTTCTCAGAACTTTAATCAAATTCTATTCACATGCTAATCATAATTTAAGGATAAGTATTATTTTTACAAAAACAAATATTTTACAACAATTAAACATACATATTTGAATTTTTAGTAGATTTTATCGGTATCTATCGGTAGACAAGTACCTGTTCCATGTAGATTTTTACGCTTTGCTAGAAATTCAACTTATTTAGTGGTTGATCAATAATCATTTCATTTCTAGTAATGAGGTAGATAATAATTATTTTATCTATTAACTTTATTCAATGATATTTAGAAACTTAAAAATCTAATAATTTTCAATAATTTTCAATAATTTTCAATATATGAAAATTTATTTCAGGTACTCTGAAAATAAATGATCGATTAAAGAGTGAATAATATTTTATTAATAAAACTTGAATTTCAACTTGTATTTCTTTTGTTCAATCTCGTATGTGATTTTATTTCAATATTTATGGGTTCAGTAATTAATTATTGGTAAAATTTTGGGTTTATAGTAATAACCATGTATCTTAAGCAGAAATTATCAATGAACAGCAAGTTTATTGATATTTTTAAAGTTTTGAGTCGGTTGAATATTGTTATTTAAAGAGTAAATACTATCTAAGTGAATATTTTAATGAAAAATAACGTTTAATTAAAGAATAATTATACAGCATTGGATAAATCTTTTATAAAAAAGTTGAAAAGTGTTTGACAAAACCTATTGACTTTTACAAATTAATTTCAATTATTTCAATAAAATACAATAATCAAATACAAAATTTTATTCAAAACAGATATTTTTTATTTGCAGGATAATTGGTTGCAAGAGACTATTACAGGAAAGAGATCTCAAATATCAGATACAAGATTTACAAATTGAATTATTATCTTTGAATATTGACAGGGGTATGATTTGTCTACCAAAACAGAAAACATTTACGAACCGGAACTGTTTCCTTCATTAAGATTTGTGAGGTATAATCCGTTATGTGTGAATGTATTTGCAAGCGGTACAGTAGTAGTCATGTGGATTAAAACACTGCAATACAACAGTCTAGTAGAAGAAATATTTAATTTTATAAAATCAAAATTTAATAATCTTAATACCAACGAAGAAATACAAGATTCTTTATTAAGCACCGATTGTGTTTAAATAGATAGAATTCTGACGATTGTAAAAATAAAAAATGATCGACGAGCAAGAAGCATACTTATTCGAAACAATCCTGATGAAGATACTTTAGTGTGCTCCTGACTACCTACAAATAAACCAATGTATGTTGGATTCAGTATCTAGAACTATAAAAATTACAAATGTATGAAATGTATTATGATATTCTTCAACCACAATTTAAGGATAGAATTTCTTTACATTTAATGGATACCGATTCAATATTTTTAGAAATTAAAAAAGATGTAAAATTAAATATTTAATAAATGAATCTGGTGAATTATTTACTTATAAAGATGAAAAAACTGGGAATTCAATATTAAGTGTTATTGCCATTAGATCGAAACAATATGCATTGAAAATAGTCAAAAATGAAGAAAATAAAAATAAAGGAATTAAAAAATCTGTTACTAAAAAAATAAAATTTAATGATTTAAAAGATTGTGTAGAAAATACATTCGAAGGAAAACAAGTTGAAATAATTCATAATATTAAATAAAAAAATAATGAAATTTATCTTGAAAAATATTTAAAAACAACATTGGATAATTATGATGACAAGAGATGGATTCAAGATGATGGAATTACAACTTTAGCATTTGGAAATTATAAAATTATAAAATTATAAAATTATAAAATTATAAAATTATAAAATTATAAAATTATAAAATTATAAAATTATAATTTAGGAAATCCCGAGTTGTTTTCTGTCGATATTTTATTTTTTTAAAGTAATGTGTTTTTAAGTATTTCCAGTGAATATCCCTTGTTGAGTAAATTCGTTAATTTGTTAGTTTTGCATTTTTACAGATTACCAAATTCTGAAGAGAAATTGGTAAGTTTTGAAGATTTGCAAAAATTTCGGTTTTTACAGATTTTTCGGGTTGGTCCATGACTTGAAAATGCTTAAAAATGCACCACTCCTCTATCAGCTACCTTGAAACCGTTTGAGATAGCTTATAGTGTACGTTATCAAAATATTTTCGCACTGCTTTATATGAAAGCACTTTCTTATTTGAAGTAGAAGAAACAGAAAATTTATGAAAATTTTAAAATATTTAAAAATCGTTAATTGCGAAAATGTTAAAAGTGTAACATGTAATGCGGGACACTTTCTTGGACAGTTTTCAGTGAAGGACAGACAACTCAAATCTGGGACTTATTATCGCTTTAAGCTTATCAGATTTCTCTATATAATATTGGTTGAGGCTATCTAACGTAGAAGGACCGGTCTAAGTTTCAAGTTTATTTTATATTAATGAAAATTTGAACGATTGTGAATTGTAATTATCAAAAAAAATTCTGTTGAGTTAATTAGTAGAGGGATATGAGGACTATGCCGCGTGGATATTTGGCTTGGGTTAGGGTTCAAACCCGAGAACCTAAAAATATTATATAAAAGTCTAAGTATTTTTTCATTACCCATCAAAAAATGGCTCAATTCGCCTGTCGACTAAAAAGCCTAAATATATTTGCTCGAATAAAAATCATTATTATTTTTATTTACTTTAATTATTTGTTTAAGTCAATAATAATATTTATTTATATTTTATTTATATTAAATTTAATTATTTGTTTAAGTCAATAATATTATTTATTTATATTTTAATTATATTATTATTAAATTTAATTGTTTGTTTTAATCAAGTCAATTATTTATTTTTTAAATAATATATTTTTAAATTAAATTGTTTGTTTTAATGAAGTGAATTAAATAATTATTTTTTATTTTCATTTAATTATATATTTTATATTATTATTATTATTATTATTTTATATCAATATTATTATTTTATTATTATTAACATTTTATTTTTAAAATTTAATTGTAAGTCTAAGAATAAAAAGTCATCGATAAATTTTGAATTGTAAAAAAAAAAATAACTTTTAATCCCTACAAATATTTTTATTGACAAGATTAGAAAAGATTAATTTTTATTTCAAATCAAAAATATCCGAGTAATATGTTTTACGCATTTCGGCCAACAATATATGGATTTACCTTTTGACATTTTTTAATACTTAATAAAAAATTATACTAACTTAAAAACATAAAAATTATAAACATCAACAAAAATATACAAAAACAAAGAATATTTTCAAATAATTTATTCATTCAAAATTCTTCATAATCGTCATATTCTTCATTAAACTCTGAAAATTCTTCTGGACTGTTACCTAAAACCACATTACCTCCTCTATAATGACCATATGCCACACTTATATTTTTCCCCACCCAAACCCTTTTATCATCCTTATTTGTTAATGCAGTTTTACTGTTTTTAATTGTAAATAATTGATGTTTTTTACTAGTAATACGAGTTTGTGGTACAGAATAAATTAAGTTTTTGTTATAGCAATCTAGGTATGACTTATGTTTTAAGTCAGTACCCTTCAATGTTATACCCTTAGCTTTGATACTTTCAACTTCAGGCAAGAGGCTATAACATTTTGGACGAAGAAACACCCACTCCTTGTATTTAAGTCCTTTATTCTCGTCTTTGAACTTTCCAATGACAGAATCAAGATTCCTACTATACAAGGGATGTTTTGGGTCATAATTAGAAGTATCGAGGAGATTATCACGAACCATAGCAGATAAAAGAATGTCTAACTTACAATTCTTAATTTCTAGAAAAAAGGAATCAGTGTCCCCAGCAACTATATTAATTTCACAAGTGAATTCGTTTCGATATTTTTCTAACTCTATATATTGTTATTGATACATCCTAAGTTTAGATAAATCGAGTACAGTTTGTCCAATGTAACTCGGTCGATCTAAACACACCGATTCCTTATTTAATAACACAGAGACCAAATCATTGTCGATTTTAAATGATTTTCGAAAAGTTGGTTTTGAGCAATAATTAATTAATTTGTTTGCAGAATTACATAATCTTAAATTAATTCGTTTTTTAAGATTTTCAACTGTTTTTCCGTAGAGGCTATTATTTAAAAGTTTATAATAGTTTTTATCTAAGTCATTGGTTGATTGCGCTCTAAGTTGTGTGTTAGTGTCTATATACTTTTTAAATATTGATTTTTGATTATATTTAATAGCTCTATGTACATGTGTAATTTTAATTTGTAAAGAAACAAAAAGCTGCAAAAGTCTCCAATGAAGAACATAATTCTTCTTTGGATAATGCGTTAGCATTAACTTCTCAACCTTAGAACCCGGAGCGCACATCTTTTCAGCAGCTACTGGAAAATCATTAAGTTTATCATGAAGAAATGTTGGGATTTCTAAATCTACTTCAAATGTGACAGCAAATGACAGTGATTCAAGATCCTTATTCAAAAAACTAATTAAATTATTTAATTGATTAGTATCAGTGACCCATTCAAAATTTCCATATGGTAATGGTTGACTTAAAGCCCAACCATAGAGATTATTGATGTCAATGTAAAGCAGTTCAGTGTTGTCATCAGATACTACGTGATGTTTATTAACAAAGGTTAATCCTCCACGGATTCCCCCTTCGAAACAATTATACATCTCCATATCAGTGAGAAGTTCAATTGGTTCGTCAAGAGTCATAAGAGCCGATGCCCAAGACATACCGGGAATTCCATAAAAGTTAAGTGGTTCCAATCGGTTATGAGTTAAGGACTTTGAACGAAATTGCTGAAAAAAGTCAGCCAAAAGAAAAACATCAAGTTTGAGGTAAACCATCATATAATCTAGTAAAGAGTTACAATTGGTTTCTTCTTAAATAGATTGAGCCTTACTATATTCGGCTTCAGTTACATCTTCCCAAATCGGTGGAAGTTCATATGTAGTTTCTAACACTTCTTGAGAAGTTGCAAAGTTATAAGGGGAAATGCCTTTAGTATCGATAATACTACCTACAAATTCCGAACGAGTTAAAGGAAGAGTTGTCAATGTTTTAACTGCATTACTTAATGAACTATTAATAAATTGACAAGAATCAATGAATTTTACAGTTAATCCACTGATTCTTGCTGACAAAGAAAGAAACTTTTCACTTGTTACAGGAATACAACTTATTTACCACATTTTAAAATCACTCATACCATTCTTGAGGATATGATGAAGATCATACCCTCTCAAATTATGAAAAACAACTGGAAATTCAAACCTTATTTGTCGAGAAATATTACATTTTGAACAAGCTGCTCCCAAATATTTTCCAGTAAAGTGATCATGGTCCTTAACCGGTACTGATAAAATCTTATTACACAAATAACAACAAGTTGCCGAAGAAAACGAAAGAATGTCTGAGTCAGTTAATATTATTTTCTTTTATAATTATTTTGATAAAAGGGTAAAACAGTATTAATCGAAATATTATTTATTTCTTGTAGAAAATTAACTACACAATCATCACCCAGGAAACTCTTGTATGATTTTTCACCTGTAAAATTGTTAATTAAAAGTAAACCGGCTGAAATCGGCATATGTATTTGAAAATGTATATCATCTGAAGGTAAGATAGCCTCAAAATCAGCGTAAAGGACGAAAGGAGGAGTAACAGTTTTAGCCCAATTCTTAAATTCCAAGTTTTTATTTAAAGGTAAAGTATAAAGAGTTGTGGCTAATTGATTTTTATCACACAACCCTTTATGTTTATTTAATGAAATTATATTGCGAAAACCATTTAGACATCGATGGCACCATATACTTTGAACTCTAGTATCAGTAAAAGAATGATTCCTATAATTTAAAAGCCTATCTAATTTAGTAACAGTGATATAATGATAGGAATCAAGGCTTTCTAATAAAATTAAATTAATGGGTTGTCCCCAACAACTTTAGAACGATGAATTATTTCGACATAAGGGTGTTTGAAAACTTCAGGGTTAGAAAAATCATTAATTAAATTATTTTCATCATACGTAAGAACATTAATTGAAAGATTTTGATTTTTAGCTTCAAATTTTGGAATGTCACAAAGTTTCATAGGTAAATCCGAAGGTGAAAAGTCAAGCTCAGATGTGTTGTAGCTAAAGGTTTCATTTCTATGATGGTTACCTATATTTTCATGATTTAAAATAGCTAAAATACTGTAAATGAAGCATAAATTATCGGAATTAGCAACATTTACAGTACAATGTTTATTTAATAATGATAATGGTGTTGGAATAAATCCATGACCACTCAGCCGATTTATTTGTGAAAACTTGGTAAGAACAAAATGAATTTCTTTTATTTTATTTATAACCCAGTTACTACCTTTATCATTAATGAATGTTATTTTTTCGTCAAGAAGAGTAGCACCTTCATCTAAAAATGAATCATTCATTATTCTGGCAGAGTTTGAAATGATGAAAGATTGAAATTCTCCATCTTTTTCAAACTCTACATCAATACAAAATTGAATCTTAACAGATCCCATTTGATTCTGTGTGGGTACTGTAATTAACTTTAAATTTAAATTCGAAACATCCATTCTAACAATGGCATGTGATTGATTTAAATCAAAATTAACAATAGGTGCTATCGAGCCACCATATTGATTAACAGAAGGAATATCAACAGGAAAAACATCATCTGAATCAGAAATGATTATTACATCATCTTCCGTCTTTGATTCTTCAGAGTCTGAAAGTATGATAGTTTCTATAACTTTAGGAACTTTTGAAGAGCGTGGATTATTAATATTATTATTGGTTTTTCTTTTATTTTCTGTAATATTATTATTATTATTATTATTATTATTATTATTATTATTATTATTATTATTATTATTATTATTATTATTATTATTATTATTATTATCATTCAATGGTAATTTAAAAATATATTTTCGCTTACAGTTAAATTGTGTTAAATGTTCCTTATGCTTTAAATAAAAGTCGGTATAATTCATTTTATGGGTGGTTTTACACGTGGGGCAAATAAAATAGGTGATGTGATTATAGGTATGAGAATAATAATTCTCCATAATCGTATCACAATTTCCATCATGTTGTGGAGAATTGCAAAAATTTGGGTAAAGGTTACCTGTTATAATAAAGAAAAATTTAAATATATAAGTATAAAATCATTAAAATAAATCATTAAAAATCGTTAAAATAAATCACTAAACATTAAATTAATTTTACACACAATGAATAAATGAATTTGATTGGTTAATTTTATTTTGAAAATCTTATATAAGTAGTTTAAAATAGTTTAAAATCATAAAATGAATAAAAGTAAATGGTTTTATATTATGTAATTATTCATTAATTGTTTTTTATAGAAACCTCGGTTAGAAAAGAAGTTATCAAGTTAATTCTTGAGGAAAATTCCATAAATGCTATCAGTTTAAGCAGAAATTCACCAGTAATGTATTTACAATATTCAATGGAATATTTAAAATTTCCAATCATCTATTCATTTAGAGTAAGTATTTTTATTAAAAGTAATATTATTAATAAATTTTAATAGGAACCAACAACATTGAAACAAAGCCTATATAATATGAAAGTTGGTGAAATTGGTGAAATTGGTGAAATTGGTGAAATTGATCGAAAAAATATAACAGAGTTATTACGAGCCATCAACAAAGATAACAGTTTTAATGAACAATTCACTTTTATGAATTGTGAAAAAGAATGTAATTATGAAAATAAAAAAGAAAATGAACATTTTATGATTAAAATAAGAATTCAAGGATATAAAGAAGGAAACCAGACTATTCGACCAATTTGGAAAATTATTGAAGCCAAATGTATTTAAATAAAATTTATTTAACTTTATTCGTCATAGTTTTTTATCATATTATTTTTAAGTTTTGTGTTTAAATTAATAAAATGTTAAAATTAAATTTAATTCAAAAATTATCATTTTATAATAGTAAAAATTTAATAGTACTTACATTTAACTCTTTTACTTTTGCGACTCTGAGTTTTAACATTTTTGTTGGTAATTTTTATTAACGATTTTAATTCTTGAATTATATTATTGATAGATTCCATTTTCTAAAAATAAAAATAAAAATAATTAAATATATGATAAAAAACTTACTAAAGTTTGGTATTTGATAAAAGTGAATTTTTTAAAAAATGCATTCAGTTATGTATTAACAAACATGTAAGTGATTACATGATGGATCAATTAAAATTTAGTTTATAAAACACACTTAATTACATAACATCAAAAACATTTAAATACATATAATCCTCTGAACTTAATCCTTTAAAAGGAATATTACACAATGCATCTTTCATTACATTTTTAATTAAAAAACAATTTTGAAAAGAAACTTTATTCAATAAATTCATTTATTTTTTCATTGTTTTTAACCAAGCTAAACAATGCTGTCCACATGTTTTTGTCATCGGATTTTGATAACGAATTCGATTGTATTCAATTGGCATTAACATTGATTCTAGTTTATTAATTAATATAGGGGGATAATAGAAACCCATTGGATCAAATACATTTATTTTATTTGGTTTTACATAAATTGCAAGCCAATGTTCGCCACTGAGATTAGATGTTTGAGTATTTACAATCAAAGCTTTGTTAACATCGATATATGGAATTTTATCTAGAGGGAAAACTCCAAGAAAATCTTTTCCCAATAATTTTCTACCAATAGAATCAATCTGAATAGAACTAATAATAATTTAAAAATATATAATTAATAAAAATTCTTACTTCATACTTGACAATTAAAAAATCTCAATCTGGTTTATAGTTCAAACTAATACTGTTCGATTGGAAGTAATTTGAATCTCCTTTTCAAAAACTCCATATACAATTACCGTAACAGATTCAGTTAGGGGTGATCCAAACTTTATATCTAATCTTAAATTTCCACTTTGTGGTAACTGACTTTGGTTAAGATCGAAATCTGGAGCCAATACGAATGTAAAGAATGGATACTTATTTCTAAAATCTGACATACTGATACCACAATTCAAATTTTTATTAAGATATCCCATATTCCAAAAAATACTTTGCATATAACTTGTACTATAATTATCATTTTCAAAATCTTGACTATATTTTTCACGATAATCACTTCCTTTACTTAAAGTTATTGACTTAACGTTAAAGTGATCAAACATAGTAAATGTATCTAAAAACGAACCACTAAATCTTTTATTTCCCTGGAAAGTTACAAGGATAAAATTAGGTAATCGCCTATCACCAAATATATTACTTTTAATAAAAATACTTACTCTAAATGAATAGATGATTGGAAATTTTAAATATTCCATTGAATATTGTAAATACATTACTGGTGAATTTCTGCTTAAACTGATAGCATTTATGGAATTTCCTCAAGAATTAACTTGATAACTTCTTTTCTAACCGAGGTTTCTATAAAAAACAATTAATGAATAATTACATAATATAAAACCATTTACTTTTATTCATTTTATGATTTTAAACTATTTTAAACTACTTATATAAGATTTTCAAAATAAAATTAACCAATCAAATTCATTTATTCATTGTGTGTAAAATTAATTTAATGTTTAGTGATTTATTTTAACGATTTTTAATGATTTATTTTAATGATTTTATACTTATATATTTAAATTTTTCTATTATTATAACAGGTAACCTTTACCCAAATTTTTGCAATTCTCCACAACATGATGGAAATTGTGATACGATTATGGAGAATTATTATTCTCATACCTATAATCACATCACCTATTTTATTTGCCCCACGTGTAAAACCACCCATAAAATGAATTATACCGACTTTTATTTAAAGCATAAGGAACATTTAACACAGTTTAACTGTAAGCGAAAATATATTTTTAAATTACCATTGAATGATAATAATAATAATAATAATAATAATAATAATAATAATAATAATAATAATAATAATAATAATAATAATAATAATAATAATAATAATAATAATAATAATATTACAGAAAATAAAAGAAAAACAAATAATAATATTAATAATCCACGCTCTTCAAAAGTTCCTAAAGTTATAGAAACTATCATACTTTCAGACTCTGACGAATCAAAGACGGAAGATGATGTAATAATCATTTCTGATTCAGATGATGTTTTTCCTGTTGATATTCCTTCTGTTAATCAATATGGTGGCTCGATAGCACCTATTGTTAATTTTGATTTAAATCAATCACATGCCATTGTTAGAATGGATGTTTCGAATTTTAATTTAAAGTTAATTACAGTACCCACACAGAATCAAATGGGATCTGTTAAGATTCAATTTTGTATTGATGTAGAGTTTGAAAAAGATGGAGAATTTCAATCTTTCATCATTTCAAACTCTGCCAGAATAATGAATGATTCATTTTTAGATGAAGGTGCTACTCTTCTTGACGAAAAAATAACATTCATTAATGATAAAGGTAGTAACTGGGTTATAAATAAAATAAAAGAAATTCATTTTGTTCTTACCAAGTTTTCACAAATAAATCGGCTGAGTGGTCATGGATTTATTCCAACACCATTATCATTATTAAATAAACATTGTACTGTAAATGTTGCTAATTCCGATAATTTATGCTTCATTTACAGTATTTTAGCTATTTTAAATCATGAAAATATAGGTAACCATCATAGAAATGAAACCTTTAGCTACAACACATCTGAGCTTGACTTTTCACCTTCGGATTTACCTATGAAACTTTGTGACATTCCAAAATTTGAAGCTAAAAATCAAAATCTTTCAATTAATGTTCTTACGTATGATGAAAATAATTTAATTAATGATTTTTCTAACCCTGAAGTTTTCAAACACCCTTATGTCGAAATAATTCATCGTTCTAAAGTTGTTGGGGGACAACCCATTAATTTAATTTTATTAGAAAGCCTTGATTCCTATCATTATATCACTGTTACTAAATTAGATAGGCTTTTAAATTATAGGAATCATTCTTTTACTGATACTAGAGTTCAAAGTATATGGTGCCATCGATGTCTAAATGGTTTTCGCAATATAATTTCATTAAATAAACATAAAGGGTTGTGTGATAAAAATCAATTAGCCACAACTCTTTATACTTTACCTTTAAATAAAAACTTGGAATTTAAGAATTGGGCTAAAACTGTTACTCCTCCTTTCGTCCTTTACGCTGATTTTGAGGCTATCTTACCTTCAGATGATATACATTTTCAAATACATATGCCGATTTCAGCCGGTTTACTTTTAATTAACAATTTTACAGGTGAAAAATCATACAAGAGTTTCCTGGGTGATGATTGTGTAGTTAATTTTCTACAAGAAATAAATAATATTTCGATTAATACTGTTTTACCCTTTTATCAAAATAATTATAAAAAGAAAATAATATTAACTGACTCAGACATTCTTTCGTTTTCTTCGGCAACTTGTTGTTATTTGTGTAATAAGATTTTATCAGTACCGGTTAAGGACCATGATCACTTTACTGGAAAATATTTGGGAGCAGCTTGTTCAAAATGTAATATTTCTCGACAAATAAGGTTTGAATTTCCAGTTGTTTTTCATAATTTGAGAGGGTATGATCTTCATCATATCCTCAAGAATGGTATGAGTGATTTTAAAATGTGGTAAATAAGTTGTATTCCTGTAACAAGTGAAAAGTTTCTTTCTTTGTCAGCAAGAATCAGTGGATTAACTGTAAAATTCATTGATTCTTGTCAATTTATTAATAGTTCATTAAGTAATGCAGTTAAAACATTGACAACTCTTCCTTTAACTCGTTCGGAATTTGTAGGTAGTATTATCGATACTAAAGGCATTTCCCCTTATAACTTTGCAACTTCTCAAGAAGTGTTAGAAACTACATATGAACTTCCACCGATTTGGGAAGATGTAACTGAAGCCGAATATAGTAAGGCTCAATCTATTTAAGAAGAAACCAATTGTAACTCTTTACTAGATTATATGATGGTTTACCTCAAACTTGATGTTTTTCTTTTGGCTGACTTTTTTCAGCAATTTCGTTCAAAGTCCTTAACTCATAACCGATTGGAACCACTTAACTTTTATGGAATTCCCGGTATGTCTTGGGCATCGGCTCTTATGACTCTTGACGAACCAATTGAACTTCTCACTGATATGGAGATGTATAATTGTTTCGAAGGGGAATCCGTGGAGGATTAACCTTTGTTAATAAACATCACGTAGTATCTGATGACAACACTGAACTGCTTTACATTGACATCAATAATCTCTATGGTTGGGCTTTAAGTCAACCATTACCATATGGAAATTTTGAATGGGTCACTGATACTAATCAATTAAATAATTTAATTAGTTTTTTGAATAAGGATCTTGAATCACTGTCATTTGCTGTCACATTTGAAGTAGATTTAGAAATCCCAACATTTCTTCATGATAAACTTAATGATTTTCCAGTAGCTGCTGAAAAGATGTGCGCTCCGGGTTCTAAGGTTGAGAAGTTAATGCTAACGCATTATCCAAAGAAGAATTATGTTCTTCATTGGAGACTTTTGCAGCTTTTTGTTTCTTTACAAATTAAAATTACACATGTACATAGAGCTATTAAATATAATCAAAAATCAATATTTAAAAGTATATAGACACTAACACACAACTTAGAGCGCAATCAACCAATGACTTAGATAAAAACTATTATAAACTTTTAAATAATAGCCTCTACGGAAAAACAGTTGAAAATCTTAAAAACGAATTAATTTAAGATTATGTAATTCTGCAAACAAATTAATTAATTATTGCTCAAAACCAACTTTTCGAAAATCATTTAAAATCGACAATGATTTGGTCTCTGTGTTATTAAATAAGGAATCGGTGTGTTTAGATCGACCGAGTTACATTGGACAAACTGTACTCGATTTATCTAAACTTAGGATGTATCAATAACAATATATAGAGTTAGAAAAATATCGAAACGAATTCACTTGTGAAATTAATATAGTTGCTGGGACACTGATTCCTTTTTTCTAGAAATTAAGAATTGTAAGTTAGACATTCTTTTATCTGCTATGGTTCGTGATAATCTCCTCGATACTTCTAATTATGACCCAAAACATCCCTTGTATAGTAGGAATCTTGATTCTGTCATTGGAAAGTTCAAAGACGAGAATAAAGGACTTAAATACAAGGAGTGGGTGTTTCTTCGTCCAAAATGTTATAGCCTCTTGCCTGAAGTTGAAAGTATCAAAGCTAAGGGTATAACATTGAAGGGTACTGACTTAAAACATAAGTCATACCTAGATTGCTATAACAAAAACTTAATTTATTCTGTACCACAAACTCGTATTACTAGTAAAAAACATCAATTATTTACAATTAAAAACAGTAAAACTGCATTAACAAATAAGGATGATAAAAGGGTTTGGGTGGGGAAAAATATAAGTGTGGCATATGGTCATTATAGAGGAGGTAATGTGGTTTTAGGTAACAGTCCAGAAGAATTTTCAGAGTTTAATGAAGAATATGACGATTATGAAGAATTTTGAATGAATAAATTATTTGAAAATATTCTTTGTTTTTGTATATTTTGTTGATGTTATAATTTTTATGTTTTTAAGTTAGTATAATTTTTTATTAAGTATTAAAAAATGTCAAAAGGTAAATCCATATATTGTTGGCCGAAATGCGTAAAACATATTACTCGGATATTTTTGATTTGAAATAAAAATTAATCTTTTCTAATCTTGTCAATAAAAATATTTGTAGGGATTAAAAGTTATTTTTTTTTTTACAATTCAAAATTTATCGATGACTTTTTATTCTTAGACTTACAATTAAATTTTAAAAATAAAATGTTAATAATAATAAAATAATAATATTGATATAAAATAATAATAATAATAATAATATAAAATATATAATTAAATGAAAATAAAAAATAATTATTTAATTCACTTCATTAAAACAAACAATTTAATTTAAAAATATATTATTTAAAAAATAAATAATTGACTTGATTAAAACAAACAATTAAATTTAATAATAATATAATTAAAATATAAATAAATAATATTATTGACTTAAACAAATAATTAAAGTAAATAAAAATAATAATGATTTTTATTCGAGCAAATATATTTAGGCTTTTTAGTCGACAGGCGAATTGAGCCATTTTTTGATGGGTAATGAAAAAATACTTAGACTTTTATATAATATTTTTAGGTTCTCGGGTTTGAACCAATTTTATTCGAAAATAATCATCAGTACGATCAATCATAGGCTAAATCGCCAATTTTTATTTTTTAGGCTTTTAAATCGATAAAAAATACTTAAAGTTTTTTATCATGAATTAAAATTTTTTAAAAATTTTAAATTTGAACATTAAAACAAAAAATTATTTAAAAAAAAAATTTTTTTTTTTCATTCAATAAAACAAATAATTAAAATAAAATTTAATGGTCACATAATGATTTTCCATATATAAATTTAGGTGTTAACAAATGAAAAATAAGAAATTATATGATTTGTAATTTGATTTACTAAAAGAATCACTTTTCTATTTATATCAATTCAGCAATGTCTAAGAAATTACCCAGAGTCATCAAAATGAGAGTTGTTTAAATATTCGATTTTGACGTTTCAATTTTTAAAATGTAATAAATACAGAGGCGCTTGTTTAGAATTGACCCGCATTTTTTAAATAAATTTTATTGTAGGGCATTGAATATTTTTAAAGATGGATTATCAACCTATTGATTGAAGGATGTTTGAGTTTAGCGAAACAAAGAAATAGGCGTCATTTTGGGACGCATCGTGGCATGTTAGATAGTTATTTATGTGAGTATATGTGCAGCGAAGATTAAATGGTGCAAATCCATTTGAAAAGATTTTACATGATATCCATGAAAACTGGCCACCTGCCCAATAATCGAGTTAGATAACTGTTTTCACAGTCATGTTAGCAATTGAAAACCGATCTTTATTAATAAAAGCTTGTAATAAAAGTTTAAGAAATTATCCAGTCATCAAAATGAGAGTTGTTTAAATATTTGATTTGACGTTTCAATCAAATTTCGAGACTCGACGGATCCAGATTTAATTGGTTCTCTAACAAAGGCTATCCGCGGATACCTTCATTTCACTTATATACGTAGAATTAATAAGTAAATTTATTAATTAAAATGATATCAAAAATTTATAATAAATATTTTATTATTATTGTCAACTATACAATTATTTAACCACTCAAACTTTTTTGAGCCCACGCAAATTTACCATTTGATTAATTTGCTTATTGTTACGTCCAGTGCGAAGGTTGACAATTTATCAACGGTGATCAAAGCAGACTTATCTGAAAGACTTTTACAAGAGTTTTGAACAAATACATTGATAAGTTTAAGGTTTATTCAACATTTTGTTTGCTAAACGCTTCACTGAGTCCTCATTGTTTTGTTTTTGATGAATAAATATAAAAGCAAATGAGAATTATTGCTACAAATAGTCAAAATGAAAGCCATTCTTTTCGTTCTCGTTGTTGTACTTATCGCTCAGGTGTACGGTAAAACTCTTTATGACAAGGATGACGAAGCTACTCTAAAAGAAATTGATAATCTAGGTGAGCATTATCAATTATGTAGAAAATAAAATTGCAAGTCATATCAAATACAGGATAAAATATCAGTCACTAAAAGAAGAATGAAAACTGTACGAAAGATATTTGAAGTTTGAAAGGGATATGGCATTAGTATTTGAAAAATTATAAAGTCCATGGAAATAAAATACTATATATACAGAAGTGAGGAACGATAGAAATCGAGATGGAATAGAATTGTCAAAATCTTTATTTGTGGAATGCGAAGATTTAGAGAGATTTGGACAGGATTACTTATGATAAGGATATCTGATTTCGATGTCGAGAAGATCAAGCGGATACTTTAGGACAAAATGATCATTTGTCTCAATATAATATTTATAAATAAAAAATATTTTAAAATACATTTTATTCTTAGTAAAATTAAACAAAAATATTCAAAATTAGAATTTTTTTATTTTAGAACCAAAAGCAGTAAAGAAAATAACTTGGAAAGAATGTGGAGTGGTCAGACCACAATTGAATACCAAGTTCGGAGTCTTCTTTTGCAAAATAACTTTCTGGAAGATAAACAATGGAAAATGCAAACCCAGAGGATTTAGATGTTAAAAACTCACCAGTTTTATCATCTGCTTAGTTGCTATTAATATATTTTTAATTCAATAATTGTTTATTGTTCTATTTAATATTAAAATCTGAAACTTCTTTTAATTTTCACCACTGATATTTTTTCATTTTCATATGACATTATTTTAAAAAATATTTTTGAATGAGTCATTAAAAATATTGATGATTTTTGATATTCACAAATTTTCGGCACAGCTTTTTCATGTGATATCTTTACAAATTCACAATCAAATATTTTTTAAAAATAATGTTATTTTAAAATCATTAGTTGATAAATATTTTATTATTATCATAATATTAATTTTTGTTAAACAGAAAAAAATATCATTTTTCTCTGTTACTTACTACAGTAAATAGTATATTATAATTAATCATTATTGCTGTGATTCAATGGGATATAAAGTTAAGAAATGGAAAATCTATTTAAAGTAATAGAAATAACATTTCTGTAAATTTTTGATTTGTTTACAGTATTAGCACATTTATTGTATGGATAAAAGCAAATTACAAATATTTTATTAATCTTCAAACCTCAAGCTGCTCACATAAGCAGTTTTCTGTCTCACAGAAAAGTAGGACGTTCAGTAACCTTACTTTTGACTGTAAATATAAGCGTCACGTTAAATATAAAATAATATCATCAATTATTCAGTTTAAACAAATATGTAAACTTGTCATTTTATTTTTATGTAGCTGGCTTCTACTAAGAAACCTCATTTTATAAAATTAAAAACACATTTAGAAAATCATCAAAAAATTGAATTCTTAACAAGGCTTTCACATAAATACATAAATACCTTTTCTTTATGATGATAAAGTCCATCATAAGCTCAACTTATCTGTTTGTTGAAAATCTTGTTATGCTGGACACTAGGTTGTTATAGTTAAAAAAAACTAGACCAAATCGCATTGAAATAAATTGTTAAGTATTTTTCAGAGCTGAAACAAAAAGTTCAAGTTCAGGTTCGGTTTAGGAATCGGGTTCAAAATTAATAAAAAGTACATGGTAAAAATTAAAAATGTATTTTGGTAAAATATCTTTTATTTAATTTTCAAAAAAAATTTCGTTTAATTAAATAGTTAAAATATTTTTTCAGTTTACTGTTTGTAAAATTTGCTTTTAGTGGTGATAATATAAATTTCCGAGCTGAAAAAGAACTCCCTACGCTAGGGTTGCCAACTTTTATCAATAAATCCTATTTTTTAAAAATGACATTTCCGTTACCAATTTTTTGCATCATCGATACTATAAAAAATAAAAAAGTATTATTTAAAAAAAATTTAAAACCAACATTAATCTTTATTTTTAAATGAATATTTCAAAGTTAATTTAGTATTGTTCAGGAAATTTTTTGTCTTTTAGATTGTTTTCCGAAAAATCATCGCAACTATCCTTTATATTAAAATAAATAAATAACTCATTCTTTATAAGATTAACAGAACTTCTGTTTCTGTCTTCTCACCATTTAATTGCTATTACTGCGTAATGGGTTAATTGATTTTCTTTTTTCAATAATATTTGTAATATGTAATTTTCCCAAAAAATTGTCAAAACTGATTCCAAAGGACATGTCCTTTTAATATGTAATTTCAGGTCTTGAAAAAAGGACTTTTGGTTACCCTACTCTACGCTTACTTTATTTAATTCTTTTAAAAATAATGAATTTGGAAAATATTTTTGAACTTTTTACTTCCTATAAGACCCCATTTAAGAAATCCAACTTAAAAAATATAATATAATGTAATAAATCTCTAGACAAACTTTTTACAATAATTTTAAAAAATAATTTTACAAAATATAAATTAACTCAAAAGCTTACATATTTGTTTATATGGAATGATTTGTGATTTGAAAACATCTAAAATTTCTTAGAAAACATTCGTAATTCCTTTTTATTATTAATAATGAGGCTCTTACTTTTTGTCAAGGATCATTATATATTGTCCAACTATATTTTTTATTTCCACGCCAGTGCATGTGTGTATGTATTTATTTTTCTTCTATCATTCAAAAATTTTCTATAAGTCCAGTTTCCTTACACCTGATTCAGTTCATTAAAAACTCATTATAATTAAATGAAAAAATCAATAAAGTTATAATATAGGAACTTACATACTTACCCGTGTCTGCATGTAATTTGTTCAACTGAATAAAAACTTCTTTTATAGGAAGGAAGGAATTAGAAAAAAATTTTTTTTAACGTAAAAACATAATACATAGTAAATAATGCATGCAAACTTTCAAAGTGTAGAAATGTTCAGTTCAATAAAAACTCTATATAAAACTATTTCTAGTAAATTTTTAGACAGGTTTTTTTAAAGTAAAGCCGAAAATTTTTGAAAAAAATACCAATAACTCTACTTTGAGTTGTAGAGAAAATTAAGAAATAATTTCGTAAGATTTTTCATGAAATTCAATCAATTTAATATTTTTACAACCTTTCAGATATTTCAAAAATATACATCGAAACTCTAGTTTTTTGAGTTTTTACCTCATTTGCAATTTACCAGGAGCAGTGGAACCAGAACCTTCAAATGAGGAGCCTTAAAAATACGGAAAACATAAGATTAATGATAACATAGGTTTAAAAAGATTTTTTTATAAAGTATAAACAATTCAAATCATTAATACCAGTGAAAATGAGGAAGATTTTTATAAATATGGGAAATTAACAGAAATTTCCAAAGCTTCATAAAATCAATAATTATAAAATCAATAAATATCAAAATTTTGGATTTGTCAAAAGTTAAAAAAGATGGCAGCCAAAACAAATTTTTAAGGAACAGAGGAATAGTTTATTCGAATATAGAATTTTTTAATAATAAATTTTATTTTAATAAATTTTAGTTTTCAATTAATCGGACTTACATTTATTCGAAAATAATTCCATTAATTTACATAAATTGGCATAAATTCCTAAATAAATCCTAAAAATTTAATTAAAACTACATTTATAATAAATGATGATTAAAAGTATTATTTAAGATCTTGAATAATGATCTCATAAATATACGAGATCACAATCCAACCCTAAAATATACTTTATTAAAACATTTTATTGTCAGCCATTTTAAAAATGGATAATTCATAAACTTAACCATAATTGTAATTAGTTGTAATGAATTCGTGCTTTGTAAAACACTGGGAATACAATGAGGTAGATCGGGGTCAGCAATCTTTTAGCTGTGGTGTGCCAAGCCACACTGCCAATTAATTCAAATTACCACCTTATTTTTTTTATAAATAAATGGTAATAACCAACACTAAAAAGTGCCCGCTTCGACTGGTATCACAACAGAACGAAACCCATTTTAAAAAGACCCGCTCAATTCCACGACGAGAATCTGAAGAAAGTTACAGAGTTAAATTTAGTCTCTAGTTGAAAGCCCCACAGTAACACATGTGTTATATACAGCTTTTTAATTCCACGTGTAAACACAAGAGATGCTTGTGAGATTATTTGACATTGGATGGAAAATTGTTGTTTAATAAAGCAAAGAAATACAATTTCAATACCAATAGAAATTATATTTATCTAATAATATTAAAGAATATATGTAGAACCGCTTTTAGCAGTATAAGAGTCACTATTATCTAAACCACTTTATAGTGGTGTATAGAGTGCCATTGACAACTCCACCGCGTGCCAAATCTGGCGCACGTAACATAGGTTGCCAAACCATGAGGTTTACGTTATAAAACTAAATGATAAGAAAATGTTTAGCGGAATGTATTGTCACTATAGAATATACACCCGATATCCTAAATCGTCCTTTACCAGCGAATGTATTCAAAATACTTGGTATAAGAAAGTTTTACCACATAAAAACTGCAGTTATTACTCTTTTCCGCCTATTTGATTACACCAAGCTGCTTTGTGGTCTATGCAATTTCTGCTTCCTTATTTCAACACTAAATTTAACAAAGTTTTGCTCCTATGCCATTTGCATTGGTCTAAATTTACTATGTCTTTATGGGATCCAAAATGTCACAGAAATCAAACAAATATTTTTCGCTCTTAATCAAAACTAAACAGGCTCTTCATAGCACTCAGTAGCTGGCCTACCCTCATTCTAGTGTTAGACTCGCTCTATATCGATGCTTATGACATTGACATTGTTACGGTTCTGTGCCATGAACAAAAAAGATTATGCGGACCTCTGGACTTCATTTCAAGAAAACTCACAAACGCACAGCAGAGATTCTTCATTTTATCTTGAATTGTTAGCGACTCATGAGTTGATCAAACATTTCAGACATTTGCTTGACGGTTTCAACTTTATAATTAGAACTGACCACAAACCTTCCTTTACCAAAATAACAACGACAAAATCTCTAGTTCAATATGACTAACTATCAAAATGTGTAAAAGTCTTGCTAGTTCTATTACGTTCTGACACATTTTCAGTCGAAGACATAGCATATTTTATTCCGAACGCTACCTGTGAATAGAAAGTATACTTTGACACTTCATAACCAGGAACACGTCGAGTTATTCTTTGCAAAACTTTAAAAATTACAATTCTTCGAAAAGTTGTAACACGATATAAAACTTCGGGTTTATTCGACACATAAACCACCGGGAAATGACAACTCAGTGGGAAATAAGTTCGAGGACTAGTTAGTCCTCTACAAATCGACAAAGGTTTCAGCTACTTACTAACCATGATTGACAGAAAAATAAAACGGTTCAAAGCAATCCGTATTAAATTGATTTCAGCTGACATTGTATCCGTTTGCTAATTATCATAAACCAAAATACTCCATTACAGACGGAGAGAGAACTTTGACTTTTGTCTTTTCCACTTATTCAAATAGAATTTAGGTATCCGTATCTGACCTACCACCAACAAAATCAATGATTTGCTTGAATGCTTCCATAGAACCATAAACACATCTTTAGGAATCCTATCAGAAAGTTCCAATTGGACTGCAAAGCCCTTCTGTTTGCCTTGCTCGAATGAATATACATCCATGAATGACTACACAGTCCACAACCGCAAAATTTCTTATCGAAACTTTGATCACCTCACCTACCGAATTAGTCAATGTTGACTAAATCCCAACTATCCCTGAACTCAATCATGCACGAAATCATTTCTTAAAGATGATTCAAAATACAAATTAACTTCTCAACAACAGACATCTTATACATCCACATCTGACTTGCAAAATAAAATTTGTTTGGATAAAAAAAGTAAACGATTCAGGTCTACAAAGGAGATACAAAGACCCTTACTCACTTCCTAAAATCTGCAACAAGTTCCATCAATGAAAATTGCATTCACGACGACTTCACCAAAACCATCAAGAAACCACAAGAAAATCAAATTAGCCAAAAACAAAAAGAGATTTTCTAGAATTTGAATATACAAACGCACAATTGACTTACCAGAAATAGCAGAGAGCTCCCGGTCTGTCTTTGTGAGGCCCATGCGGTGATTTGATATTACTCGTAGTTTCATGGGTTTTATGGATGTTTAATTGTGTCTCTAATTTAATAAAACAGGCTATATTGGGGAGGGGTGGGGGTTCCTCAGTTCTATAAATATAACATTAATTATTTTATTTATATATTTATATTTAGCAAAGATTTCTAAGAAATATTTTATTATCAACGCTAACTATACAATTATGCTTCAGCATATTTCTGTTTTGGTCCTACGTAAAGTTCTTCGATTAACTGCAAAGCTATTGTTATGTGAAAGTATTGAAAGACTTTTCAACCTACAAGAGTTTTATAACAAAAGACCTTTGTTATTAACTAACAAATGGTTTTCTAAACTGTTCCAGACTTTTGTTATGTCAACGTTTCACTGAGTCTTCGTAGTTTTGCTTTTGTTGACAAACTATAAAAGCAGATGAGAATTATGGCTACAAATAATCAAAATGAAAGCCATTCTTCTCGTATTCGTTGTTGTACTCATCGCTCAGGTGTACGGTAAAGTCGCTCTAAACAAGGAGCCTGAAGATACTACCGAAGAACCTGAACTTCCTGGTAAACATTATAAATTATGTAGACAAAAACAATAAAGTCATTTCGAAAATGTTATAAAATATCAGTTGTTCAAAGAAGAATAGAATCTGTAAGAAGGATATTCGGCATGTGAAAGGCTTTTGAGATAACGTTCAAGGAAAGACAAATATTGTTATTACAGAACCAACGAACAATATCAATCGAGGTGGGATAGAACTGTCAATATCATTTATTATAATTGAGCAAGACACGGTGAAATGGAGCTTTATTTGTGGAATGCAAAGGGTTATAAGGATTTTGGCAGGATCATTTTTGATAAGGACAAAATGATCATTTGTCTAGATATAAATATTAATATAAAAATGAATATTTCAAAACAAATTGATACGCAATAAATAAAAAAGATATTCTAAATTAAAATTATTTTTTATTTAGAACCAAAAGCAGTAAAGAAACACACCTGGAGAGAATGTGGGGTTGTCAAACCACAATTGAAAACCAAGTTCGGAGTCTTCTTTTGCAAAATAACTTTCTGGTCGTTTGACAAGGGAAAATGCAAACCCCGAGGATTTAGATGTTAAAAACTCACCAGTTTTATCATCTGCTTAGTTGCTATTAATATATTTTTAATTCAATAATTGTTTTTTCTTCTATTTAATATTAAAATCTGAAACTTCTTTAAATTTTCACCACTGATTTTTTTTTCATTTTCATGACATTATTTAAAAAAAATTTGACTGAGTCATTAAAAATATCGATGATTTTTGATATTCACAAATTTTCGGCACAGCTTTTTCAAGTGATATCTTTACAAATTCACAGTCAAATATTTTTTAAAAATAATGTTATTTTAAAATCATTAGTTGATAAATATTTTATTATTATCATAATATTAATTTTTGTTAAACAGAAAAAAATATCATTTTTATCTGTAAATAGTATATTATAATTAATCATTATTGCTGTGATTCAATGAGATATAAGGTTAAGAAATGGAAAATCTATTTAAAGTAATAGAAATAACAATTCTGTAAATTTTTGATTTGTTTACAGTATTAGTATATTTATTGTATGGATAAAAGCAAATTACAGTTAATTTATTAATCTTCAAACCTCAAACTGCTCACACAGTGGCCTAGCTAGAAATCTTGGGCTCATATGCAACAATCAGTTTTCTGTCTCACCGAAAAGTAGGACGTTCAGTAACCTTACTTTTGACTGTAAATATAAGCGTCACTTTAAATATAAAATAATATCATCAATTATTCCGTTCAAACAAATATGTAAGCTTTTCATTTTACTTTTATGTAGCTGACTTCTACTAAGAAACCTCATTTTATAAAATTAAAAACAGTTAGAAAATCATCAAAAAATTGAATTCTTAACAAGGCTTTCACATAAATACATAAATACCTTTTCTTTATGATGATAAAATCCATCATAAGCTCAACTTATCTGTGTGTTGAAAATCTTGTTATGCTGGACACTAGGTTGTTATAGTTAAAAAAAACTAGACCAAAATCGCATTGAAATAAATTGTTAAGTATTTTTCAGTTCAATGTCAGGTTCGGTTCAGGAATCGGGTTCAAAATTAATAAAATGAACATGGTAAAAAGTAGAAATGTATTTTGGTAAAATATCTTTTATTTAATTTTCAAAAAAAATTTCGTTTAATTAAATAGTTAAAATATTTTTTCAGTTTACTGTTTGTAAAATTTGCTTTTTGTGGTGATAATATAAATTTCCAAGCTGAAAAAGAACTCCTTACGCTAGGGTTGCCAACTTTTATCCATAAATCCTATTTTTTAAAAATGAAATTTCCATTACCAATTTTTATTTGTTTATTTGTTGAGAATCAATTTTTTATTAAGTATATAATTGGTCGAATTAATGTTGAAATACTTTTATTTTTATTATTATTATTATTATTATTTTGAAAATTTCATTTTGTTAAATCTAAATTGCTTTGAAAAATTTCAACTTTTAAAACATGTATAAAAATTTGACTTTTAAAATTAAACTACAAAAAATTTACTTTAAAACATGTATTAAAATTTAACTTAAAAAAAACACTTAAAATTACAAGAATAAATTATAACTTAAATTTCATCTTTAAAAAAAGCGCCAAAATAAATTCAAAAAATTCCGCCAAATTCAAAATATATTTTTTTAAAAAAAATCTGCTCACACAAAATTAATTAATTTAATTACATAATTATGTAATCAAGATAATCAGAGATTAATTATGTAATTACGTAATTTAATCCGTCGCCAAAGAGGAGGGGGTATGCTTCAATGTGCTCCTAACTACCTACAAATAAACCAATGTATGTTGGATTCAGTATCTAGAACTATAAAAATTACAAATGAATGAAATGTATTATGATATTCTTCAAATACAATTTAAGGATAGAATTTCTTTACGTTTAATGGATACCGATTAAATATTTTTAGAAATTAAAAGAGATGAGGCTTATGAAAATTTATTTGATGAAATTAAAAAAGATGTAAAATTAAATATTTAATAAATGAATCTGGTGAATTATTTACTTATAAAGATGAAAAAACTGGGAATTCAATGTTAAGTGTCATTGCCATTAGATCGAAACAATATGCATTGAAAATAGTCAAAGGTGAAGAAAATAAAAATAAAGGAATTAAAAAATCTGTTACTAAAAAAATAAAATTTAATGATTTAAAAAATTGTTTAGAAAATACATTCGAAGGAAAAAAAGTTGAAATAATTCATAATATTAAATGAAAAAATCATGAAATTTATCTTGAAAAATCTTTAAAAACAACATTGGATAATAGTGATGACAAGAGATGAATTCAAGATGATGGAATTACAATTTTAGCATTTGGAAATTATAAAATTATAAAATTATATAATTATAAAATAATAGAATTACAATTTTAGGAAATCCCGAGTTTTTTTATCTGTCGATATTTTATTTTTTTAAAGTGATGTGTTTTTAAGTATTTCCAGTAAATATCCTTGCTTGAGTAAATTAGTTAATTTGTTAGTTTTGCATTTTTACAGATTACCAAATTCTGAAGAGAAATTGGTAAGTTTTGAAAATTTGTAAAAATTTCGGTTTTTTGACCTAATTTTGATATTGGTTTTTGACAAGAACTCATATTATTCTGTAGGCTTTGGGGTTTTGAACTCTGAAAGTACTTCAATAGAATGCGATATCTTGAATATAAGAGCTTAAAAGACAGAATATTGACTTACTATTTCATTGACTCAAACCTGTTTTGAACGTCTGTGGAACCTGGAAGATAAATTTCTGAGAAAAATTCTGTAACAAAAACCAAAATCCAAACAGTGAATATTTAATATCAAATAAAATTTATTGGCCACATAATGATTTTCCATATATAAATTTAGGTGTTAACAAATGAAAAACATGAAATTATTTGATTTGTAATTTGATTTACTAAAAGAATCACTTTTCTATTTATATCAATTCAGCAATGTCTAAGAAATTACCCAGAGTCATCAAAATGAGAGTTGTTTAAATATTTGATTTTGACGTTTCAATTTTTAAAATGTAATAAATACAGACAACATATATATAACTATTGAGTGACTTGAGTTGTGCTATCAATAGTTATATGTCTTTTTCCTTTTCCTAAGTACAAGCGTAATTATTATAACTTAATTTATTCAATTAAAATCTTCCAATCAAATTTCGAGACTCGACGGATCCAAATTTAATTGGTTCTCTAACAAAGGCTATCCGCGGATACCTTGAGTTCACTTATATACGTAGAATACATAAGTAAATTTATTAATTAAAATGATATCAAAAATTTATAATAAATATTTTATTATTAATGTCAACTATACAATTATTTAACCACTCAAACTTTTTTGAGCCCACGCAAATTTACCATTTGATTAATTTGCTTATTGTTACGTCCAGTGCGAAGGTTGACAATTTATCAACGGTGGTCAAAGCAGACTTATCTGAAAGACTTTTGAAAGAGTATTGAACAAATACATTGATAAGTTTAAGGTTTATTCAACATTTTGTTTGCTAAACGCTTCACTGAGTCCTCATTGTTTTGTTTTTGATGAATAAATATAAAAGCAAATGAGAATTATTGCTACAAATAGTCAAAATGAAAGCCATTCTTTTAATTCTCGTTGTTGTACTTATCGCTCAGATGTACGGTAAAACTCTTTTTGACAAGGATGACGAAGCTACTCTAAAAGAAATTAATAATCTAGGTAAGCATTATCAATTATGTAGAAAATAATATTGCAAGTCATCAAATAGAAGATAAAATATCAGTCACGAAATGAAGAATGGAAACTGTACGAAAGATATTCGAAGTTTGAAAGGGATATGGCATTAGTATTTGAAAAACTTTAAAATCCAAGGAAATAAAATACTATATATACAGAAGTGAGGAACGATAGAAATCGAGATGGAATAGAACTGTCAAAATCTTTATTTGTGGAATGTGAAGGTTTAGAGGGATTTGGACAGGATTACTTATGATAAGGATATCTGATTTCGATGTCGAGAAGATCAAGCGGTTATGATCATTTGTCTCAATATAATATTTATAAATAAAAAATATTTTAAAATACATTTTATTCTTAGTAAAATTAAACAAAAATATTCAAAATTAGAATTATTTTTATTTTAGAACCAAAAGCAGTAAAGAAAATAACCTGGAAAGAATGTGGAGTGGTCAGACCACAATTGAATACCAAGTTCGGAGTCTTCTTTTGCAAAATAACTTTCTGGAAGATAAACAATGCAAAATGCAAACCCAGAGGATTTAGATGTTAACTTCTTTTAATTTTCACCACTGATTTTTTTTTCATTTTCAAATGACATTATTTAAAAAACATTTCAATGAGTCATTAAAAATATCGATGATTTTTGATATTCACAAATTTTCGGCACAGCTTCTTCACGTGATATCTTCAGAAAATTCACACTCAAATATTTTTTAAAAATAATGTTATTTTAAAATCTTTAGTTGATAAATAGTTTATTATCATAATAATAATTTTTGTTAAACAAAAAAAAAATATCATTTTTATCTGTTACTTACTACAGTAAATAGTATATTATAATTAATCATTATTGCTGTGATTCAAAGGGATATAAAGTTAAGAAATGGAAAATCTATTTAAAGTAATAGAAATAACATTTCTGTAAAGTTTTGATTTGTTTACAATATTAGCATATTTATTGTATGGATAAAAGCAAATTACAATTAATTTATTAATCTTCAAACTTAAAACTGCTCACATTAGCAGTTTTCTGTCTCACCGAAAAGTAGGACGTTTAGTAAACTTACTTTTGACTGTAAATATAAGCGTCACTTTAAATATAAAATAATATCATCAATTATTCCGTTCAAACAAATATGTAAACTTGTCATTTTATTTTTATGTAGCTGACTTCTACTAAAAACCTCATTTCATAAAATTAAAAACACATTTAGAAAATCATCAAAAAATTGAATTCTTAACAAGGCTTTCACATAAATACATAAATACCTTTTCTTTATGATGATAAAATCCATCATAAGCTCAACTTATCTGTGTGTTGAAAATCTTGTTATGCTGGACACTAGGTTGTAATAGTTAAAAAAACTAGACCAAATCGCATTGAAATAAATTGTTAAGTATTTTTCAGAGCTGAAACAAAAAGTTCACGGTCAGGTTCGGTTCAGGAATTGGGTTCAAAATTAATAAAAAGTACATGATATAAACTAGAAATGTTTTTTGGTAAAATATCTTTTATTTAATTTTCAAAAAAAATTTCGTTTAATTAAATAGTTAAAATATTTTTTCAGTTTACTGTTGTTAAAATTTGCTTTTTGTGGTGATAATATAAATTTCCGAGTTGAAAAAGAACTCCCTACGCTAGGGTTCCAAATTTTATCCATAAATCCAATTTTTAAAAGGACATTTTCGTTACCAATTTTTTGCATCATCGATACTATAAAATATAAAAAAGTATTATTTTAAAAATTTTTAAAACCAACATTAATCTTTATTTTTAAATGAATATTTCAAAGTTGATTTAGCATTTTTCAGGAAATTTTTGTCTTTTAGAATGTTTTCCGACAAATCACCTCAACTATCTTTTATATTAAAATAAATAAATAACTCATTCTTTATAAGATTAACAGAACTTCTGTTTCTGTCTTCTCACCATTTAATTGCTATTACTGCGTAATGGGTTAATTGATTTTCTTTTTTCAATAATATTTGTAATATGTAATTTTCCCAAAAAATTGTCAAAACTTAATTCCAAAGGACATGTCCTTTTAATATGTAATTTCAAGTCCTGAAAAATGGAATGTTGATAACCCTACTCTACGCTTACTTTATTTAATTCTTTTAAAAATAATGAATTTGGAAAATATTTTTCAACTTTTTACTTTCTATAAGACCCCTTTTAAGAAATCCAATTTATAAAATATCATATAATGCAACAAAACTCCAGACAAACTTTGCACAATAATTTTTATTAATTAATGTAATTAATTATTGCTGGCATTTTTCCGTTGCTTTCCGTTGTAATTAATTATTCAAAAATAAATTTTAGAATTTCAGATGGATTTAATAGTTATTAAAATAGGTGATTTTCTGTGTTTTTGATTTTTTAAATTTAAAAAAATAATTTTTCTTGGTAGAAGTCAGCATAGTAAAAATATAACTTAACTAAAAAGCTTACATATTTGTTTATATGGAATGATTTGTGATTTGAAAACATCTAAAATTTCTTAGAAAACATTCGAATTGAATTTATTTTGCTTATAAATATCTAAAAATGATCAAATGTTTTTTTTAAGTAGCACTATTTAATTTTTTTATTATCATTTCAATATATAAATGGTAATTTATAATGTTAGTTTGGCAAAATAAAATTATAAAGAGCAGGGAAATAAAATTAATATCATAAGATTAATATTAAGCTCATTTCTTTTTTATAAAGTACATTTATCTATTTTAGTTTACAAAGTTATTTTTATAAAGCAAATTTATAAAGTACAAATGATTTTTTTTGTATTCACTTAAAATTATTCCTTTATTTTTCTTCTATCATTCAAAAATTTTCTTTAAGACCAGGTTCCTTACACCTGATTCAGTTCAATAAAAACTCCTATAATAAAATGAAAAAATCAATAAAGTTATAATATAGGAACATACATACTTACCCGTGTCGCATGTAATTTGTTCAACTGAATAAAAACTTATATTATAGGAAGGAAGGAATTAGAAGAAAATTTTTTTTAACGTAAAAACATAATACATAGTAAGTAGTGCATGCACAATTTCAAAATGTAGAAATGTTCAGTTCAATCAAAACTCTATATAAAACTATTTCTAGTAAATTTTTAGACAAATTTTTTATAATATAAAGCCGAAAATCTTTGAACAAATTACCAATAACTCTACTTTGAGTTGTAGAGAAAATTAAGAAATAATTTCGTAAGATTTTTCATGAAATTCAATCAATTTAATATTTTTACAACCTTTCAGATATTTCAAAAATATCAATCGAAACTCTAGGTTTTTGAGTTTTTACCTCATTTGCCATTTACCAGGAGCAGTGGAACCAGAACCTTCAAATGAGGAGCTTAAAAAATATGGAAAACATAAGGTTTCCGATAACTTAAGTTTAAAAAAATTTTTTATAAAGTATAAACAATCAAAATCAATAATACCATTGAAAATGAGGAAGATTTTTATAAATTTGGGAAATTAACAAAAATTTCCTTAACCTCATAAAATCAATAATTATATAATATAAATATCAAAATTTTGGATTTGTCAAAAGGTAAAAATGATGGCAACCAAAACAAATTTTTAAGGAACAGAGGAATAGTTTATTCGAATATAGAATTTTTTAATAATAAATTTTATTTTAATAAATTTTAGTTTTCAATTAATCGGACTTACATTTATTCGAAAATAATTCCATTAATTTACATAAATTGGCATAAATTCCTAAATAAATCCTAAAAATTTAATTAAAACTACATTTATAATAAATGATGATTAAAAGTATTATTTAAGATCTTGAATAATGATCTCATAAATATACGAGATCACAATCCAACCCTAAAATATACTTTATTAAAAATTTACCTGTCAGCCATTTTAAAAATGCTAATTCATAAACTTAACCATAATTGTAATTGGTTGTTCATTAAAACTTCTATTATAGAAGGTTTTAATGAACTGAAATAGATGTATACATTGACTACCGTTGTTTTTCTTTCAAAACATTTTAAACAAAATAAAAATTATGTTTTAGTGCTTTCTCGTGTTTGTTAGTCTACAGGTGTTTATGATTAACACAAAGAAATAAAATTAACTTGAAATTAATTAAATTATTTTTAAATATGAAAAACACTAATGGGCTCCTAATTTTGCTATTGATGATTTTGATCAGCTGTGCCGAACCTTTTATCAAGTGGGAAACTATTTAAATTAAAAAACCTTTGCGGGCATATTTTTGCAAAAATAGCAAAATATAAAATCATTATAAACAATCAAGAATGTTTTTATTAAGAAACAATCATGCATTTTGTATTAAAATAATGGGAAACAACACAAACAAAGTTATTTATACATCATTTTAATTTAATTTAAAATTGGAAAATTTAAAAAATGCGTTTGAAAAATTATACATTGTAATATTGATTTTTAACCAATTTTAGAAAATCACACACGGGAATTTGATAAAATTTCCGCTAGCACTAGGTTGAGAACCGCTGATTTAGATGTATATTCTTTTGAAAAATCTAATATAAAATATTGTGACTCGGATATGTTGCCGCGAATTATAACATAATTATTCGTGCTATGTAAAACACTGGGAATACAATGAGGTAGATCGGGGTCAGCATCCTTTTAGCTGTGGTGTGCCAAGCCACACTGCCAATTAATTCAAATTACCACCTTATTTTTTTTATAAATAAATGGTTAAAACCCACACTAAAAAGTACCCGCTTCAACTGGTATCACAACAGAACGAAACCCATTTTAAAAAGACCCGCTCAATTCCACGACGAGAATCTGAAGAAAGTTACAGGGTTAAATTTAGTCTCTAGTTGAAAGCCCCACAGTAACACATGTCTGATATACAGATTTTTAATGCCACGTGTAAATACAAGAGATGCTTGTGAGATTATTTGATATTGGATGGAAAATTGTTGTTTAATAAAGCAAAGAAATACAATTTCAATACCAATACAAATTATATTTATCTAATAATATTAAAGAATATATGTAGAACCGCTTTTAGCAGTATAAGAGTCACTGTTATCTAGACCACTTTATATTGGTGTATAGAGAGCCATTAACAACTCCACCGCGTGCAAAATCTGGCGCACGTAACATAGGTTGCCAACCCTTGAGGTAGACGTTATTAAACTAAATTAAGAGAAAAAGTTTATTTTAACACTAGAAGCCATATAAAATAGTGTGCATAAATATGTCAAGTTATGTAATATAATATTTAAACAATAATTAATGAAAATAAAAGGTTTTGAAGCATTTCTCATGCAAATTTACACCACATTTTACTCAACTTTTTGTGCCATTTTCTTACAAAGTGCACATCGATTTTGTTTATTAGTTGGAATCATCCAATGATCTACCGATCACATTGAATATTGAGAGTCATCCGACTAGATAATTCTTATGAAGAGGTTGGTCTTTCTCTCCTTTAAGTGGGATTTTCATTGAGTTTTAAGTACAGTTGTATTGTAGCAGCAGCTCGAGCTTGCGACTGGCACCCGCTCAGATGGTTTATATCAACATTTCCATTTTCATCCTCGCAATTTTCTTCAGTCTCAACGCCGTCTTTGGGAGGTGTTATGAACAAATCTACGCGTTTTACCTCCTACCAAAAGTTTTTGTCTTGAACAATTTTTTCCATCTGTGAACATGTTAAAATTCTAAAGCTGAAAAAGATTCAATGTTGTTATAATCCCAGCATTCCCAATTATGAGCATGGATAATATTGTGACTAAAAAAGTTACATATGGAAAAATTAAAATAAGTACACATAACGAAACTTGAACAATAAGAGATTAAATAAAATATGGTCAATATGTAATAAATATGCTATAAAAACGTGTAAACTTGCTTGCCAGATGATGATAGTTGTGCAATATGCCAGTAGTTTACTACCTCTCATCAAGCTTAGGTTGAATTCTGCTGTGGATATTCAAGTACTTTATAACTCTACTTTAAGAGGCACAGACAACCCTTGTCGACAAAACATTCTTCAATTTTTTGGAAGTTTACTGAGTCAATTATCAGCAGAGACTGTTGGATATGACAAATGTCAAAGATTACCTCTACATAGACTCTACTACTACATAAACGCATTTGTCCATTAGTATCAGAAAATCTGAATAAAACTAAAACAAACAGCTTACGGTACCGGCAGAAATAGGTTAACCCACCGAAAGCCTTTCATTCACGTTATCATACGTAGTTTTATGGGTTTTATGAATGTTTAATCGTGTCTCTAATTTAATAAAACAGGCTATATTGAGGGGGGGAGGAGGGGGGGTTCCTTAGTTCCATAAATATAACATTAATTATTTTATTTATTTATTTATATTTAGCAAAGATTTCTAAGAAATATTTTATTATCAACGCTAACTATACAATTATGCTTCAGCATATTTCTGTTTTGGTCCTACGTAAAGTTCTTCGATTACCAGCAAATCTATTGTTATGTGAAAGTATTGAAAGACTTTTCAACCTACAAGAGTTTTATTACAAGAAAGACCTTTGTTATTAACTAACAAATGGTTTTCTAAACTGTTCCAGACTTTTGTTATGTCAACGTTTCACTGAGTCTTCGTAGTTTTGCTTTTGTTGACAAACTATAAAAGCAGATGAGAATTATGGCTACAAATAGTCAAAATGAAAGCTATTCTTCTCGTATTCGTCGTTGTACTCATCGCTCAGGTGTACGGTAAAGTCGCTCTGAACAAGGAGCCTGAAGATACTACCGAAGAACCTGAACTTCCTGGTAAACATTATCAATTATGTAGACAAAAACAATAAAGTCATTTCGAAAATGTTATAAAATATCAGTTGTTCAAAGAAGAATGGAATCTGTAAGAAGGATATTCGGCATGTGAAAGGCTTTTGAGATAACGTTCAAGGAAAGACAAATATTGTTATTACAGAACCAACGAACAATATCAATCGAAGTGGGATAGAACTGTCAATATCATTTATTATAATTGAGCAAGACACGGTGAAATGGAGCTTTATTTGTTGAATGCAAAGGTTTATAAGGATTTTGGCAGGATCATTTTTGATAAGGACAAAATGATCATTTGTCTAGATATAAATATTAATATAAAAATGAATATTTCAAAACAAATTTGATACGCAATAAATAAAAAAGATATTCTAAATTAAAATTATTTTTTATTTAGAACCAAAAGCAGTAAAGAAACACACCTGGAGACAATGTGGAGTGGTCAAACCACAATTGAAAACCAAGTTCGGAGTCTTCTTTTGCAAAATAACTTTCTGGTCGTTTGACAAGGGAAAATGCAAACCCAGAGGATTTAGATGTTAAAACCTCACCAGTTTTATCATCTGCTTAGTTGCTATTAATATATTTTTAATTCAATAATTGTTTTTTGTTCTATTTAATATTATCAATACTGATTTTTTTTTCATTTTCATATGACATTATTTAAAAGACATTTGACTGAGTCATTAGATATATCGATGCTTTTTGATATTCACAAATTTTCGGCACAGCTTTTTCAAGTGATATCTTCACAAATTCACAGTCAAATATTTTTTAAAAATAATGTTATTTTAAAATCATTAGTTGATAAATATTTTATTATTATCATAATATTAATTTTTGTTAAACAGAATAAAATATCATTTTTATCTGTAAATAGTATATTATAATTAATCATTATTGCTGTGATTCAATGAGATATAAGGTTAAGAAATGGAAAACCTATTTAAAGTAATAGAAATAACATTTCTGTAAATTTTTGATTTGTTTACAGTATTAGTATATTTATTGTATGGATAAAAGCAAGTTACAATTAATTTATTAATCTTCAAACCTCAAACTGCTCACACAGTGGCCTAGCTAGAAATCTTGGGCTCATATGCAACAATCAGTTTTCTGTCTCACCGAAAAGTAGGACGTTCAATAACCTTACTTTTGACTGTAAATATAAGCGTCACTTTAAATATAAAATAATATCATCAATTATTCCGTTTAAACAAATATGTAAGCTTTTCATTTTATTTTTATGTAGCTGACTTCTACTAAAAACCTCATTTCATAAAATTAAAAACACATTTAGAAAATCATCAAAAAATTGAATTCTTAACAAGGCTTTCACATAAATACATAAATACCTTTTCTTTATGATGATAAAATCCATCATAAGCTCAACTTATCTGTGTGTTGAAAATCTTGTTATGCTGGACACTAGGTTGTAATAGTTAAAAAAAACTAGACCAAAATCGCATTGAAATAGATTGTTAAGTATTTTTCAGGGACTGAATCAAAAAGTTCAAGTTCAGGTTCGGTTCAGGAATCAGGTTTAAAATTAATAAAAAGTACATGATATAAACTAAAAATGTTTTTTGGTAAAATGTCTTTTATTTAATTTTCAAAAAAAATTTCGTTTAATTAAATAGTTTAAATATTTTTTCAGTTTACTGTTTGTAAAATTTGTTTTTTGTGGTGATAATATAAATTTTCGAGCTGAAAAAGAACTCCCTACGCTAGGGTTGTAAACATTTATCCATTAATACTATTTT
Organism: Schmidtea mediterranea; assembly: GCA_022537955.1. Taxonomy (NCBI): domain Eukaryota; kingdom Metazoa; phylum Platyhelminthes; order Tricladida; family Dugesiidae; genus Schmidtea; species Schmidtea mediterranea. The sequence goes on from CM039681.1 coordinate 8,374,615, forward strand.
TTAAACAGGACATTTCCGTTCCCAATTTTTGCATCACTATAAAAAATAAAAAAGTATTATTTTAAAAAAATTTAAAACCAACAATAATCTTTATTTTTAAATGAATATTTCAAAGTTGATTTAGCATTTTTCAGGTAACTTTTTTCTTTTAGAATTTTTTCCGAAAAATAACCGTTACTATCCTTTATATTAAAATAAATAAATAACTCATTCTTTATAAGATCAAAAGAACTTCTGTTTCTGTCTTCTCACCATTTAATTGGCATTACTGCGTAATGGGTTGATTGATTTTCTTCATGCAATTAAATATGTTATATTTAATTTTCCCAAAACATTTTCAAAACTTAATTCCAAAGGACATGTCCTTTTAATATGTAATTTCAAGTCCTGAAAAATGGAATGTTGGTAACCCTACTCTACGCTTACTTTATTTAATTCTTTTAAAAATAATGAACTTTATTTAACTTAATTCTTAACTTAATTCTTAACTTAATTTTTAAAATTTTAAAAAATAATTTTTCTTGGTAAAAGTCAGCTTAGTAAAAATATAAATTAACTAAAAAGCTTACATATTTGTTTATATGGAATGATTTGTGATTTGAAAACATCTAAAATTTCTTAGAATACATTCGTAATTCCTTTTTAATATCTACAATGATGCTCTTACTTATTGTCAAAGATCATTTTATATTGTCTACCCATATTTTTTATTCGGCCCAATGGCGCACATATCACCCGGCAAATTTTTTAAGTTTAAAAATACAAATTTTTTGTAGGATAAAGACAATGACTTATAAAAAAATTTTCAAGGTCATTGTATTACTCATCATATTTTTTCAAGGTCATTCGAATTTTTAAACATTTTTAAAATTTAATTTACTACTTATTTTTATAAGTAGTATACATTTTTTAAATTTATTACTTATTGTTATTATTATGATTATTAATATGATTATTACTTATTATTAATATTATTATTATTACTTATAAATATTTTTATTATTATTATTATTAATAATATTATTATTATTATTACGTATAAATACTTTTATTATTATTATTATTATTATTACTTTTTTTTTGTTTTTATTATCAATAATAATATTAATATATATATTATAAAACAACTACATAAAAACAACTACATACAAAAACAACTACAAAAAAACAATGAATTATTAATAATAAATACATTAAAATATTTTTACACGTAAAGCAAATATAAAAATATAAAGTTATATTTCCTGTTTCTTCACGCTGGGGTTTTGCATGAAAATATAATAAAAATATTATAAAAATGAAAATTATAACAAATAAATTATAACAATATTATAAAAATTATAACAAATAAATTATAAAAAAATTCATCTAAAATTTTCATAATAAAAAATGAAAACTATTACAAGTTTTCCTAATAAATAAATTAACAAAAAACTGATTTTTAAAAATATTATTTAATTTAATCGGATAACAACACGTCATCAATATCAATGTTATCTTCGTTAAAAGTTAAACCATCAAAAAGCTGCCCATAATCTTCATTATCGCTGATTTCTGTAGAGTCATCAAAACTGGGGCTCGAACCACCGAAAAGCGGCTCATCCAAGAAATTAACTATTACTTGGTCACTATCTATAGCATCAACCCCAAAAAAATGCCCAAATGCGATACTCGTATTTTTCCCCACTCATAATCGCTTATCATCATTATTACTCAAAGCGATTTTACTGTTTCTAAATGTATACAGCTGGTGGTTCCGCGTCCCTATCCTACTTTAAGGTACTGTGAATACTACGTTCTTATTGTAGCAATCCAAATACGACTGATGTTTGATGTCAGTACCCAAAATCTTCACCCACTTAGCCCTCATTGTGTCTGATTTACCTAATAAACTATAGCACTTGGTTCTTAAGAAAACCCACTCCTTATACCCGAGACCTTTACTTTCATCTTTAAATTTTCCTATAACTGAATCTAGTTTCCTCGAGTATAAGGGATGTGCCGGGTCATAACTTGAGGTATCTAAAAGGTTGTCTCTTATCATTGCCGGCAAAAGAATGTCAAACTTACAGTGCTTAACCTCAAGGAAAAACGAATCAGTGTCGCCGGCAACGACATTAATATCACAGTTAAATTCTTATCTATATTTTGCAAATTCATTATATTGTAATTGGTACATACGCAGCTTAGACAGGTCTAGCACTGATTTGCCGATGTAGTTAGGCCTGTCTAAACATATAGAGTCTTTTTTCAGATGAGCAGCAATCAAATCATCCACTATTTTAATGGACGTTTTGAAAGTCGGTTTTGAAGCATATACAATCATCTTTTGAGATGAATTACATAGCCTCAAATTCAACCGTTTTTTCAAATTCTCAACGGACTTCCCATATAAGCTATTATTAAATAATTTATATAAATCTCTATGAAGCTCGCACTTTGAGTTTGAGCGTAAATCTGTGTTTCTCTGTATATAATCTCTAAAAATAGGTGATTGCTTAAATTTAATTGCTCTATGAACACAATCAACCTCCACACCCAATTCTATGTACAGCTTAAGAAGTCTCCAGTGAAGAACGTGGTTCTTCTTACTGTAATGCAATAGCATTAACTTCTCAACTTTTGAATTGGGCGGACACATTTTATCCGGAGCAAGCGGAAAGTCATTCAAATACTGATGCACACGCTCAGGGATATTGATGTCAACTTCCATTGTATAGCCATACGGAGAGAATTCAATATTCGCATTCCCACATTCACTCAGCACATCATGCAGATTATAATGCACCCAAACAAAATCACCATACGGAAGGTTTTGGCTAAGTGCCCAACCATCTAAATTAATAATGTCAACATACAAGAGTTCTGTATCTTCAGAACTTGCAACATAATGTTTGTTAACAAATGTTAACCCACAAATCAACATCTGTCTTAAAGGTTTTATCATACCAAAAACCGTTTAAACAATGGGACACCATTTTACGCGAATTCTGGTGTTACATGCACTACTAGAATGACAATTCACCAGTTTATTTAAATTAAAATGGCGGTTTAATGATATTGATCACCGTCTTGTAATAATAAAAGATTAATTGGGTTACCGCCGATAACCTTTGTTCGATGAATTAAGACGAGATGGGGATGGTGAGGTACGTAATCAATATCATTCAATTGTTTAGAAGGGGTGGTGTTATATTCAAAAAGGTTGATTGCCAAATTTAAATCACTATTGTTTCTCTCAAATTTTGGGATTCTACAGAGTTTCATTGGACAATCATTAATTGGATCGTAATTCAATTCATCCATAAAGGTAGTGTAAGAAGAAACACGCTCCCTATTCTTTAAAAAAATCGCTAAAACACTATATATAAAACACGAATGATCTGTGTTTTTAACGTTTACAATAGCCTTTTTACCTACTAGAGATTCAGGTGTAGGGATAAAACTATGTCCAGCTAATCGACTTATCGGATAATATGTTATTAAAATAAAATCAATTTCACTAATCTTAACTACGCGCCACCCACTTCCTAAATATGTGTATTTTTCGATTTTCTCTTTTAATCGACTCACGCCATCAGCAAGAAAACTATCGGCGAAGACATTCGCGCAATATTTGTTCCTTATAGAAAGAAGCTGAACCTTTAGCAATAGCAAATTGAACAATTTCCTTTGTTTTCAATGGATATATTGCATACTTAGAATTAAGCCCCAGTTGATGACCGGCTAATACAGAGGGCTCAACACGAACTCTTCTCATCAATCATTTTGCATCAACTAATTGAAGAATTGGTGCTGTGGTAGCACTTGTTAGTGATAATGCAGAATCAGATCTTTTCAATCTAATGTGTATATTAACACCTGCGAGTAAATATTTCGGTTAATCCATAAAATTGAGTTGCAATGATGAGCACATGGTAAATAATTTCGAACCTTTAATCCATTTTTTTCTATCGTCATCACTACCATAACCCATAAGAGTTAAACATGTATTTTTAGTATCGCTATTGTAATTTATAATAGTTTCTATTAGAGCTTTGTGAATATATGTACTGTTACCACCCTCAATCTTTATATTATTAAATCCGAGAACTGCATCTTTAAAAAGTGTATGAAACAAGAAATTGTTTGGTATTACATCACTAGGTTTACCCAACGGTTTTCTATCTTTATCTACAACTTTGATTTGAACAGTTAACAATGTATCGTTCAAATCTAGATATTCAGTTTGGGAACCATTAATATAAAATTCAATATCAGTTCTACTATCCATTATGAAATTCATCGGGAATACGTCTTCAAAGGCACCCATTTCAATTACACCTGGGGAGATGGCCTATCAAATAAGCACAATTCAGATTTACCACAAATCATTTTTGAAATATATTTCCATGTCCTTTCATTCGTTGGTTTATATGTTTATGATGTCTTTTACGTTTTTGAGCCGGTGCTGGTTCCTGTTTTTGAAACATACCTGCAACACTAGGTAGAACTTTCCCTAACTCGGATAATGCATTTGATTTCAGAGATGGTAATATTTTCTGCTCATTCATTATCACATCTTTAGCAGTTTTAATACCAAAACTACCAATGCGTTTAAGAATAGGGAGTGCAAATCTACCAATAGTTCTCAACTATCCTGATCCATACTGTTTACCAATAAAATATGGTAATTTGCCACCACTTTGGCTACCACTATTCATACTAATAATATCATTATTGGCAATCTAATTTACGAAATTGTAATGTCAAATAGGTTTTTGTATCTTCACTAAATTCAATACATTTACCACTATCATCACGAATATATTCTATATTGTTTATACATGATGTTGATACCGGTAAGTACATGGGATGGATTATCGATATTTATATTGACAACTTCATCCTGGTCATGTTTATCAACCCAAACAGCTTTCAATAGAGAAACCAAAGAATCACCAACAATTATAGGATCGATGATGTTAGTATATATGAACATTTGTCTATGAAGTTTTATTATTTTTGGTTTGCGTACACCAAAAGCACTTGCCCTATATGTTTGCTTATCTAATTCCAATTTATTAGCCAAATTTTTGTAAAATTTATGTAACTTCACGAAATGTTATTATTCAGACTTAATTTGTATATTCCATCTTTAACAAATTCAATAGTTTTAAATATATAAATAAATAATTAAATAAATTTGCAACGATTTAATTAAACGATATTGCCAATAAAAAACCTTTCGTACGATATATTTCGATAGCACAGCTATCATCTTCAGGTACTCAAAACCAACTAAAAATATTACGAATTAACATTTAATTTAAACAAATTATTTTTTATTAATTTAATTTTTTAATAAATAAATATTTTTAAAAATATATTTTAAATTAATTTTAAATTTTAAATTTTTTACTTATATTCTAATTTTTAAAAATTAATGTAATTAAAAATTTTCAATTATTTTAATAATATTAAAAAAAACAAACATGATTTAACATACGTAAACTATTTAAAAACATTCAAAACATTCGTAGTCACAGCACTCTGCACAATAATCTTTGGATCCAATGACCTTATCAGCAATGCTTCACATATCACTCGTTCCCAATAACTATTAAAACTTCTCAACAAAATTCTAAAATCAGACATTCCTATATCACTTTTACAGCCTCTATTGTGTTCACTAATATTGGTCAAACCCTTCAATCGACAATGCTCTAGAACTCGAGTACAGAGATGACGGGAAGTCTCTCCAATGTATGTGGCATTACACCCATTACATGTAAATTGATAAACGAGATCAGAACACAATCCAACCGGAGTTTTTGATTTATTAATAAACATATTGCGTGCCTTACACGAATTAGAGACGATCTTATACTCTAAATTTCCTATCAGTTTACCCAACTTCCTCTTATAATTTGTAAAGCCTTCAGAGTACGGCAATACTAACACATATTTAGGCTCAATTTTTTTATATCCATTTTTACCATCAACCAGATCAACACTCAATTCACACCCATCCGACAAATTACATTCAGACTTTCCACAACATGGATACTTAGGATTTTTAATCAATTTATCAACAGTGTCTTTTATCATCAACAATAAAAATGATTTAGAATATCCATTCTTTATCAACAACTCAACCAATTTATCAACACTTTTTACCGAATTAGCAAAAGTAAAAGATAAAGCCCATGAACGATAAATCAATCCTTTCACCATATTTCTCTTATACTTAAGTATATACTTAAGTATACTTAAGTATAATAGAAAAATTTAGTTTCTGGCATTTTTTAAAAATATTTGAAAGTATAAGCTTATTAATACTATATTCGACTAATTAGAATCATGCAATACTAAGAAAATAAGTAAAAATATATAATGGAAATGGCAATGATGATTTGTTGGCACTGTTAACATTAACTTCTTTGGTAACCAGTTGTTGTAATTTCATTATACGATTGAACTGATCAGTTTTTTTATTAGAATAAATTTTTTACTATATTGAACTTGATTCATCATTTTTTCATTAAGATTTTCATTCAATTCTAATATTGATTTTCTTAATTCATTTTTGATAATACCAATGGTCTTATTTAGATATATAATATCATAATATAATTCGTTTTTAGTTCTTTTTAAAGTCTCATATGTGTGTTCAAATCGGTATTGAAAATTACTCATTCTTTTAGATAATCTTATGACTGGAGTTTTCAAATATCTAGGCCTATCTATCATATACAAAATATCCATCAATACTGCTGTATCAGGACCTCATTTTATAAAATTAAAAACACATTTAGAAAATCATCAAAAAATTGAATTCTTAACAAGGCTTTCACATAAATACATAAATACCTTTTCTTTATGATGATAAAATCCATCATAAGCTCAACTTATCTGTGTGTTGAAAATCTTGTTATGCTGGAAACTAGGTTGTTATAGTTAAAAAAACTAGACCAAAATTGTATTGAAATAGATTGTTAAGTATTTTTCAGGGACTGAAACGAAAAGTTCAAGTTCAGGTTCGGTTCAGGAATCAGGTTTAAAATTAATAAAAAGTACATGATAAAAACTAGAAATGTTTTTTGGTAAAATATCTTTTATTTATTTTTCAAAAAAATTTCGTTTAATTAAATAGTTAAAATATTTTTTAGGTTTACTGTTTGTAAAATTTGCTTTTGTGGTGATAATATAAATTTTCGAGCTGAAAAAGAACTCCCTACGCTAGGGTGACCAACTTTTAACCATAAATCCTAAATTTATAAAAGGACATTTCTGTTACCAATTTTTTGCATCATCGATAATGTTAAGTGCAGGCTCTTAGATTAAAAATATTAAGTATTACTGACGTCACTAAACGGTGACGTTTAAAATAATAATATGATGTTTAGTAACGACACAGAAAAATTATCAAATTTAGAAATACGTCACAGAAAAATTACTAAATTTTGAAATACGTCATCGGAAACTTACTAAATTTGGATTTCTGATGACGTAAATCTAAAATTAGTAATTATATAAACCCAAAATTATAAATAAAGTAATTTTATTATTTTTAATCATTAATCATTAGAAATAATAATATGTTAAAATATTATTAATAATAATAATAATGCCAATAATAAATTACCATGATAATAATAATATATTGTTTATAAAATATAATTATATTAACCATATGTTAAAATATAATTAATAATAATGCCAATAATAAATTACCATGATAATAATAATAATATATTGTTTATAAAATATAATTATATTAGCCATATGTTAAAATATAATTAATAATAATAATAATGCCAATAATAAATTACCATGATAATAATAATAATATATTGTTTATAAAATATAATTATATTAGCCATAGGCTAATTTGATAATAACAAATAATTTATTAGTCATGTGCATACAGTCACATTGAAACAGGAACCACCGATGTCCGCCTTTGCTAGCCACACCACGTAGGTTGTCATAACGCTTTTTATTGGTCATTAAAAAAAAACCTACATGTTAGCTCCAACTCAAACACGGTTTTTCAATTGGCATTTATTGAAAACCGCAAACCTTGAAATTGGACTTATAACTGGGTTTAATGTATGGATAAAAGAAGTATTTGTCTACTTCAATTATTACGATTCATTTTACCAGAATTCGGTATGAATATAATAGATCAAGCTAATAAGGATTTGAGAATGAGTTGCTTTCAATGCCATCAAACAATCAAAATGTTGCCTGATAATGAAATTTTCCGAAAACCCATTGTTCGATGTGGACTTATTCGTAAGAGTGATGCTGAACGTTCGTGCAAATATCTTTTTTTAACCTAAACTATAGCAGATTCAGGTTGTTCACTCGTGTCTTGGAGAACAAAAAGGTGTTTTATATCCAATGTTATATAATTCCTCTAATGCCAACTGTATCAAACTAGCTGTAAATGAACTCGATTTGTTTCGTTTTGCAACAAAATTGATTTCTGGCCTGTATAGATCTTGACCCACCGGTCATTACTCTCTGTACCATCATCTTTCAATAATTTTTCGTAGTAGTGAATTGCGATATCATAGGTATGATGCAGTTTTAGATTCGCATAATGCACGAAAGACTTTCTAACATTTAACGTATCGATTGTATAATTCTGAAAAATTATTTTCACTTGTTGGGAATTTCGGGGCTTCCAATATATATTGATTCCATTCAGCACTGGTTCTATGGAAACAATTATTTGAAGTTTTTGTCCATATTTCAATATTAATCAGATTTATTATTTTAGTACCATTTATTTGGGGTTGCACTTGTGTTATTAACCATGGGTCTTCATAATTTATTGTTAGTTGACGATTTACATAAGTTTTTTTATTAAAATTCAACTTCACTGGTGGTTCAAAATAATTATGTAAATTACTTCTATTTCTTCGATCGGTGCGCAACGATATATTCATACCATCTGGGTACATGTGGCATAAATATCAACTTTTTCCATTAACGGGATTCTTTTAATAGCATAATTTGGAAACAATGGAGTCGCATTCGACCCTAAAACGTTGATTATCATAAGTGTTGCAACGAACAAAACTTTGTTGATATATCCCAATGGTGAGGGATTTTTCGCTGTCTTTTGTTTGAGTGCGGTGTATCTTTCCACGTTTTTGTCTTTAGATCTCAATTGATACTTAGCGTCCTCTGCAACCGGCACCATTTTACATCGATTAGCATGAACGATAATTGTTCCTGCCTTTTTATTATTTTGTGGACGAAATTTTAGATTAGTTTCAGTGGTATCACATACTATGTATGAACCTTTAAATGGTCTCTGTAATTTTGGTGATAGACCCTTTGCTGTTTCTGGTTTATGTACATACACTAAATCTCCTACTTCAATATTGTGAGCATGTGCTCGTTTATCATAGCACTCTTTATACGCTTCTTGACGATGTCTTATTTTAAGTCCAGCTTGAGTCCATATCGATTGAAGTCTTTCTTGCATAATTACTTTGTAATCAGAAAGATCCATGTACTGTGAGATAGGTGCTTGAAATTTTAAGTCAACCGGCATGTTGTTCCGCCGTAAATACATGAGATAGAAAGGTGTTTCACTGGTACTCTCATTCACTGCATTTCGATACGCGAATAAGCATGGCTTGATAAACAAATCCCAATCTTTCTGCTTTCTATTCACGTAGGATGATATTATATTGATTAATGTTCCATTAAAACTTTCAACTAGACCATCCGTTTGTGGATGATAAGGCGATGTACTAAGTTTCAGTATCCCGAATAATTCCGTAATTGGAATAAACAGTTCACTTTGGAAGTTCGCTCCTTGATCAGTAAGTAAATTCTTCGGTGCTCCATATCAAAAAATAATATTTTCTACAAATATCTTTGCAACTGTTTCCGCTTTTTGATTCTGCATCGCATATGCTTCAGGCCATTTAGTTAGATAAATACAGAACACGATAATATACTTGTTGCCATTAATTGTTTCGGGTAATGGGCCAACAATGTTCATTGCAGTAATTTCCATCGGCGCTCCGGGCACTGGCATAGGTTTCAAAGGTACTTTTATTTTCTTTCTCGTATTTCGTCTGGTTAAGAACACTTCACAAGTATGACACCATTGTCTGACATATGATTCAATAGTGTCCCAATAATATTTTTGTTTCAATCTTGATAACGTCTTCCGAGCGGATAAATGTCCACTTAGTGCTCCATCATGGTATATCTACATTAATGTTGTTCGATGTTTGGTTGGAACCAAAATTAATAAGTTTTCATTTTTTACACATTTTAACAAACCATCATAAATGATATATTTATGTTTTTCGTCAACTACATGTTTCCAGTCACTCTCCTTTTTGATCGTGACTGCATGCTTACGCAATTGATTTAATTCATCATCATTTTCCTGATCTTTTTGCAGTTCCTGCAAATTATTAGCGGTTTTGATTGCCATAAATATTGTATTATTATAATTCATTTCATTATTCTTACTCTCATTATTTACAGGGATTCTCGATAGCGTATCCGCATTTCCATTTGATTTGCCTGTTCGATATTTAATTTCAAAATCATATTCTTGTAGGGCTATTGACCATCACATCAGTTTGCTGGCTGAATCCCGATGTTTCATCAACCATTATAATGATCAGTAAAAATAACAAATTTTCTGCCAACCAAATAATGTCTAAACGTTGCTATACCGTAAATCAATGCTAATGTTTCTTTCTCAATTGTAGAATAATTCTTTTCGTGTGGCTTTAACGTTCTGCTGGAATATGCAATTACGTGATCTTTCTCACCTTCGACTTGTTGTCCTAATACTGCACCCAACGCAATATTACTTGCATCTGTCATTAAGATGAATGGTATTCTAAAATTTTGGCATCTCAATATAGGTTTTTAATCAGACTTTCTTTAAGTAATTCGAATGCTTCTTGTTACGTTTTTCCCCATTTAAATTGAGTCTGCTTTTTTAATAATACATTTAATGATTGTGCTACATGAGAAAAGCTTTTAATGAATTTTCTATAATTACTAGCTAAGCCCAGAAATTGTCGAACTTGGTCTACATTTTCAGGGATTGGGTATTCTTTAATTTTCCTCACATTTTCTGGGTTTGAATGCAATCCGCTTCGAGAAATAATATGACCCACATAAACCACTTCCGATTTTCCCCATTCACATTTATAGGGTTTTAATTTTAGATTAGCTTTTAATAATTTTCTAAATACAGTTTCCACATCTTTCAGATGTTCTTTAAAAGTATTTGAAAATATTATTATGTCATCAATATAGAATAACGCATGTGGGATATCACGTAAAACAAAATTCATACCTCGCTGGAACTTAGCAAGTGCTCCAGTTAATCCAAACGGTAACACATTAAATTCATACAATCCCTTACCATCCGAAAAAGCCGTTTTTCTTCGATCTTCTTCTTTCACTTTAAATTGATTGTAACCTTTATTAAGATTGATTACTGTGAAAAATTGTACTTCTCCCATTTGATCAAACATTTCTTGTGGAACTGGAATAGGATATGTTTCTTTTCGCGTAACTTGATTTAATTTCGGATAATCGACACAAAATCGCAGATCGCCGTCTTTCTTTTTAACAACTACTATTGACGATGAGAATTGTGAAGAACTATCTCGTATTATTTTGAACTCTTTCATTGCTTTTATCTGCCTGTCACTTTCCTCTTGATGTATATATGGAATTCTATACTCGTGTTTTTCAAACACCATTTTATATTTCTTTAATAACTCTGTGAATTCCCATTTTTGCGAATCTGTTAAATCATTACTAATGACTTGTGGGTCTTTGTAAATGTTAATATTTCTCGGTAATTTTGGGGCTTTCTCTATTTCAAACTTCGTTAGTTTTCCCAGTTTGGCTTTTGATTTCATTTGGATGGGCTTTGCGTTTTGATTCACTATTCTCACTGGCACTGTTTGGTCTTTGACTTTTACCACTTCATCACGCATTAGAATTTCATATTTTTCTATTAGCTTCTCATTTGGTTCAAATATGCACTCGTCGTTTGAAACATCTAATACATCTGCATAATATATTACCTCCCTTCTTGCTGGCAATTCTAGCGTTTGATTTAAAAATAGTTCTCTAACCTTATGTCCTTTTTTGTCTGTTTATCCTTTCATTAATTTCCCAGTATTCAGATCAAGAGAAATTCCTTGTAGTTGTTCAATCACATCCATACCAATTAAACATCCGACAGGACTATTTCTCGTTACTGATACATAATGCACTAATTCGTGATTACCAATAATTAATTCAGCTTTTAATTTCCCAATTATACTTAAAACATTGTGCGACATTGACCTTATTACTTTACTTTTTGGTTTCATCTTTGATTTATCTTCCATTGTCAACAAATCATCTGACACTACAGTATTACTGGAACCTGAATCTAATAAAGCTTCCACTTTTCTTCTATTGAATAGAATGTTTATTCGAGGCTGTTTGCTTTTATTTCCTAACGTCATCATTGCATAACTGCATTGTAGTCCGAGCATGTTTTTCCGTTCAATTTTAGCGCTCGTGGGTTCAATTTTACCTAATTCAAATTGAATATGTTCTACTGGTTTCATTTTTTTCAATTTTTCAGTTGGATACTTTGGTGCTGTTGGCAAAAACATTGGTGAATACCACTTTGAAAGCGTTTCAATTCCGCTAAGTTTTGGCATAGGTTCTAATAAAAATTGTAGCTCTGGCTTTTTCTCACTCTTCATAATTCCTTTTTGAAAATATTTTTGCTCCTGTTTACTATTATCGATGTCATCATTATTATCGTTATTGTGATCACTTGCTGCGCATAGAGATACTTCACTTCTTTGATCGGTTTTCAGTTGTGCTCTCACACTTGCCATTTCTCTATATTGATGATGAGTAAATAAAAATCTCGCTAAAAGTAGAAAACAACCAATAATCATTTTCCATGACCATCCGGATATTACGTATATTCTATGAGCCGATAATATTTGTGACATTATTACCTTTATTGTTATGATTACAACATAAAATCCAATTAATCCTGCGCATGCTTGTCCTAAAGACATGAATTTCCCCAGATCTTTTTTATCGTTTTATTTGTTGCCTTTCTTCCTCGTTAGGCAATATTTTATCAATCATTTCTTAGATTACACGTTCTTTTTTTGATAGAAATAACAAATTTCTTTGAGCTTCTTCAATATTCTCACTTGCACAGAAAATCATTTGTGCCATCTTATTTAAGGATGTAAAATTTACTAGGTATTCTAAGTTTGTTAATTCTAATTTATCCGGAGTTCTCACTCCTCGATAATCTGGTAATGCTATCCATGAATCCTGTGCTAAACAATACAACGGAACAAGCAATCTATTGCATTGAAGAGTTTTTGGTTTAGTATGCTCTTCCAGTAATATTCTTGTTACGGGTTCCATAAATCGCATTTTTCCGTTTATACTCACCGGCAATTCATTTGTACATTTTTCGTATTTCATAATTTTAACTGTAACTGCTTTGCATTTGTAGCTATATAGGGCCTCTCCGAAGATTCTAGCAAATACACCATTTTCTGATATTAACATAGGTGCTACTAAGTTTGGATTTGTAATGGCCATTGTCATCCTGTTTCTAAGTATTTCTTTATTCAATTTACAATCATTTAGAATCATTTCCCGATATAACTTCTCCATAATGTTTTGACTAAAATGGTACAAATAATCAATTTTATTGTTAAAAAAGTGAGTGAGTTTAATATCATTTGTGTGTATTTTAGTTTTCGCCTCATGCACCATCATTTTTGATACGTAAACATCTCTGTAATTTGTTGCATAAACCATTTGCCCACATTTATTGGTAGTCTTCTTTTTTATAAAACGCATACTATCTGTTGGTAATGTCGACATTAATACTGGTGTGGTTTTCCTCGTTCATACTGGAGTGTACTTAATTGTGCCATTCGATTTATAATTTATATTGAAATTATCGGGGCTTTCTCTAAATTTTTCTCCACTTAACTCTTTGAAAGTCATAGTTTTCAAATGCGCTAAATTACATACGTTAGTTTTAACATCAAATACTAGAATGGATTCTCCGGTTTGACAATTACTTTCTCTCATATTAAAAAACGGATGCGTTTGAAGTTTTCCCGTTTCATCATCAAAAACTCCTTCAAATTCTCTCAATTCTGTCAAATATTCTTCAATCACCACTGATTGTTAATTAATTTTCCCATTTACTTTATATGGTTCTCCTTCACACGTTCCATCTTGTTGTATTACTCCCTTTACAACAACTGTCTCTCTTATTCTGTGATTTACTTTTGCTTTTAATTTAATTTCCGGATTAATTTTTAACTCCTTTGTTTGAAACGCAGCTAAGCAGTTTTCTGGCATTACCTCTACTGGTCGTGGAATAGCGTGCAATCGTAAGCTGTCATACCTGTAGCTTATGTAGTTATTGAACATAAAATAAAGAGCATAATTATTGCCCATGGAAATATCATCTTTTTTCTTACTCTTGGGCTATCCTTTCCATTTAACGGTTTGTATGATAATTTATTTTCATCACTTTCATTTACTATAAGATCATTATTCAATTTCTTTCAACCTCCATTCTTTTTAACCCCCTCTATAAAATATTCATTTGAGATTCGTGCCGCTACGTCTATCAAATTTTCCAAATTATCCGTTTCTGCTATCGCATGAGCTCCAATTTCTAAAACCATATAAGTTAAACTTGTTAACATTAATTCTTTGTCAATTCCATTTTTAGTCAAATTTTCAATTGATTCCTTATCACAAAAGTAATCGTTTTCTCCAATGCTTTGCACAACATTTGGAAGTCTGTTTTTCATTTCAGTTACCATATTTCCTAACTCATACTCTACATCCATTTTTATTTCAAACATCGGATATACTGCTTTAATCAAACCCATTAATATTATTTTTGTTTCATCAACTTCCTGTTCAATTCTCACCAAACTCTGCTTAATCTCGTATAAAGGTCTAGGATTCCTAACAATTATTTTACTATTTATTTCACCTCTTGGTGCCTCAAAAATTTCTTGTTTTTCAAAATGTTCTACCTGAATTTTATTATTCGATTCATTTTCTTCCTTATCACTGAAAATTTCATCTACTTTTGTTTCTTCTATTCCGTTTACGTTATCTTCCTCTATATCTGTATTTGAATTCTCCGAATTATTCACTGAATCTACTTTCTGCTCCTTCTTTGCTACTATACAATTTACTAAATACCCTGCCCTTCCATCGGCATCTAGGTATCCGTTTTCGTCTAATTCCTGTGGCTTAAATCCACAATCATATAAATATTCATCATCATCTAACTCTTGAACATCAATACAATAATTCCATCTTTTCCTCTTTGGTTTGCAGCTCTTCTTCGTAACTTCTGAACCTTTGTACACCAATGTTCCTCTATATACTCTGTTTTTCCCCAATCTTCATAATCTATTGCTATAATAAATGGTTTTAATTCCATTTTAGTTTCTCTTAATTCTTCGCATTAAACATTTCAATTTTTCTCCATACCTCGATTTATCATATAAATATGGTCGTATTATGTTTACTATTTCTAGTTTAGCTTTTTCCTCTAGTTCTATATCATCAAGTAATTTTAATTTCCCCGTAATGTTTACTCCATCCCAATCACTTAAAGCATCTCTTAAGTCTCTTGTTATTTCTTGTGAATCACTTCTTTCCACTACTTTGTCCCTAATCATACACGCAACCTGCAATTTATTTTTATTTCCAGGTATAAAACCACAATTTATTAAAAATTCATCGTCTTCTAAATACTTATTCTTAAATTTCACCGTTATTCTCTGTCTTCCATTATTCTCTTTTAATCTCTCTTTTAAATCTTTAACATAATCTCCAATTTCACAACGAATACAAATCACACTATTTCTACTTTCATCTACAACATCAATAAAAATAAAATCTAACCATTTATTTTCTCTGAACACCTTCCCAAATATTTTCATCATATTTGTTAATAAATCTCTATCTTTTAAATTTACCTCATAATAATCAGCACTTAGTTCAATTAAACTTCTCAATCTTTGTACACTCAATGACATCTGACTCAATTCCAGTAATGATGTCATTATTTTAGACGTTTCCGCTGCTCTCGATTCTATTAATTTCTTAATCCTCGACATAATCATTATTGCCTTTTCGCTTTGCAGATCATCTTTAATCATCATTTTTTTCAACCCTGTGTCTGATGCTTCTGATTGCGACTCATAAATCATGTGGTTATCCGTCTCTACATCAGATTCAAACTTGCATATTAAACGATCCAAACGTCGACTCATTTGTTTCACTTCGTCTTCAATTCTATTATTAAAATTATCTGGCTGCACAAAAGCAACGTTGTCTGCTTGTGATTTATCAATTTGGAATCTAATTTTCTTTAAGATTGGTTTTTGAAATCTCTCATTATTCCTGGGACATGGCCTCGTCATATGTCCATAATCTCTACATGAATGACATTGAATTCGGCCTTGTAAATTAACTCTATCTCTTTGAGGTGACGGTGACGTTGATAGAGATCTTGATCTTGCGAAACAGTTTCGTGATACATGCCCTCTCTTTCCACAATTATAGCACTGTATATTATCATTAATTCGCTGACTATTGGTGCTCATTTTATTAAAACTTTTCCCACCATTGCTTTTCAACCAATCTGGCCACATCCTCTTTGGACTTCGTTGCTCTTCATCTTTAAACCAATATTGACTATTACTATGTCCCTTTCTCTGGCAATGATCACACTGAACAGGACTTGGACTTCTTCGGGAATTGTTTTTAAACCAGCATTGATTTATATTATGTCCCAATTTCTGACAATGACTACACTGAACTGGTCTTTCTCTCTCCTCGTTTGGACTATTTGTAGATTTCCTTGGCTCAAATTTTACTCTAAATTTTGGTGATGGACTAGTGGATTTCTGAAATAAATTATTTTTGATTGGCGATATTGATTTGTCTCTAGATTCATCAATAGTTGTAAAAGATTCTGCTTTTGGTTGAGTAGTTTTCAAATTCAATTGAATTTTCATAGCCTTTTTAATTAGTTCATCAAAGTTGTTGAAATCTACATAACATGGGCCTTTTTAACTCCTGTCAAAAATTGGTCTTGCAACAATTCCTTCACTTGCTTCGCCACATTAACTTGTTCGGGTTTAATCTCAAAAGCTTTCTCTACAAGGGTTGTCAAATGATAAGCAAATTCATTTACCGACTCGTCTGGCCTCTGCACTCGATTGTAAAACTTTGGCGCATTATTCGTTTGATATCACCACCAATTAATTTAGCTGCTAAGGCATCTTTCAGCTTGTTCCAATCATTGACAATGAGTCTTTTATCGATTTGTTGCCAAGTATCTCTCGCTGCTCCTTTTAAATACAATGGTAAGCGTTGCACCATAATCGATTGGCTCCATTCGTAAGCAGTGGCATACATGTAGTAATCAGCCCTAAAATCAACAAATTTGACAGGATCTCCTCCATATTGTTGAACTGCTAGTTTCTGACAACTTGCATAATCATTACTAAGAGTAGTAGACATATTTGTTTGGACATTGGATACAGGGGTTGTCACAGTAGACACCGGGGTTTGATCATTATTAATGGAATTGCTCGCCATTATTTCTGATTGCTTCTGGTTTCTCAAATTATAAAATCTTGTACAACTTTTTCTCGTCTGAATTTTAAAATGTTACAATCATTAATGTTACCTTTTGTTTTAATTTTGGAATTTATTCTATAATAATTTTCTTTATAAATTCTGTCGTAATGAACCACGAAGTTTTTCAGTTATTTGGAAGTTTTCTTTTAATTCAATAATTAATTCTCTTTTCAGTTTATTTTTACTCTCTTTTTTTCAGTTTTTCTCTTTTTAAACAATTCAATTATTTTCAACACTATTCTCAGCCGACTTTAGATCACGTCGGGCTCACCAAAATGTTGGGTTATTATTATTGAAAGTCGGTTCCATCTGACTCCTCATGTCCTTTTTGAATCAAATAAGCAAAACCAACACAGAATAATTTTATTTGCACTTTATCACAGTTACAACTCAATCCGTTTTATTTCAACTTTGTAATCACAACTTCACTAATTTATTTGCACCCTTTAACCACCGTATGACTCTGATTATCTTAGGTTAGGTTGTCCAAGGGAGAACCACCCTTTCTGATAGATAACTTTGACTTTACTTGGATTTAGATTCCTCTACTAACCTAGTTACTACTCGTTTACGTCGATCCACTCTGGTTAATAATGACCGTCCTTTCGTGTTTTTCCCTTTTTCTTTTATACTCCTGCTCAGACTGTTTCCTGACGATTGCCAACAACATTTTCTACTTTATTAAATTATTAATAATTACTTTCCACAGACCGACATTTGTCAACAACGTTTGGTCCATTACTTAACTACCAAATACGAAATAATTACCTCTCCGTAACTCAGTGGCGCCGATTTAAAGTTGTTTAGGCCAATTTATCCTGAGTAGTAGGATGTGAGCCCGTCAGATACAAACCCCCCTCCCTTTGGCTTACGTAATTATTATGTAACATTTGACCTCTGCACGCGCTGTTGCTATCTGGAGATTGACCTTTGTCCACTAGTTGCTACCTAGTAATTGACCTTTGGTCAGTGACCTCATGATTACATCACTTGACCACTGGTCACACTTATTATGTCACTGGTCATACTTATTATGTCAGCGGTCACTTATTACATCACTGGTCACTACTCGGAGACTAGTTACCTAACTGTTATTATGTCACGTAGTTGTGGACTAACACACATACCTTCTAGAACCTTTCATACACATACCAACTTCCACACACCTACCTTCTAGAACCTTCCACATACCTAACTTCTAGAACCTTTGGTTCTTAAACATTTCACACACACACACATACCAACCAACGATCCGCACAAATCCGCACAGATCCGTATCCATCTATACCCATCCATACCCATCCATACCCATCCGCGCCCAACACGCCTACAACTACGTCTACGACTAAGTCGTAGACTTAGCAAAATCACTCACTTGTACTATTGGTATTATTATTATACTTTTTACTTCATATAAACGTATGAGTTTCGTTTACCTCATTGATTCATGTTACTTACATGTGATATATTAAAAAATTATATTTACATGAAATTTTCAATTGTTAATTATATTATTACATAAAAAATTATAAAATAATCATTAAACATAATAAATTAAGATCAAACTCGTCTTAAAAATAAATGTTCAATTCTTGATTATTTAGCTTACTGACTATTTTGTTAGTTAAATATTACATAACAATTTTATCAAAATAATCATAAAACTTTAATAATTTTCATGAAAATTTAAGTTTAAAAGCACTATAGTATATTGATAGTTTATTTAATTAAAATCAAGTCACTCAAAACTTAAATTTGAACACCGGATTTACAATATTTTAAGAAAATAATTCAACAAGTTTAAAATTTCAACTAAATATAAAAAATTATACAAGACTTAATTTACCAATTTCTATAAAATTTTAAATTTACATCAAATAAAATATATAGATTTATATTCTATTAAAAAATTTAATTATTAAAATAAAAAATAGTTCGCCCACGATAGGAGTTGAACCCCCAAACGAATTATTACCGTCACCACTGATGTAAGAATTTTGAAAATAACTCATTCAAGATAGGATTTAAACATTGGATTGTTTATGAAAATAATTAATAGGATTATTTACATGTAAATACTTAACCAAATTCTATAAATTTATAGCAAATATACTGTTTCTAATGAAAATTCAATATTTTGATAATAATTCACCAAGTTAGTCGGACACTAATTTACAAGTTCATTCGACTCTATAAATTATTAGCGATACCATCAACTAAATTCGTTGTGTTCTTAGTGTTTTTATGAAAATAAGTCACTGGGTTTACAAATGAAAGTCTCACTATATAAATTGATAAAGAATCCATGAGTTTTATATCAATATTTTTTAAAAATTCATGCATACTGGATTAATTAATGCTAATAATAATGCTATTGATAATAATAATTTAATTTTCACAATTAAAAAGATAATTTTTCACATGTAAATTTATTACAAACACGTATTACATTATCAATATTAGTCATGTGGATATTATTGATATCTAAATAAACTTTTGTTTTTAATAAGAGCTTTGATCTAAATACTAATTAAATGTTGATACCAAAAAGTGTAAAATTAGATTTACATTCATTAACAACATGCTAATTAATTTCGAACATTAAAGCTTTATGTACACAAAAATTGATTAAATAACCATTAAAAATTCATTATGTGATACCTATTAAATATTTCAATAATTTATGATTCAAACTAGGTATATTATAATACTTTTCGAAAAATTTATGGATAAATTATTACATGATTTGTTATAAAGTTATTTAAAAGGTTAAGAATTTTAACCCAATGTGAAGAAATAGGTAACAATTTTAACCCAAAGTAATGAAATATTTAATAATTCTAACCCTAAATAATGAAAGATAACTTTTAACCCTAAAAGATGAAATATAATTTTTAACCCTATGTGATTAAAAGTTATAACATTATGTAAACCAATAATTACTAAATACCAAGTAAACACATGTCTTTAATAAAGGGTAGTTTGTAAAAAACATATATATATTTAAAAATCGTTGACAATTTTTAAGTACCTGTTAAAAATGGTTTGAAAATATGAATAAATATTTGAATTTAAGAATATTAAATTGAAAATCTCTATTGAAATTAAAAAGTAAATAAATTTGTTAATCGTCAATTTAAATAAACTCGTAAAATTATTGATTGATTAAATGCAATTGTTAATTAGAAATATTATTGACTGAACTTATTTTTTAATAGAAAGTTATTCTTGAAACAACATAAAAATCATATTTCAATAACTTTTCTTTAAATTAATTTTGAAAAAGTAGAAACCATATACTTTATTTTGATTGGCTGTTACTATTGACAACGACATTATTTTGCGATAAATTTAATCGCTTAACTCAAAATACTAATAAATTTATTAAAATTATTACAGTTTTCTTGAAAATAATTTGAAAAAGTAGAAACAAAATACTTGATTTTGATTGGCTGTTACAATTGCTATTGATAACGACATTATTTTTCGATAAATTTAATCGCTAAACTCAAAATACTAATAAATATATTAAAATTATTACAGTTTTCTTGAAAATAATTTGATAACATACAAACTATTTTTCAATAAACTTATTATTATTTAACTAAAACCGGTTGTTGAAAATACTAATAAATTTATCAATTAAAATAATTAAAATTTTAATGAAAATAATAATTTGAAAATGAAATTATAGAATACTTGATTTTGATTGGTTAATTCTAATTATTACCAATGACAACGACTCAAATTAATTCAAATTTTAATGTTCAAATTATTTTCTAAATATTATTGGTACCGCATTGATAGGAAATCATTCTATTCAATCGAACATAATTTCATTAATCTTTTTAAATAAATCAACAAAAGTCATTTAAAATTATTATAATGTTGAACTTGTTGCTAATCAGCGACTTATTTAACACTTATCCGAATCTAATTATATGCATTGTAAAACGCTACCACAATTCATTACTCTAAAGTTTCCTTATTAAGAATACCTCACCAATGTTTCCAAATCTAAAAAAGTTGTAATTATAACGATTCAAGCAAATAGATTGACTAGAAAATTTCCATGTACAACAAATATTGGTTAAATTGACTATCAAATGTCGTAATTTATGGTTACCGTTCAATAAGAATTTGCCTCTATAAAAATATACTAATTATCCCTATTAAAAGTTTAACAATTTATTGAACTACACATACTTTTCTTCAATACAAAATGAATTTAACAGTATAAGATAAACAATATTTGTTAGCATATTGATAAAAATTGATATACTTTAATGTCCAAATGGATATCCAACCACCTTAAAATCTTCAAAATGTTGGGTTATTATTATTGAAAGTCGGTTCCATCTGACTCCTCATGTCCTTTTTGAATCAAATAAGCAAAACCAACACAGAATAATTTTATTTGCACTTTATCACAGTTACAACTCAATCCGTTTTATTTCAACTTTGTAATCACAACTTCACTAATTTATTTGCACCCTTTAACCACCGTATGACTCTGATTATCTTAGGTTAGGTTGTCCAAGGGAGAACCACCCTTTCTGATAGATAACTTTGACTTTACTTGGATTTAGATTCCTCTACTAACCTAGTTACTACTCGTTTACGTCGATCCACTCTGGTTAATAATGACCGTCCTTTCGTGTTTTTCCCTTTTTCTTTTATACTCCTGCTCAGACTGTTTCCTGACGATTGCCAACAACATTTTCTACTTTATTAAATTATTAATAATTACTTTCCACAGACCGACATTTGTCAACAACGTTTGGTCCATTACTTAACTACCAAATACGAAATAATTACCTCTCAGTAACTCAGTGGCGCCCATTTAAAGTTGTTTAGGCCAATTTATCCTGCTATATTATTCCGTCTATACGCCATGTTATCCTCATCTCTCGGGTTTTCCTCATCTCTCGGATTTTCCACATCTCTCGGGTTTCCCATTGTCTCGGATTTCCAATTGACTCGGGATTTCCATTAGTAATTAATTTTTCTTAATTAATTTCTTTTTTTATCTTAAATTATTTTCTAGGGACCCCTCACTAAATTTTTATTATTATTACTGGACTCGTCTCTCAATTTGGCGTTCAACCATACCGATTTCCCCCGATCAATATAAATTTCGAATTTTTATAAATTTTTTAATTAATGTTGCAGTTTTATCATTTTGGTGTTTTATCGATTTTACTGTGCTTTTTCGCAATACCCCAACATGTTTATATGGAATGATTTGTGATTTGAAAACATCTAAAATTTCTTAGAAAACATTCGTAATTCCTTTTTAATATTTATAATGAGGTTATTACTTATTGTCAAGGATCATTATATATTGTCCAACCATATTTTTTATTTGCACGCCAGTGCATGTGTTTATGTATTTATTTTTCTTCTATCATTCAAAAATTTTCTATAAGTCCAGTTTCTTTACACCTGATTCAGTTCATTAAAAACTCCTATAATAAAATGAAAAAATCAATAAAGTTATAATATAGGAACATACATACTTACACGGCTCTGCATGTAATTTGTTCAACTGAATAAAAATTTATATTATAGGAAGGAAGGAATTTGAAGAAAAATTTTTTTTAACGTAAAAAGATAATACATAGTAAATAATGCATGTAAACTTTCAAAATGTAGTAATGTTGAAGTAGGTATATGTGTGCTACCTGGCGCACTTTTTAACCCCCCCCCTAACAAAAACAAATTAAACTAAGATATAATGTAAACACAAAAAAAATACAAAATAATGAATAAGAACAAAAACGTATATAGGTATACATTTATTATTAAACAACTTCACTGGTATGACAAGTTACCATCATTTAATTGGTCAAAACTGCGTTTATGAATTTTTGAAGAAGGTTTAAGATATAGGAACAAACATTGTGCCACCATATTATAAAGAAAATGGGAAAAAGCTAATGTTACCACTTACTTTTGACGAAGAATGTTCATTTGATAATTGTGAATATTGTTATTTGTGTAATAAGAACATAGTAGATAAGGTTAGAGACCCTGACCATTTTACAGGAAAGTATATTGGTCCATCATTTAAAAGTTGTAATGTTAATAGGAGCATCAAAGAATTATTACCTATAGTGTTTCATAATTTACGTGGGTATGACTTATATCATATCCTTAAGTATGGAATAAATCAATTTCCCAATTGGAATTTATCATGTATTCCAATTAGCAGTGAAAAATTCTTATCCCTATGGTATATGTTGCTAAGCTTAGAATACGTTTTATCGACTCTTACCAGTTTGTTAATGACTCATTAGCTAGGGCTGTGAAAACTTTGACTAGTTTACCATTAACAAAATCTGTTTTTACTGGTATCATTGTTAATGAAAAAGGTATTTTTCCGTACAACTTTGCTACTAGTTTAGAGGTTCTTGAAAATACTTATGAACTGCCTACAATCTGGGAAGGAGTGAGTGAAGATGAACATGAGAAAGCTCAATTAATTTGGACTGAAACTAAATGTGTAAATTTACTTGACTATATGATGATATACTTGAAACTCGATTGCTTTCTTTTAGCTGACGTTTTCCAACAATTTCGGGCGAAATCTATAGCTCATAATAGTTTAGAGCCTTTAAATTATTTTGGTATTCCTGGAATGTCTTGGAGTTCTGCGTTAATAACTTTAGATAAACCCATTGAACTATTGCAAGACATGGAAATTTATAATTTTTATGAAGGTGTTATTCGTGGAGGTCTTACGTTTTTTAATAAACACTGTAAAACCTGACAAAACTACTGAGTTGCTTTATATAGATATTAATAATTTATACGGTTGGGCTTTAAGTCAACCTTTACCTTGTGGCAAATTCAGTTGGATACTTGATGGTTTTGATTCAATATTGTCAGATTGTTTTTCTTTAAATCTTGAATCTTTGTTGTATGGGTATACTCTTGAAGTAAATATTGAAATTCCTTCTGATCTTCACGATAAGTTAGACGACTTTCCTATTGCTGCTGAGAAAATGAAACCTGATGGATCTAAGGTTGAAAAATTGTTATTGACTCATTACCCAAAAAAGAATTATGTGATTCATTGGCGTTTACTAAAAGTCTCTTGGTGTGGAGGTTACTCATGTGAATCGAGCTGTAAGATTCAAACAGTCTCCTATTTTTAAAAACTACATTGATACCAATACAGAGTTAAGAGCAAAATTACAAACACATTAGATAAAAATTATTATAAGTTGTTAAATAACAGTTTGTATGGTAAAACTGTCGAAAACCTGAAAAAAAGAATGAATTTAAGATTATGTAATACAGAAAAGAAGATGATTACATATGCTTCTAAACCAACTTTTCAAAGAAGTATCAAAATTGCTGATGATCTAATTGTTGCTTTGTTAAATCCTGACTCGGTATGTTTAGATCGACCAAGTTGTATATAGGACAATCAGAGCTTGACTTGTCGAAACTTCGAATGTATGAGCTTCAGTATAAGGACTTGGAAAATATCGACAACAATTTAATTGTAAGATCAATATAGTTGCTGGAGATACAGACTCTTTCTTCTTGGAAATTCAAAATTGTAAACTAGATATTCTTTTGTCTGAAATGGTAAAGTATAATCTTTTGGATACATCTAATTACCCTTCTACTCATCCGCTTTATTCTAAAAAACATGATTCGGTCATTAGAAAATTTAAGGACGAAAGTAAGGGAGAAGGTTATGATGAATGGGTTTTCCTTCGACCAAAATGTTACAGTTTGTTAGGTAAATCAAAATGCCTAAAAGCTAAGAGAGTCACATTAAAGGAAACAAGTTAACTCATAAATCTTATAAGGACTGTTACGAGAAAAACTCCACCTTTTCTGTAACTCAATTTCGTTTTGGTACAAACAATCATCAACTTTATAGTTTTAAAACTTCAAAGGTTGCACTAACAAACAAAGAGGATAAAAGGGTTTGGGTAGAAAAGAATGTAAGCCTGGCATACGGTCATTATATGATTGAGACTGACAATGAATAAAGATAATAATTTTCCACATGATTATTCAACAGCACATACAACAGCACATCCAACAGCCTATCAAACAGATCATCCAACACCTCAGCCAACTGTTCATTGAATTAATAAATGTATACCTATATACGTTCTTGTTCTTATTCATTATTTTGTATTTTTTTGTGTTTAAATTATATTTTAGTTTGTTTTGTTTTTGTTAGCGAGGGGGGGTACCAAAAAGTGTGCCAGGTGGCACACATCTACCTACTTGTTGAGTTCGATAAAAACTCATTATAAAACTATTTTTAGCAACTTTTAAGACAAGTTTTTTATAAATTAAAGCCGAAAATCTTTGAAAAAAATATCAATAACTCTACTTTGAGTTATAGAGAAAATTAAGAGATAATTTCGTAAGATTTTTTATGAAATTCAATCAATTTAATATTTTTACAAAATATTAGATATTTCAAAAATATCCGTCGAAACTCTAGGTTTATGAGTTTTTACCTCATTTGCAAATTACCAGGAGCAGTGGAACCAGAACCTTCAAATGAGGAGCTAAAAAATACAGTAAAAGTATAAAAAAGAATTATATAAAGTATAAAAAATTCAAATCATTGAATAATACCATTGAAAATGAGGAAGAATTTTATAAATTTGGGAAATTAACAGAAATTTCCAAAGCCTCATAAAATCAATAATTATCAAAAATTTGGATTTATCAAAAGGTAAAAAATATGGCAGCCAAAACATATTTCCAAGGAACAGATGAATAGTTTATTCGAATATAAAAAAATTTTAATAATAAATTTTATTTTAATAAATTTTAGTTTTAATTACGGACTTTATTCGAAAATAATTCTATTAATTTACATAAATTGGCATAAATTCCTAAAAAAACCTAAAAAAATTAATTAAAACTACATTTATAATAAATGATGATTAAAAGTATTGTTTAAGAGCTTGAATAATGATCTCATAAATATACGAGATCACAATCCAACCCTAAAATATACTTTATTAAAAACGTTTCCTGTCAGCCATTTTAAAAATGGATAATTCATAAACTTAACCATAATTGTAATTGGTTGTAATTATTCGTGCTATGTAAAACACTGGGAATACAATGAGGTAGATCTGGGTCAGCAACCTTTTAGTTGTGGTGTGCCAAGACACACTTCCAATTAATTCAAGGTACCACCTTATTTTTTTTATAAATTAATGGTAAAAACCTACACTAAAAAGTGCCCGCTTTGACTGGTATCACAACAGAACGAAACCCATTTTAAAAAGACCCGCTCAATTCCACGACGAGAATCTGAAGAAAGTTACAGTGTTAAATTTAGTCTCTAGTTGAAAGCACCACAGTAACACATGTGTGGTCCACAGCTTTCAAATGCTCTGTGTAAACACAAGAGATGATTGTGCGATTATTTATGACATTGGATGGAAATTAGTGTTTAATAAAGCTAAGAAATACAATTTCAATACCAATACAAATTATATTTATCTAATAATATTAAAGAATATATGTAGAACCGCTTTTAGCAGTATAAGAGTCACTATTATATAGACCACTTTATATTGGTGTATAGAGAGCCATTAACAACTCCACCGCGTGCCAAATCTGGCGCACGTAACATAGGTTGCCAACCCTTGAGGTAGACGTTATAAAACTAAATTAAGAGAAAAAGTTTATTTTAACACTAGAAGCCATATAAAATAGTGTGCATAAATATGTCAAGTTATGTAATATTGTGACTAAAAAAGTTACATATGGAAAAATTAAAATAAGTACACATAACGAAACTTGAACAATAAGAGATTAAATTAAATTTGGTCAATATATAATAAATATGCTATAAAAACGTGTAAACTTGCTTGCCAGATGATGATGGTTGTGCAATATACCAGTAGTTTACTACCTCTCGTCAAGCTTAGGTTAAATTCTGCCGTGGATATTCAAGTACTTTATAACTCTACTTTGGGAGTCACAGACAAACCTTGTCGACAAAAAATTCTTCAATTTTTTGGAAGTTTACTGAGTCAATTATCAGCAGAGACTGTTGAATGTGACAAATGTCAAAGATTACTTCTACATGGACTCTACTACTACATATACGCATTTGTCCATTAGTATCAGAAAAACTTAATAAAAAGACAAAAAACCAGTTTATAGTACTGGCAGAGACAAGTTAACCCACCGAAAGCCTTTCATTCACGTTATCATAAAGAATTATGATGATAACAGACAGCGGAGAATATCGTCACCTTAGAATGTACACCCGATATCCTAAATACTTGACCTCCTTAATCGTCCTTTACCAGCGAGTGTATTTTAAATACTTAGTATTAGAAGGTTTTACCACCTAATTCCAGTGAATTCTGTAGATACACTAAAAACTGCAGTTATTACTCTTTTCCGCCTATTGTGGTCTATGCAATTTCTGCTCCCTTATTTCAACACTAAATTTAACAAGGTTTTGCTCCTATGCCGTTTGCATAGGTCTTCATTTATTATGTCTTTAAGGGATCCGAAAACGTCATAGAACACAAACAACTATTTTTAGCTCTTTATCAAAATTAATTGCATATCAACTAAGAGAAATGCAAATCCTTTATAAACTAAGTCAGATCTCATGTTTATATGACCTCAGATAATAGTATAAGTCCACTACCAGAACACATAGACAATAAATATTTTTTTTGAAACCAAATACAGAAATATAATTTTGAAGCATCCTAGGAACAATAAACTTCTGTCACGAGTTTATACCATACATATCAATAACACTTGCTCCATTATCTGCACAATGAGATTGCTTTAAGTCAGACACAATAATATGGAATGAAAAAACACTTCAGCTAGACCGGCTCTTCATAACATGTAGTAGCTGGCCTACCTTCCTTCTAGTGGTAGACTCGCTCTATATCGATCCTTATGACATTGTCATTGTTACGGTTCTGTGCCATGAACAAAAAAGATTATGCGGACCTCTGGACTTCATTTCAAGAAAACTCACAAACGCACAGCAGAGATTCTTCATTTTATCTTGAATTGTTAGCGACTCATGAGTTGATCAAACATTTCAGACATTTGCTTGACGGTTTCAACCTTATAATTAGAACTGACCACAAACCTTCCTTTACCAAAATAACAACGACAAAATCTCTAGTTCAATCTGACTGACTATCAAAATGTGTAAACGTCTTGCACGTTCTATTACGCTCTGACACATTTTCAGTCGAAGACATGACATATTTTATTCCGAACGCTACCTGCGAATAGAAAGTATACTTTGACACTTCATAACCAGGAACACGTCGAGTTATTCTTTGCAAAAACTTTAAAAATTACAATTCTTCGACAAGTTGTGACACGATATAAAACTTGCTCGAATGAATATACATCCATGAATGACTACACAGTCCACAACCACACAATTTCTTATCGAAACCTTGATCGCCTCACCTACCGAATTAGTCAATGTTGACTAAATCCCAACTATCACTGAACTCAATCATGCACGAAATCATTTCTTAAGTATGATTCAAAATACAAATTAACTTCTCAACAACAGACATCTTATACATCACATGCGACTTGCAAAATAAAATTTGTTTGGATAAAAAAAGTAAACGATTCAGGTCTACAAAGGAGATACAAAGACCCTTACTCACTTCCTAAAATCTGCAACAAGTTCCATCAATGAAAATTGCATTCACGATGACTTCACCAAAACCATCAAGAAACCACAAGAAAATCAAATTAACCAAAAACGAAACAAGATTTTCTAGAATTTGAATATACAAACGCACAATTGACAAACCAGAAATAGCAGGGTGCTCCCGGTCTGTCTTTGTGAGGCCCATGCGGTGATTTGATATTACTCGTAGTTTCATGGGTTTTATGGATGTTTAATTGTGTCCCTAATATAATAAAACAGGCTATATTGAGGGGGAGGAGGGGGGGGGGGTTCCTCAGTTCCATAAATATAACATTAATTATTTTATTTATTTATTTATATTTAGCAAAGATTTCTAAGAAATATTTTATTATCAACGCTAACTATACAATTATGCTTCAGCATATTTCTGTTTTGGTCCTACGTAAAGTTCTTCGATTACCAGCAAATCTATTGTTATGTGAAAGTATTGAAAGACTTTTCAACCTACAAGAGTTTTATTACAAGAAAGACCTTTGTTATTAACTAACAAATGGTTTTCTAAACTGTTCCAGACTTTTGTTATGTCAACGTTTCACTGAGTCTTCGTAGTTTTGCTTTTGTTGACAAAATATAAAGGCAGATGAGAATTATGGCTACAAATAGTCAAAATGAAAGCTATTCTTCTCGTATTCGTCGTTGTACTCATCGCTCAGGTGTACGGTAAAGTCGCTCTAAACAAGGAGCCTGAAGATACTACTGAAGAACCTGAACTTCCTGGTAAACATTATCAATTATGTAGACAAAAACAATAAAGTCATTTCGAAAATGTTATAAAATATCAGTTGTTCAAAGAAGAATAGAATCTGTAAGAAGGATATTCGGCATGTGAAAGGCTTTTGAGATAACGTTCAAGGAAAGACAAATATTGTTATTACAGAACCAACGAACAATATCAATCGAGGTGGGATAGAACTGTCAATATCATTTATTATAATTGAGCAAGACACGGTGAAATGGAGCTTTATTTGTTGAATGCAAAGGTTTATAAGGATTTTGGCAGGATCATTTTTGATAAGGACAAAATGATCATTTGTCTAGATATAAATATTAATATAAAAAAGAATATTTCAAAACAAATTTGATACGCAATAAATAAAAAAGATATTCTAAATTAAAATTATTTTTTATTTAGAACCAAAAGCAGTAAAGAAACACACCTGGAGAGAATGTGGGGTTGTCAAACCACAATTGAAAACCAAGTTCGGAGTCTTCTTTTGCAAAATAACTTTCTGGTCGTTTGACAAGGGAAAATG
The DNA here is from genome assembly GCA_022537955.1 of Schmidtea mediterranea. NCBI lineage: Eukaryota > Metazoa > Platyhelminthes > Tricladida > Dugesiidae > Schmidtea > Schmidtea mediterranea. The sequence goes on from CM039681.1 coordinate 8,405,305, forward strand.
CAAACCCTGAGGATTTAGATGTTAAAAACTCACTAGTTTTATCATCTGCTTAGTTGCTATTAATATATTTTTAATTCAATAATTGTTTATTGTTCTATTTAATATTAAAATCTGAAACTTCTTCAAATTTTCACCACTGATTTTTTTTTCATTTTCATGACATTATTTAAAAAAAATTTGACTGAGTCATTAAAAATATCGATGATTTTTGATATTCACAAATTTTCGGCACAGCTTTTTCAAGTGATATCTTTACAAATTCACAGTCAAATATTTTTTAAAAATAATGTTATTTTAAAATCATTAGTTGATAAATATTTTATTATTATCATAATATTAATTTTTGTTAAACAGAATAAAATATCATTTTTATCTGTAAATAGTATATTATAATTAATCATTATTGCTGTGATTCAATGGGATATAAGGTTAAAAAATGGAAAACCTATTTAAAGTAATAGAAATAACATTTCTTTAAATTTTTGATTTGTTTACAGTATTAGTATATTTATTGTATGGATAAAAGCAAATTACAGTTAATTTATTAATCTTCAAACCTCAAACTGCTCACACAGTCGCCTAGCTAGAAATCTTGGGCCCATATGCAAGAATCAGTTTTCTGTCTCACCGAAAAGTAGGACGTTCAGTAACCTTACTTTTGACTGTAAATATAAGCGTCACTTTAAATATAAAATAATATCATCAATTATTCCGTTTAAACAAATATGTAAGCTTTTCATTTTATTTTTATGTAGCTGACTTCTACTAAGAAACCTAATTTTATAAAATTAAAAACACATTTAGAAAATCATCAAAAAATTGAATTCTTAACAAGGCTTTCACATAAATACATAAATACCTTTTCTTTATGATGATAAAATCCATCATAAGCTCAACTTATCTGTGTGTTGAAAATCTTGTTATGCTGGACACTAGGTTGTAATAGTTAAAAAAACTAGACCAAAATCGCATTGAAATAAATTGTTAAGTATTTTTCAGTTCAATGTCAGGTTCGGTTCAGGAATCGGGTTCAAAATTAATAAAATGAACATGGTAAAAACTAGAAATGTTTTTTGGTAAAATATCTTTTATTTAATTTTAAAAACAAATTTCGTTTAATTAAATAGTTAAAATATTTTTTCAGTTTACTGTTTGTAAAATTTGCTTTTAGTGGTGATAATATAAATTTCCGAGTTGAAGAAGAACTCCTTACGCTAGGGTTGCCAACCTTTATCCATAAATCCTATTTTTTAAAAATGACATTTCCATTACCAATTTTTATTTGTTTATTTGTTGAGAATCAATTTTTTATTAAGTATATAATTGGTCGAATTAATGTTGAAATACTTTTATTTTTATTATTATTATTATTATTATTTTGAAAATTTCATTTTGTTAAATCTAAATTGCTTTGAAAAATTTCAACTTTTAAAATATGTATAAAAATTTGACTTTTAAAATTAAACTACAAAAAATTTACTTTAAAAACATGTATTAAAATTTAACTTAAAAAAACACTTAAAATTACAAGAATAAATTATAACTTAAATTTCATCTTAACAAAGCGCCAAAATAAATTCAAAAAATTCCGCCAAATTCAAAATATATTTTTTTCAAAAAAATCTGCTCACACAAAAATTAATTAATTTAATTACATAATTATGTAATCAAGATAATCAGAGATTAATTATGTAATTACGTAATTTAATCCGTCGCCAAAGAGGAGGGGTATGCTTCAATGTGCTCCTAACTACCTACAAATAAACCAATGTATGGATACCGATTAAATATTTTTAGAAATTAAAAGAGATGAGGCTTATGAAAATTTATTTGATGAAATTAAAAAAGATGTAAAATTAAATAGTTTAATAAATGAATCTGGTGAATTATTTACTTATAAAGATGAAAAAACTGGGAATTCAATGTTAAGTGTCATTGCCATTAGATCGAAACAATATGCATTGAAAATAGTCAAAGGTGAAGAAAATAAAAATAAAGGAATTAAAAAATCTGTAAGTAAAAAAATAAAATTTAATGATTTAAAAAATTGTTTGAAAATACATTAGAAGAAAAACAAGTTGAAATAATTCATAATATTAAATGAAAAAATCATGAAATTTATCTTGAAAAATCTTTAAAAACAACATTGGATAATAGTGATGACAAGAGATGAATTCAAGATGATGGAATTACAATTTTAGCATTTGGAAATTATAAAATTATAAAATTATATAATTATAAAATAATAGAATTACAATTTTAGGAAATCCCGAGATTTTTTATCTGTCGATATTTTATTTTTTTAAAGTGATGTGTTTTTAAGTATTTCCAGTAAATATCCTTGCTTGAGTAAATTAGTTAATTTGTTAGTTTTGCATTTTTACAGATTACCAAATTCTGAAGAGAAATTGGTAAGTTTTGAAAATTTGTAAAAATTTCGGTTTTTGACCTAATTTTGATATTGGTTTTTGACAAGAACTCATATTATTCTGTAGGCTTTGGGGTTTTGAACTCTGAAAGTACTTCAATAGAATGCGAAATCTTGAATAGAAGAGCTTAAAAGACAGAATAATGACTTACTATTTCATTGACTCAAACCTGTTTTGAACGTCTGTGGAATCTGGAAGATAAATTTCTGAGAAAAATGGTTCTCTAACAAAGGCTATCCGCGGATACCTTCATTTCACTTATATACGTAGAATTAATAAGTAAATTTATTAATTAAAATGATATCAAAAATTTATAATAAATATTTTATTATTATTGTCAACTATATAATTATTTAACAGCTCAATCTTTTTTGAGCCCACGCAAATTTACCATTTGATTAATTTGCTTATTGTTACGTCCAGTGCGAAGGTTGACATTTTATCAACGGTGGTCAAAGCAGACTTATCTGAAAGACTTTTGAAAGAGTATTGAACAAATACATTAATAAGTTTAATGTTTATTCAACATTCTTTTGTTTGCAAAACGCTTCACTGAGTCCTCATTGATTTGTGTGTGACTACAACAAATTATATATAAATTGACAATTTATACAGTAAGAATAAATTATATTTCAAATGTTCGCGAAAATTCCTATGCAAAAAATTTATATTTTTGATTTTTTTACTGGGTTTCATAGGAATATTGGTGATTTGGAATTATTCTAAAATTAAAGATTTGAGTAGGCTTTCTTCAGTTAATTTTAAGTTCCAAAATTCACTGAAAATGACAGATCGGATAAATATTATCAAATTAATTAAGACAAATCATGATTTCCTAAGAGGCCGTTTGAAGGTACTAAATAAAAACATTTCGATTTATCTCCACCACAAAAATGATCATATTTCTCAACAAATTATTAACAACAATGTCTGGGAATGGGGAATAGTGGGAGAACTATTGAAATTCATGAAGAATTATCCAAAGGCACAATTCATTGATCTTGGATGTAACCTTGGTGTATATTCCCTCTCGGTGGCCTCCATGGGTCACCAGGTCATTGCCATTGATGCCAATTCAAACAACACAGATCGTCTAGCTCAATCAGTTATCACGAATGGGTTTACTAAAAACTTTATAATTATTTTAAACGCAGTGTCAAATGTAAGGAAATCATTTTCAATGAATGTGGATCAATCGAATATAGGGGGGCAATTTCTCACGACAAATCAAACAACATCATATGTGGTGAAAAGTATTTTGATGGACGATTTGTTGTCAATAACGGGAGAAAATAAATAATTCATATTTAAAATGGATATTCAAGGAAGCGAGATAAATTTGTTTAAAGAAGCTTCAAACTTCTTCGCGAAAAATAATATTCGAATGATTTTAATTGAATGGGAATGGATAAAACTTGATAAAGAGTGTTATATCCTGATCTACTTCCTGATGAGCAGAGGATTTAGGCCGTTTGCAACCATTTCTTCGACAACGGAGTTAGATGTTTCCAATTATCGCGCATGGCCATATGATATTGTTTGGAGGAAATTGGCTTGACTCAAAATAATTTAGATATTTTCATTTTCTATAAAGGTTCTAATTTTGTTTTTTGTTTGACATGAAATATATATAAAGCGTCAAAACCGATGCTTACTACGTCAAATACAGCCATACCTCATTTAGTGCTCATGTTGCGTTACTGAAAATTGAGCGTTAACAGAAACAGCGTTAAAAGAGGTGCTACTTACACTAAAATATTGGGTTATGGTCCTAACTAAGTTTTTTGGTACTTTGAAGTCAAAACTAAAAAAATAGTACATATTTTATTTTGAAAAAAATTTTTATTTCAATTATACTTCATTTAATTAAAATAATTTTTTTTCCAATTTTTCCCCCTCCTCCCCCCAATATAGCCTGTTTTATTAAATTAGAGACACAATTAAACATCCATAAAACCCATGAAACTACGAGTAATATCAAATCACCGCATGGGCCCCACAAAGACAGACCGGGAGCACCCTGCTATTTCTGGTTTGTCAATTGTGCGGTTTTTATATTCAAATTCTAGAAAATCTTGTTTCGTTTTTGGTTAATTTGATTTTCTTGTGGTTTCTTGATGGTTTTGGTGAAGTCGTCGTGAAAGCAATTTTCATTGATGGAACTTGTTGCAGATTTTAGGAAGTGAGTAAGGGTCTTTGTATCTCCTTTGTAGACCTGAATCGTTTACTTTTTTTATCCAAACAAATTTTATTTTGCAAGTCGCATGTGATGTATAAGTTGTCTGTTGTTGAGAAATTAAATTGTATTTTGAATCATCTTTAAGAAATGATTTCGTGCATGATTGAGTTCAGTGATAGTTCGGATATAGTCAACATTGACCTATTCAGTAGGTGAGGCGATCAAGGTTTCGATAAGAAATTGTGCGGTTGTGGACTGTGTAGTCATTCATGGATGTATATTCATTCGAGCAAGGCAAACAGAAGGGCTTTGCCGTCCAATTGGGACTTTCTGATAGGATTCCTAAAGATGTGTTTAAGGTTCTATGGAAGCATTCAAGCAAATCATTGATTTTGTTGGTGGTAGGTCAGATACGGATACCTAAATTCTATGTGAATAAGTGGAAAAGACAAAAGTCAAAGTTCTCTCCCCGTCTGTAATGGAGTATTTTGGTTTATGATAATTAGCAAACGGATACAATGTCAGCTGAAATCAATTTAATACGGATTGCTTTGAACCGTTTTATTTTTCTGTCAATCATGGTTAGTAAGTAGCTGAAACCTTTGTCGATTTGTAGAGGACTAACTAGTCCTCGAACTTATTTCCCACCGAGTTGTCATTTACCGGTGGGTTTATGTGTCGAATAAACCCGAAGTTTTATATCGTGTTACAACTTTTCGAAGAATTGTAATTTTTAAAGTTTTGCACAGAATAACTCGACGTGTTCCTGGTTATGAAGTGTCAAAGTATACTTTTTATTCGCAGGTAGCGTTCGGAATAAAATATTTTATGTCTTCGACTGAAAATGTGTCAGAGCGTAATAGAACTAGCAAGACTTTTACACATTTTGATAGTTAGTCATATTGAACTAGAGATTTTGTCGTTGTTATTTTGGTAAAGGAAGGTTTGTGGTCAGTTCTAATTATAAGGTTGAAACCGTCAAGCAAATGTCTGAAATGTTTGATCAACTCATGAGTCGCTAACAATTCAAGATAAAATGAAGAATCTCTGATGTGCGTTTGTGAGTTTTCTTGAAATGAAGTCCAGAGGTCCGCATAATCTTTTTTGTTCTTGGCACAGAACCGTAACAATGACAATGTCATAAGGATCGATATGGAGCGAGTCTACCACTAGGAGGAGGGTAGGCCAGCTACTGAATGTTATGATGAGCCGTTTTAGCTTCTGTGAAAGCCTCAAATGTTTTGTCATTCCATATTATTGTGTCTGACTTAAAGCAATCACATTGTGCAGATAATGGAGCAAGTGTTATTGATATGTATGGTATAAACTCGTGACATAGGTTTATTGTTCCTAGGATGCTTCAAAATTATATTTCTGTATTCGGTTTCTAAAAATATATTTATTGTCTATGTGTTCTGGTAGTGGACTTATACTATTATCTGAGGTCATATGAACATAAGATCTGATTTATCTGATTTATTGGTTTCAGTTTTTTAATATTCTTGAGACTCTTATTATTTTCATTAAAGCCCTTAATTATTGCGCTTTGGTGTGCTAGAGCAACTATAATAGTTTAGACTTGTGTTTCACTTTTCACATAATTTTTTAAACTCATATTTGAACTAGAAGGATAAATTGTTTTTAACAACTACAAAATTAGTTACTAAAACAACTTGATATCGAATGAAATAAAAACAAAATGCAGAAAAAATATTAATCGCTGTTATTAATAAAACCATTAACTATTATTGTTATTTTATTGTTTCTAACATTATACAAAACGTTATACAGAAGTATCAAATTAATAACACCATTAACATTTTATACAGGTCCATTAAAACAAACTCATTTTAACATCCATTTTATTTCGTTTGTTGCCCTACTTGTTTGCATTTGTGGATAAATTCCAGAGATTTTATGGAGGATTCATGCTTTCAAAATGGGCATTTTTATTAGGAATTAAAAGCAACAGAAAAATGATAGCATAATTAATTAAATTAATAAAAAATTGTGAAAAGTTCATATGAAGAGTCATTGCATTATTTAATATTGTTTAAATTGGATTTCATAAAAGGGGTCTTACAGAAAGTAAAAATTACAAAATTATTTTTCAAAGAATTAATTCATTAATAAAATTAACGCTTTATTTCAATGCAATTTTGATCTTGTTTTTTTGTAATTATAAGAATCATGTGTCGATTTCTTTTTCTAACATTTAGAAAGCTATTATAAATATCAGCATAAAACTCAGCATAACAAGATTTTCAACACACAGATAAGTTGAAATTATGATGGATTTAATCATCATAAAGAAAAGGTATTTCTATGTGAAAGTTAACAGTTAATGACTCAACTTTTTTAGTAGAAGTCAGAAACACAAACAAATTAACTAAAAAAGCTTCCATATTCGTGATTATGGAATAATTGGTGGGCCGAAAAATTGTTTTAGGACGCTTAGCTGCAACAATCACGTAGTACATATTCATAAACTGTTCAAATAGCAACAGGAAAGTAATGGTTTTATGTGGAATGGAATTTTACTGTGATTGATTGAGTCTCTGTGAAATCGAGATAAAGCTAGTGTTAAACGAGTAATGGCTGTTGTTCATTTTGGTTACGACAGTATTATCAGGAGCTAATGTTGAGACTGAACATGTTTTTCCTACCGTAGATAAAATGTGGACATCTGATAAATCACAATTAAGTATTAAGATTAATAAAGCCTTGTTATGTGTGCAATATAATTTAACAAATTTCGCAAAACATTTTATGAGGTTTAAATAACAGAAATTTACTTTAAAAATTCAATGAAATGAGAGACATGCGAAAGAATAAAAAGTTATTATTACAGTCAAACCTCCTACATAGAGATAGATACGTTCTCATAAAAGGCCGCGCTGTAGGAATTCGTGTTGTAAGAGGTATTCATTTTACAGTGAATATTTAGAAAATGAATCGAAATTTAAGCAGTATTTTTACATTTTCAATTAAAACTTAGATATTAAAATTTTTACAATTATAAGTCATTGAACAAATTATATTACAAATGAAATTAAATTTACATTAACAATTAAATAACATGATTTCAAAACATTTCCTTGCGAATATTTACTTAAATTCATCTTCATCACTGCTAACTATGAGTGAATTAGGCCGAAAATGTTTTTGCATAATTTTCAAATCCGATTCTAAACTCGATTTAATGTCATGATTAATAACTTTTTTAGTAATGATCGGTTTTAAAAAACTTGTTATCAAGGATTGCTTGTTCTTTTTCTTCAGATCTTTATGAATTTCTTCATAAGCAAACAAACAATTTTGCAAATTTCTTTTAAATAATTTCTGCTCTCTCTGACTGTGAAACATTTTCTAAAAAATTATCGCGTTGTAGCAAAATTGCGTTATAAGAGTAACGCTTCACTTTTTATAACGCGTTTTCGTTACAACGCGGTTCCAAAAATGCAAAATTTTTTTTTATAAAATATATATTAAAATTCATTTACTCTTTTTATGATAAAAAAACATTTTTTAGCTACAGGTTTCTTTCAAATAAAGACCACCTTTTAACAAAAAATCATGTTTAGAAAACTAGCACGATATCAATCCATTTTAGAAAAAACTATACCCTTTAACCCTTATTTTTTGGGGATATTTTTGCATATTTTACCAAAAATGCATATTTTTGCATAAAATCATTTTTTAAGGCATATTTTAGTAAACAAAAGTAGTTTTTAATAGTATTTTTTCGAAATAATAGGCACTAATTATTGCCAGTTTTTTATACAGTATATTAAATAATGTGTTTTTTAGTGTGAATTTTTGCTGAGGTTAAGAAAAATGATTAGATTTTAGCTATGTTTTATAAAAAATGTATTGACTTTAGTTTGAGGAGATCCCCGGTTATTAATAAATTTTGTTTAAGAATAAAACTTCTTAGAGCTTGCAATAGTTACTTAATATGCAACATTAAATTATAATTTGTTATTTAAATAAATTTATTTTTTTAAGATATGCAATCCGTATCAAACAGATTAAAGCAGTATGTGAGGAAATTTCCAGATTTCAAAACTGATGGAAAAAATATTTACTATAAAAAGCACCTTGCTAGTGCAAAACATATCAAGCTTACAGAAAGAAATGTAGCTATGAAATCGACACTACAGTTTTTAAGTGGATACTACTGACAAACTGTCAGGAGTTTTACGCGGCTTTTCAGTACCAAGTCAGGGGGGACAATCTTTTTAAAAAAATTCAAAACCACTAATATAAATTAATAAATTGCAAAACGGCACATTGAAAAAATTAATTATAAAAGGTTTTATGATAGAATTTATTCCAATGTCGTCAATATTCTTGATAAAAAAAAGTTGTAAAGACAAAAATGTTGACGTTTAAAACAATGCAACATATTTGGGATCAAGTGCTCAATGGATTTTTTTCTCAAAAGGTTTTGTTTAAATTAATTCGGTTTTAAATGTTTTGAATTTAAAATAAATAAATTAAAATATTTAATTACCTTTTAAAAGAAGCCTAAAGATTATTTCTTTTTATTCTAATAATATTTATCATTTAGAATATTAACCAGAAAACATTATAGGTAATGAGCCAAATTTGGAATGAAGTTTTACAGAAATATGAAAAATATAACAAACAAATTGTTGGTTTATTATTATTATTAAGTCGGTTACTGTCTGACTCTGAGTGTCCTTTCTCTTTATATCAATAAGACAAACCCAACACAGAACACGTTTATTAATCGTTTTAAAAAGCAGAATTACGCGCATTCTTTATTTTTACTATTCTGTTCGTTCTCAAATCTCAAGACACAAGGCAAAAGACCTAAGGGGAGATAACCTTCTCTGGCCGCCTATCGCAATAAATTAATCTGAAATTTCCTCAATTTCCTCGTCAATCAATCCGGTATTTGTTTCACTTTAAGTCATAAAAACTTGATTATTTTATCTATCTTCGACTTTAATGCAACAGCTTTTTCTGAAGCTCCTTTCACATCTGTTTCTTTGAAACGTTTTAATTACTGCGACAATTGTTTCTGAATTAAACTGAATTAAAGCAATCTACCGCCTTCAGAACTGTATCTAAAATCAATCCAACCATTTAATGGACTCCTGTGGTTTTTCCTTGATTCAAGTTTTCCATTAGTTCGGGCATCCCATTAAGGAATTTAATAGTTTTTATTTTGCCTTTCTTAAGAACCCTTCACTAGATTTTATTATTATATTTCGATTAGTCTCAAGATTCGACATTCAACTATACCCGTTTCCTCCAATCAATATAATTTTTAAAATTTTTAATTATTTTTGTATATTAATTATTTTTATGTTGATTTTTTTTGTTCTTATTTTATTTTATCCATTTTAATCAACCCCAGCATAGTTTTTAATAATTTTTTATTATTTTTTGCTTTTCTTATTTGAGTTCTTTTTTCTTGAGTATTTTTAAAATTAAAAATTACATAATAATGAGTACTTGACCTGGATTAAAATTAATTTTTGTAAATTTGTAAAAATATTTTTAAAAACATTTTTTATTATGAAAAATAAATAATAATTGTAATATCATGTATTTGTAAATTTCAACAACAACTGCTACGTTTTCCATTAGAATCTGATGATTTTTTCTTTGAAAGTTTATATTTTGTTCCAAGTTTAATTCCGCCAGTCTATAATAGAAAGCATAAAATTATATGGAAAAAATTAGTAAAAAAATATCTAAAGTCTTCTTGGTTTAGAAGGCGTAAAAAAATTTGACTTTAAGCCTCCATGCATTCCTCGAGTTAGGGCGTTATGGACAAGGTCGGGTGAGGACTCACTGTCACTTCCGACACCGTCTTCATCAAAATTAAAGAATCTAATGTCCATGGGTTCTGCATGATAATAAACAATATGAATACTAATTTTACGGATTTTTTATCAGACATAATTTTTACACACTTTTAATTCCATTTGATGCATAAATTGACACCTTTGATGATTGCATCAAGTTCGCACAGTTTAATGTGCCTAACGCAAGGGTCGGCAAATGGTCGACGTCGATCGCGGAGTACTTGAAGAATTTTTTTTATGTGTATTAAAATATTTTTTTGTGAATTTAAAATTTTTCTTACTAAATAATTTTTTAAAATTTAAAATTTTAAAAAAGTTACGTTCACAATTTTAGATTATAGTAGACTTGTGTTTTTGTTCTTTAAAAAAGTAAACAAGATTAAAGTTTTTTTAGTTTTAGTTTGAAATACAATGTTAAAGAGAGCGTCGAGAATTTAATTTAAAACTAATTTATTTTATAAAATTATTAAAAAAAATTGTGAAAATCAGTGAGGCCGTAACCATGGCGAAAAAAAGAAAAAACTATCATTTTCATGAAGAATTTTTTATATATGTTAATGATATTTGCATAATATGCTACTCCAGCGTTGCAATGTATAAAAGAGAAAACCTTGAAAGACATTTCAATACGAAACATGAAAATGAAAACACGAGGTTTCCTCTTAATAGTGAAATCAGAAAGAAGAAGGTTGAGGATCTGAAAAAAGTCTAAATTATCAACAAACTTTCTTCAAAAACCAAGCTGGCAAAAAAAAGCTCTAGTATACTTTCGAGCCTGCAAAGTTTTGGCTATTAAAAAAACCATTTGAAGATGGTGAATATTTAAAACAAGCATTCTTAGAAGTTGGCAGCTATAGCTTCACTGCAATTATCAGCGCAGTGAAGACTCGATGGCTTCTGATACATTTGTTCAGTTAAAAAACAATCTAGATACTTGCTTTTATTTTTCGATGCAACTTGACGAAAGTTTAGATGTGGTTGATAAAGCTCAGTTGGCCATTTTTGTGCGTATGGTGTTTAACACTTTTGACGTGAGAGAAGAACTTTTAAAAATATTAACCCTTGAAGGACCTACATTAGGCCAGGATATTTATCAAATCGTTAAGGATTTCATAAATGAAAATAATATATGTTTGGATAAATTGGTAAGTATCACTACTGATGGAGCTCCAGCGTTAACTGGTATGCATAAAGATTTTATTGCATTATGTAAAAAAAATAAAAAATTATCCTGAATTCATAAGTTATCACTGTATAATACATCAGCAAGCCCTTTGTGCTAAATTTTTGAACATGAATTCTGTTATGAAACTTGTAGTCAAAATTATTAATTCTATAAGAGGAAAAGCACTGCAAAGACGTTTATTTAAAGGAGTAACCGACGTGCTCGATTGTCAATATGGTAATCTATTATTACATATAGAAGTTCGTTGGCTAAGTAAGGGGAAAATTTTAAGGCGTTTTAGAGAATTGTTACCAAAAATAAGTTTATTTTTAGAAGGACGTCATCAGGAGCTAAGCAATGTTTCATGGCTTAGAGATCTTGCATTTCTTACTGATATTACGGCGAAGTTAAATGACTTGAATGTAGATTTGCAAGAGAAAGATAAAAATGTAATGCTCATGATAAATGCGATGCAATGTTTTGGCCAAAAATTAATCTTGTTAAAAATGAACCTAATAGAAAATGATTTAAAACACTTCCCTAATTTAAAAGAAGAGGTTAATAATAGTTCAACTCCTTTTTCCTGTGAGAGTTATTTACCAATTGTTAGTAGTTTAATAGAAGAGTTTGAAAAACGCTTCGTAGATTTCCACAAGGTCAAACCAATTGTGAAATTTATTATGTATCCTTTCGTAAATATTAATATTGAAACTCTCTCGGGAGTTATTAGTAACCAATTTGGAAACGATAAAGCACAGCTAGAAATGGAATTAATTAAAATGATAGAGTTGAGTTGAGAATTTTCTAAAAATCAATTCTCCCGATATGAAGAAAATATTTGGATGTAAAACAATTCCATTCAACATTAATTTTTTTAATAAATATTATATTTCTTTATTTTTTTAATGTATTTTTTTTTAAATAAGAGGTCGATCTTGAAGCCGCATGATTTTAAAAAGCAGCTCTGGCCAAGGAAAAGTTTGCCGACCCCTGGCATAACGTCTTTTTCTTTTCGCAACCAGCATGTGTCTTCCATAATATTTCCGTCGATTTCCAGCGCTACACCTATGATAATCGAGCTGACATCACACCATAAAATGATTCCTTTTTCCAACAGTGCTTTCAATGTGACATGGTCCCGATCGTTCTTTTCGACCTCATTCATTAACCATTTTACTTTGTCTAATAATTGCCTATCAATTGGTCACATTCTTCTTCATTTAATCGTTTGTAATATGAGTACTCTGGTCGCAACCAGCGTGCTACTGGAAGAATTCCGGCTAATTAACAGCATAATGAATACAGTTCTCGTCTGTTTATTCTCTTCTCTTCGAATTCATAACGAATGGCACTGGCTCAGTTTTATGTTTTTACGTTGTCTTCAATATAAACTGAGAGTCCAAGTATTCTTGGAGCTTTTGTTGACGAGGGACGCTTTATTTCTTTGGGTATTAAGTTAAATTTACTTAACCAGGCTTTTACTTCTTCAGTTGGAACAACTTTTTCGTCGATACACACTGGCTCCTTGTTTTATTTTTGCATTTAAATCCAACACGTAATTAACGATCTTTTTAATGATACCGGGGACGATATTTATTTCAAAACCCAATCTTGCCAATGCATATCGTCTTCCATTTACTATGTATGATTGGTACTTCCACATATTCTCATTAACTCGGATTTGCATATACGCATCAGGTAAATCTAAAATCGTTATTTTGTTTCCATTTTTTCTCCACTCTCTTATAGTGTTATTACTGACTACTGCTTTGCCGCTATCAACGTCTAGATAATGATTTAAAGCTCTAAATACGTATTTTGCGCTTTTTCTTTTGCCTTACAAGAAATAAACTTACCGCTCCAACAGGCTCACTGAGTTGATTTTCGTCATATTCAACTAACTATCCATTTTTGACTCACTGCTCGATGACCTTGAGTACTTGGCCTGCCTTGAGTTTATCTGGGTTTAACTTGGAGTATCGATCTACCATACATACTGGGCTTCTGTGTTCCAATTCCATGAGTAGGTAGTTAGAAGCTTTCTGCGCCCACATACCATTGCATAATAAGTATAGGGGGGGGGGGGTATCACTGAATAAATTACGTAATTACGCAATTAATCACGGTGTGTCTTGATTACATCAAGACAGTTAATTTTTGTGTGCACACATTTTTTTTTGATAAATTTTTTCGAATTTTGGCGCTATTTTTTTATGAAATTTAAATTGTTAAATTTTATGTAATTAATTTTTGACCTGATTTTTATATTTTAATGTAAAATATTTTAGTTAAATTTTTTTAAGATAAATTTTAAAATTGAGTTTATGATTTTATATATATGATTTTTAAAGATGAAATTTTCAGTATAATGTTTAATATATTTAAAATATAATTTTTTACAGTAAAATTATAAAGTAAATTTTATAATTTTTCAAAGAAATTTTTATAAATGATTTCTAAAGATGAAATTTTTAACATAATTTTTAAAAAGAATTTTTAGCATGATTTTTAAGTTAAATTTTTAGTATAATTTTACAATGAGTATTTTTTCACATAAAATTATTATACTTGAATATAAAATAATAAAATTTTTGTTGTATTTTTAAATATTATTTTTAAAAATTAATTTTAAACATTAATTTAAAATAATTTGATTAATTTAATTATTTAATAAATTGTTTGCAAATTAAATTAATATACATATATTAAAAAGTAATGAACAACGAACAAGTAATTGAATCACAGCAAATAAATATTAACAGAATAAAGATTGCATTTGACAACTTGCAACGTTAGAAGGATCGGTTAAATAAAATGTATGTTGTAGTTGCAAATAGAAATAAAAATTTGCGTGACGAAGTTTATAGACTCGAAAATCTGGTGAGTAATTTATCAGAACATAACAATGTATTAAAAGAATTTATCAGCAAACAACAGACAAATCGGATTCAGATGACTCGGGATTTATTCAAAATAATATGCAAAGATCAAACAATGATACATATCTACAAAACAATACCGAAAATGAATTATTTTGTTTTTATTAATAAATTTTAAATTGCTGTTTTGTTTTTTAGTTAATTTTTAAATTTTTTCAACATTCGAATGTATATAATAAAAAATAATCTACAAATAAAAACACATTATTTTCTACTATAATGTTTATTTAGTAAAAATCTTCATCTTCATCATCGTCGGAGAACTGAACATCGTCTATGTCTATTAGTTCTTCCTCAAAGATAGATTGCAATTTCTCTGACAATTTCTTCACCAGCTGCAATTTCTCCAAATATTTCTTTATCAGCGACAATTTCTTCATAAGTAATAAATTCTTCAGATATATTTATATGCCCGTACGCTAAATTTTTATTTTTACCCAACCAAACCCTTTTATCGTCCCTATTTGTAAGTGCTACTTTACTATTTTTAAAACTATAAAGTTGATGATTTTTTGTTCCTATTCTAAATTATGGTACAGAAAAGACGGAGTTTTTCTCATAACACTCTTTATAAGATTTATGAGTTAGCTCGGTATCCTTTAATGATACACCCTTAGCTTTTAGACAAGAAGATTTACCTAACAAACTGTAGCATTTAGGTCGAAGGAAAACCCATTCGTCATAAGCTTCTCCCTTACTTTCGTCCTTAAATTTTCCAATGAACGAATCGAGTTTTTTAGAATAAAGTGGATGAGTAGATGGATAATTAGATGTATCCAAAAGATTATCCTTAACCATTTCAGACAAAAGAATATCTAGTTTACAATTTTTAATCTCCAAGAAGACAGAGTCTGTATCTCCAGAAACTATATTAATCTCACAATTAAATTGTTGTCAATATTTTCCAAGTCCTTATACTGAAGCTCATACATTCTAAGTTTCGACAAGTCAAGCACTGATTGTCCTATATAACTTGGTCGATCTAAACATATCGAATCAGGATTTAACAACGCAGCTATAAGATCATTGTCAATTTTTATTGATTTTTTAAAGGTAGGTTTCAAAGTATAAGTCACGAGTTTTTTATCTGTTGTGCAAAGACGCAAATTCATTCTCTTTTTTAGATTTTCAATCTAGTTTAAGATAAACTTTCATGTAATCAAGTAAAGTCCTACAATTTGTTTCATCCCAAATAATCTGAGCGTTTTCATATTCAGCCTCGGTGACACCTTTCCAAATCGGTGATAACTAATAAGTATCGTGAATAACATCTAAACTAGTTGCAAAATTATACGGAAAGATCCCCTTTTCATCAACTATAGTCCCTGTAAAAACAGATCGAGTCAAAGGTAAAGTCCTCAAGGTTTTAGCCGCTTTTGCTAAAGAATCGTTTACAAATTGATAAGAATCAATAAATCTCACACTAATTTTTCCAAAGTGAGCAATTAATGAAATAAATTTTTCAGTTGTTATTGGAATACATCCTAAAGCCCAATTTACTAAATCTGGTTTGAAATGTTTAGATGACTGCATTGTTTGTGCAGATCCCTCAATGTTGGCTTGTCCATTTAGATGCAGATGCTGCTGGGACTACAAGAAGAACGAAGTTGTACATATTTTTTTTGGCTGATCTAAGAAGAGCTTATTATAAGCAGATTTGTGATGATGTAAATTAAATAAATTTTGATCGAGTTTATTTTTACGTGTTTATTTTATGTGTTTATGTGTTGAGGAATAGTTTGTTATAAAGATTTTAATTGTAGGATTATTATGATTATTATTATTATTATTATTATTTTTATTATTATTATTATTATTATTATTATTATTATTATTATTATTATTATTATTATTATTATTATTATTATTATTATTATTATTATTATTATTATTATTATTACTATTTTGTTAACACTAAATTTCTTTGAAAATTTGATCGTTATCAACATGTATAAAAAAATACTCATTTTAAAATTATACTAAAAATTTAACTTAAAAATCATGCTAAAAATTCTATTTAAAAATCATGTTAAAAATTACATCTTTAAAAATCATATATATAAAATTAGAGTTTAAACTAAATTTTAAAATTTATCTTAAAAAAATTTAACTTAAAAATTACATATAAAATATTTTAAATTAAAATATAAAAATCGGGTCAAAAATTAATTACATAAATAAAAACATAAAAATTTAAATTTCAAAAAAAAATTGCTCCAAAAATTCGAAAAAAATTTATCAAAAAAAATATGCGCGCACAAAAATTAATTATTTTGATTACATAATTATGTAATCAAGACACATCGTGATTAATTGTGTAATTACGTAATTTAATCATTGATAACCCCCCCCTTATTTATTATGCAATGGTATGTGGACACACAAAGCTAATAACTACCTACTTCCATGATACCGTCCATTTGTTGTTGAACTTTGCTTCTAAGTTTTATCTTTGAATTGTCAAACTCTGAACTTTATTTCTGTTTGTAGCCTTCAAACATTTCAATTCGCATCTTAATCTGGCATATTTACTAATTATCACACCTCCTAGAGCTATAATAGCGTTCATGCCTAATATGAAATCATTTTCCGCTATCATTTTCCTAGAAATAAAACAGTCAATAAAAAAGTACTTTCCTTCTAATTAGATTTCTGCTTTGCTTTGACTCACCAACAGTATAGACCCATCTGCTAGGAACACTTGAGCGTTGAGCGACGTGTTAGATTATCCGACTATGATTGTTGTCGAGCAGCCGAATCTATGAGGCAAAGCATTTTTCTTTCATTTAACACATTTTGGTGATCGATAGAGACTCCTAAATGTTCTAGATCCCTTTGCCTTTCCATGATTTACAATATCGGGATTAATGTCCAAGCATTTCATGCCGGGAGCATTGAATTTTCTTATTGTTCACACAGTTACGGGCTAAATGGTTTTCGTTGCAAATGAAGCATTGCACATTCTTGGTTTCCACTGCAAAATCAGACTGATGTCTTTGTACTAAATTCAATATTGAAACGATGTCACCAATTGCGTAGATTGACGTTGATCCTTGTGGTCTCACCTCAGCTGTAATTTCTGCTGGCAAGGAGTTGATTATAATGTTTATCAGTAAATCTTCAGAATTAAAATCCAGATTCGTCATTCCTGATAAATGAATGTTAATATTGATCCCGATCTGGAATTTCTTATTTAATAACTTGGAGAAGCATGCTTCTGGGGGGTCATTGAAAGCTCATATCTTCGTTCTTCGCTGCATCCTTCAGAGTGATGAATAGTTTCCCCTTCATGGCAGCCGGCAAGATTGCCTTTTTTCCATTGAATTTGTGGATCTTGCTTATCAGTTTTAACTTATCAAACCATTCATCGATTTTCACATTTTCACCATCAAAAAATTCTATTGCGCTTGTATGATAATAAACAATAAGAATATTAAAATTAATATTTTCAAATTTTCTATTTCACAATAAATTTAATTACTGAAACAACTTTCTTTTCTTATTTAATTTATCCTTTATTATGCAGGTTATTTAAAAGCTCATATTCTTTATATCCATCTTTTCAAATAATATATGATCCAAGTTTTGACTCCGATATCGAAATAGGCGATAAAATTTCATCCTTAGTTACAAACCTCTAAGATCAAATTCAAACATTTAAAGAAAAAAATAAGGAATTTTTTTGCAAAGTCGAAAAAAACAAAACTAAAAGTCTTATCTATTAAATATCATAAAATTAATATTGTAAAATATTTAATGAAATTGAGCATTTTGTGATTTTGTCTGTGAAATTTTTTATTAACCATTTAATTTTCTATAGGCAATATTGCAAATTTTAAAAAAAATTTTAAATTTAAAATTTTTTAAATTTACAAAAATACTTCATTTAAACAAACAAAATTAATAATTTCAATCTTCATGACTAAGACAGAGGAGCCTAAAATTTTTGTTTTATTTTTAGGAGCTTTAGGCAACTGTATCTTTTTAGAAATGGATTCGGTTTATCACTGGAGATCATGACACATTAGGCCTGGTGAAATAATTTTGTCAATGGATTCCAAAATTTAGCTTATTTTTCAATTTAAAATTGGTACAAATTGTAAACATTGTGAAATACTTTGATTTCATATTGATTTGCACATTTTCAATTAAAGATTACCAGTTTGTTGCTATGTTGCTCTGCACGGATGGGTGGATTCTGCAAATTCAGAATTTCTTGATAGGCTGACGGATTACTGACACTTACCATGTCGTACAACCATTTTTACATTATTTGGTTGCAGTATCAGTACCTGTGCAAACGCATAAAAGGCGTTGAACATATTTTATTGTTAAATATTAATAGATTTTTTAAAGCCCTGTATTAAGGTTGTACAAAGTAATTACCAGTTATATAATTTAATTCAAATTATTTGAAGAAATTTTTAAAATTAAATTAAAAGGTTTTTAAATTTTCAAATATTTTTAAAATTTTAATTAAAAATAATTAATTATATTTTGACTTTTATTTTTAAATTATTGTATTTAAAAAAAAAGATTTAATTAGAGAGAAAGTTAAAAAGAATAGTTAAATTTCATATTGAAATGAAATATGTCATTTAATAAACACTGGAATTTACTTGCCTGTTTAATTTTATGAATTACAACAAAATAATTGAATTACAAATGTACAAATACAAAGCATTAATTAATTTAAAAAGTGTTTACCTCATCAATCATCGAAAGATAGAAAATAAATTTTAATGTTGACATTTGAGAAATAAATAATTGAGAAAAATTATCTTGTTAAAATTTTATAAAGAAATAAATCAGAATTTAACCTCATTTTCACAATTGATAGTGCCATCTTGTATTTTTTGATAAATATGATTGGCAGTAATGATAAATGCTTCGTCTACATTGTCGCAAGTTTTCGCTGATGTCTCAAGAAACAATAAACCGTGTTCTTTTGAAAATGCTTCTCCTTCATATGTTGAGACTTGCCTTTCGGATTCGAGATCACTTTTATTACCAATGAGAATGACTACTAAATTAGAACTGGCATTTTGTCTAGCATCTTCCAGCCATGATAAAACGCTGGTGAAAGTTTCTTTTCTAGATTAATTTAAAATAAATTACATATTTTTTAATTTTTTGAAATTTTCAATCAATAACTGACTGGACTCAAAATTCTTCTGGATTCAATTCAACCGTTTTTCATTCATTCACACAATCACCGATATTGCACTATTTCCAAATTCAATCTGCTGTTAGCCGAAAAGTATCTCCACTATCCAATGCATGCACACATACTTATCAGTGGTATTCAGTGAAAATTTGGGGACACATACGAAAACGGATATCAAATCCAACCATATCTCACACATGTCCATTAGTATTATAAATGACCACATAGTTTTGAGTTAATTTCATATTGGTGGTATTGGCGATCCAAATTCAACTCAAGACAAATATTGGAAAAGTAAATAGAGAAAGGTTTTGGTTACCCCAAAGGTTGAGTAAATTACAAACTTTGAAGGTGATGTATTTTCTAGGAAATTTAATTGTATAATGAACCAGTATGAAACTGGTTAATAAATTAGCAACTTCTCTTTTTTGAGCGGGATCAATTTAGGACCTAGTAGATTTATTTTCTGAGGAATTTAGAACTCTGAAAGTGAAAGAAGGGTGCCGTAAACATCTCAACCTGTATTTTCAAAATGATATACCACCTAAGATCTTTTTGTGTAAAAGCAGCAAGTTCCACTCCGATGAACATAAAAGACAAATCTGTTACATTAAAATGATTTTTCGAAGCCTTTTTATACAACTCGGGAACGGAATAATAAAGAATCCACCAAACAGTTATAATGACAGTGGATAAAGCGGTTTATAAAAAAACAAAATGATTGTATTTCTGTTCCATTAGATTCCGATAAGAGGTTCGAGCTTGGACTATATTACAGAATATTGTATATTGCATTATATTCTCCAAAAATTTCAAAAAAGTACCTCCCTCTCAAAGTTTAATGCAGACGATTAAGTAAAGGTAAACCACGAAGGCAATCCCCTTATTTCACCCTTATGAATTTAGCAAGAATTGTGCAAATTTTTGAACAAATATTAAAAATGGAACATATAATTATTTGAATTGAGCGGTCCAGTGCATTGCTTGGGCTGCATATTGTTCTGAGCCGAACATAAGTCAGAGAGTAATAAAAATTTTTTGTATTTGAATTTATAAAGCAATGCTGACCTCTCGGCATTATTAAATTATTCAGCCTCCTGCTATCCGTATCCACACCACATTTTTTGATAATATCTTCAATAAACGAGGACAATTTTTATGTACAAATGGTACACAACAAAAAAAATATATAGCAAAAACTTACCTGCACACACAATTACAGACAATCATGCACAAGCACACACGATCACAGAAATGAAGCACAAGCACACATGAATATTAGACACACACAATCACAGAGAATCGAGCACAAGCACACACGATCACAGAAATCAAGCACAAGCACGCATGAATATTAGACACACACAATCACAGAGGATCGAGCACAAGCACACATTAGCGTGAGAAACATTAAAAATGAACCAATAAAAAAAGTAACAGATTAATAATCCCGCTGCCAAACATTTAATCAATATTTACAATAATAGACAGCATAATTAATGACTTGCAGTCAAATGTATAAGTAGGAGAGGTCGAAACCGTTTAATTTTCCAATTATTTAAAATCCACTAGTACCGCAGTTTTGGGAACTGTTGCACATTTCTGAATGAAATGTTTGCCAACAATAACAAATTGTTGCCAGCATTTTTATGTGTTTTATGTTCATAAATAGTGATTAAATTGGAAAATAAACAAAAAAAATCAATAAAGAAATTAATCGAATAGCCTGGCCAGTGGCGGGACTAGAAACTGCGAACCTCCCTGAAATTATATGTTTACAGAAAATACTCCTACCTTAATAAATGAAATAGTCTAAGAAAAACTATTTAGACAAAAGAAAAAAAATGCTTAATATTGTTATAAATTTTAAAGATAAACCGAGGCCTAGCGATTTCAAAATTATGAGGCTCCTGACCGAGCCTAAAATACATATTAAAAATATTAAGTATTTTGGATCTTGCGAATTTTACAAACATTTAACACAACTTTGAAGTTATAATTAACATATAAAAATTGATCATATGAATTATATGTTGATAAAATTATGGTTTATGTATGACAACTCTATTATTAGAGTAACAATTTTACAATTCAATTCTATTAGTTAAAAATACCAGTCAAGTGACTGAAGTCTACTTCTAAGTCTCTTATAATTAATATTTAAAAAGGCATTTAGATTTTTTTTACAAAATGTGAGGCCCTTTTGAGACCATTTTTGGAGTGGAGATACGGGCCAAGTGGCCCTTCTGCCCTCCACCTTTGATAGAGTCTGGATAAAACTCATGATTGCACAAAATGTTATCGGACATAAACAACTTTTTTTTATCATTTTTTAATACAACCAATTAAAATTATAATTGAAAACATCTTTTGCGCACAAATTCATTCTATCAAAATGGTGAGCTCATTTCAACAAGCTTTATTTGAGAATAACAGAAACATTATTTAATTCAATTCAATTTAATTTTTAATTTGGGCTACTTTATAGTACAATAGAATGCTCAACACGCGGAAGGAACATGATAATAAAGTGAAATGTCGATTCAAGGAAATAAAGAATGCGTAACTAATTCAGAATTATTAGAAAGTTATGTGTGAATTCATGTGGAGTGAGAAATATGGTAAAGATCCCTTTAAGAATATAATTGAAGAAATTATTGAAAATATTGAATTTATTTTTTGATATCTGAAGCCTGATCTCATCGATAACTATTTTTACTTACCAAATATCATTAATACAAGTATTGATGCATTTTTGATTAATTTATTCTATTTTTTGAATTATTTTTGATTATTTTTGCGGGGTCCCTCAAACTTTAAATCAAAAAAACTTATTAACAGTTAGAATTTACATATTCAAATATAGAATTTAAATATTTAATTAAAACAAAATCCAATTGTAAAAATAAAAAGTCATGATCCATAAAATAAGCAAATTTTCACAGTAAAAAAATATAAAAATAACATTTATAGATTTTTTTTAATATTTCCGGATTTTAAAATGAGTAAAACTACATAAATTTTTGGCAATATTTAAATGTTTTAAATATATCAATTCAAGCGAGGCGCGCGATTCGGTACAGTGACTTGCATTGCCTCATATCCGATAATGCTCTATTGCAACTTCTCGATTCGTTTCTAAATCTCTTTCAGGTGGGATTGGAAAGCTTTTCGTGCAATCAAATATTGAAATTTAAACAAAAATGCATTCAGTATATTACTATTTTATAAAACAGCACAAATAATATTTTACTAATTATAAATTTCTGTATTAAATTGGAAATTATTAGGAGTTAATTATCTCAATAAATTACTTTGTAATATCATAAACCAATAAAGCAGCTGCCGATCCTCTGTAATATGAGCGAGTGATTGAGCGAAAAGCTTCTTGGCCTGCTGTATCCCATACTTGTAACTTTGTGAGACTTTTATCAATGGTTATTGTACGAACTCCGAATTCAACTCCAATAGTCATATCGTGAGTCTGTTGAAAACGTTTATCGGTAAATTGAAGCAACAAGCAAGATTTGCCCACTCCTTACGTTAAATTTTAAAAGATACTCCATAAAGTCAAATTACCAGTATCACCAATTATAATAAATTTAAAAAGAAAAGCATAAGACATTTAAATAAATTCAATTGTTAAATTGTGAGATATTAAATTTTATTTGCTAATTTAAACAAATATGACCTTGAATGAATTCTCCAATATAATTTGAATGAAACTTTTAATATTATTATCTTAAACTTAAATATCAGTATTCATTATCAAAAAGATTGTGATTCTAAGTTATTTTAATAGACAATATTTTCTTGGAAAAAGAACTTAGACAATAAGAAAATTAATGTTAATATAAATTTATAAATAAAATACAGACTTCTTAATTTTATATTATAAGGAATTTATTAATTATTATAAAAAATTAATTTATTATTGTAATTAAAAGTTTAAACTTTATTCATAAGTCGTTTCAAAAATCATATATTATTAAAACAAAAACAATTTTCTAATATAATGTATGTGGAGAATTTTCCTAAATATAAATAATATTCCGAGCAAATTACTTTTGCAATTTTAACATACGATTTCCACAATTATACAATTTCCACAAACATACGAATATATAATAAGATTTTTAAATACATCTTATCTTTAGTTTTAAATTCTTTAAGCCATTCCACATATCTTTTTTTGATTTCTCATGTTGTTTTTATTGTCTTTCAATCATTTCATTAGCTGAATGATGAAACGCACTACACTATTTTAATTAGATGAATATTCATTAAGCCTTTTATTAATTGTGCTTCAAATGATTTTCCATTGTCACAGTGTATAAACTTCGGTGCTCCATGTTTCAAAATCCATTTATTTTTAATACAGTTGCTGTTGTTTCTTCATCTTGTCTCGATACTATACTTAATGATATATATTTCTACTGAATTGATTATAAATTTCAAACTTAGTCTCCTTTTTTGTGTCTTTTCTCTTATGCCATTAATTTCTAAAGATTCTTTTTGCAACACTGAACCATTTTCCTGGCATTAAGGCTAAAACTCGTGTTTTTAATTTGCCCTTATTTGGTTTTTCGTATATCATCTGACATTGTGTACATGTATCACATTCGTTTCTGGATTAGCTATCGCATTAATATGTAATTCACCTTACCGGTACCCTTATTTTATATCTAGAAATTTGGTTTTTGAGCATAAATGTGATTGCTTTATTATCTGTTCCGCATAAATAGTTTTTAAAATATAAAGTGAAATAATAAATTAAAAGTAGTTCTTTTGTTGTTATGGAATATCCTAGCTCATGTACGTTTATTGCATGTGATCCATAATTGATTACTTTTTCATTTCCATAAGAATCTAGTTGTGACAGTACAACTTCAATTTTGTTAAAACTTATATATGTGTCCAGTGTAAAGTTCCTTTTTTAAAATTTAAAAAAAGCTAATAATGGTGCTTTTATCAGTTGCTCTTGAAAAGCAGTTTCACATTCATTTGTCCACTCTAATTTTTTATGATTGCTGCAACATAACTTTTCTATAATTTTGTATAATTTTCAATAAATTTTCGATAGTAACTTGTGGATCTCAAAAAACTCATCAGTCTTTTACGCAATTTGGTCTTTCAAATAGTTTAATAGCATTATTCTTACTATCATCTGTTCTTATACCTTCGGTATTTATAAGTCTCAAAAAACTGCAAACCAATTAATTCCACAATATCGATAATTCAATAAACTAATTTAAATCAATAATTATCTATGCGCACATAAACGCGATAGATATCCATAAGAAAACAGACAACGCGCACACAGACAAAATGATAGTTGGATAAAATTTCAGTGTACATAGAGATGCACAAAAAACAGTTATTTAGTCGAAACAGTCGCTCTGTTACTAAATTTGATGCTCTAAAATCTATGCAAATTCTAATATCATATTGACAAATTGATGGAAAACATGACCCAGCAAATATTGAGCATCAAAAAGATAACAATTTATGTAAAACATCAAAAGTAAATAAAAACAAAAAAAATCATAACAAAAGGATAAAAACTGAAAAAGTTAGTAAAAAAGTTATCAACTTGGCTCTAAATTTATAAAAAGTATGAAATTTTAGAAAATAAGTGTAAGAATCATACTTGAAACTAAATTCGAAACTTTAATAAAAAGATAAGTAATGACAAATTAGCAAAATTTGGGAAAAGTGTGTAGGTGTTTAGTTTGAACGCATCAAAAAAATACGTAGAAAGCTACCGTATACTAGTCAATGCCGAATGGACAAAAATCGATACTATTTCATAGCAAAATTTATATTTGCATCGACCAAATCCTATTATCATTATTGTTTTGTTTTTTGAAAGAATACGTAAAGTCTTGATTTTTGTTTTAATTCAAGCATAATATTTTGATGTATTATGATAAAAATAAATGTTTAACCTACAAGTTTTAATAATCTACTTTATATGTTCATTTTAGACCTTATATGAGTTTTGTTTAGGAAGCTAACAGAAAAATGATATTATTTGTTTGATATAGTTATTTAATATTGGAATTTCTACATGATCGGGATACACATTGTTTTGAATTGATTAATAAAAATTACTACGATAATCATAAAAATATATTATAACTTTTTTATTATAATAATTGTGATATACACATGCACCAAGAAAATGAAATGAAATGTCATAATCTGGACTCGTTCTAGTAGCTTGGAGGTGGAGCAGTCGTGAAACGTCAATTAAGCAACCCAGATTCATTCATCAGCAATCCGTTCCATCAAACCATCAGTTAATTGTAACCTGGCCATGAGGAAGGACTAAATAAATTAGATATTGAGAAGAACACGACGAGATAAATAAAAGAAAAACCATAACAAGAATAAAAGAAAATCAATGAAATGATTACAAAGAAGGTCCTATGCATTAATGAGTTAATACTTGTCAATCACTTCAGTCAAAAGAGTCGACTGGTCATAAATCATCTTTACAATTACCCGTACAATATTTATTATTTCTGCTATAGTTTCATGTTGAACTGTCAGTGGAATGCGATCAGTGTTTAGTGTATACTTCTGGGGTCACCAAGGCCGGAATCAGTTTAATTAATTCAAATCATATGAAAAGTGATTCAACATTCATTTAAACTTTGATAAAAAAAATAATCATATTTGGATTGTAGTCTGATTGTAGTCAGGTCCACAAAAAATGTGACAAAAATGATATAACGTAAATAATAATGAATCAAAGTTCGTATAATATCAACATTATTTTGATTATGATTTTTATATTTGTTCTCATAACTTTGGATATTTACTCGCAGAGTCATCCTTCGACAAGGCACGCAAATCCCGGAGCGCCATTTTACGAAAAAATGTGTTTGTTTTTCACATTTTTAACCATCTATTCAATTGAATGTACTGATTTGAGAAATATACGATTTCACCTAAATTTGATGACTGCAATCATTGAAATTACATGACAATTCACAGTTTACGGGCAGAAAACCTTTTTGCTGTAGAGTGTGAGTTACACAAAGGTTAGTTAGATTAGTAATTCGAAATAAACATTATGTTACCCCTTATGAATTTAAAGTGAATAGGACTTTTATTTGAAGAAAGGTTTGTATACTTGAGTTTCCGAAAGATACGTAAAGTTTGAGGTCCCTGTTCAATTTACAAAAATTGATTTTCACTAAGTGCAAATGTTACAATGTTTACCATACATCCTTCATTGAGCAAAATTTAATTTTTATATTTATTATCTCAACACTATTATTGCTATGCTAAAAACGCGATTGGTGAAATATTCCGATTGGTGAAATATTCCGATTGGTTGCATGCCGATTAAAACAGAGCATGCGTTTCATTAATGTTCGACTGCATCAAATTATATATAAATTGACAATTTATACAGTAAGAATAAATTATATTTCAAATGTTCGCGAAAATTCCTATAAGAAAAATTTATTTTTTGTTTTTTTTACTGGGTTTCATAGGAATATTGGTGATTTGGAATAATTCTAAAATTAAAGATTTGAGTAGGCTTTCTTCAGTTAATTTTAAGTTCAAAAATTCACTGAAAATGACAGATCGGATAAATATTATCAAATTAATTAAGACAAATCATGATTTCCTAAGAGGCCGTTTGAAGGTACTAAATAAAAACATTTCGATTTATCTCCACTACAAAAATGATTATATTTCTCAAAAAATTATTAACAATAGTGTCTGGGAATGGGGAATAGTGGGAGAACTATTGAAATTCATGAAGAATTATCCAAAGGCACAATTCATTGATGTTGGATGTAATCTTGGTGTATATTCCCTCTCGGTGGCCTCCATGGGTCACCAGGTCAATGCCATTGATGCCAATTCAAACAACACAGATCGTCTAGCTCAATCAGTTATCACGAACGGCTTTGCTAACAAATTTACTATTATTTTAAACGCAGTGTCAAATGTAAGGAAATCATTTTCAATGAATGTGGATCAATCGAATATAGGGGGACAATTTCTCACAAATCAAACAACATCATATGTGGTGAAAAGTATTTTGATGGACGATTTGTTGTCAATAACGGGAGAAAATAAAGAATTCATATTTAAAATGGATATTCAAGGAAGCGAGATAAATTTGTTTAAAGAAACTTCAAACTTCTTCGCGAAAAATAATATTCTAATTATTTTAATTGAATGGGAATGGATAAAACTTGATAAGGAGTGTTATATCCTGATCTACTTCCTGATGAGCAGAGGATTTAGGCCGTTTGCAACCATTTCTTCGACAACGGAGTTAGATGTTTCCAATTATCGCGCATGGCCATATGATATTGTTTGGAGGAAATTGGCTTGACACAAAATAATTTAGATATTTTCATTTTCTATAAAGGTTCTAATTTTGTTTTTTGTTTGACATAAAATATACATATAAAGCGTCAAAACCGATGCTTACTAGGTCAAATACAGCCATATCTCGTTTAGCGCTATATTGCGTTACTGAAAATTGAGCGTTAACAGAAACAGCGATAAACGAGGTGCTACTTACACTAAAATACTGGATTATGGTCCTAACTAATTTTTTTTGGTACTTTGAAGTCAAAAATAAAAAGATAGTACATATTTTTATTTTGAAAAATAATTGTTATTTCATTTATACTTCATTTAATTAAAATAATTTATTTTCCATAAAATCAAATGAGCCCTTTAAGAAACAAAGCTTGAAGAGGTAGCTTTAATCAAGGTATGCCTGTATCCGAATTGGAATGAGGTTAAATAATTTAAATTATCAAAACCAACCTTTACATTTTGCCTATTATTTTATTTAGTTCCGAAATAAATATTTTAATATTCCATTAATTAATAATAAAATATTAATAATAATTAATGTTTTGGAAATATGAAAAAATATTTTCAAAATAAATTAATTATCATCAAAATTATTTTCTGTTGTCATAAAATTCTCAAATTTGATTAGTTGAAATTTGTGTGCAATCGCTCATGAATTTCATTTGATGGGATTTTTCAAAACTAGGAACTCTATATCACTTCAAAATATACGAAAAAAATATAAATTGTTCTTAAGAATTATTGAAACCGAAGCCATGCAGAAATTGCTTTAAATCGTATAAAAAAAGTCTTAAATCTTTATGTAATTGAAATTGAGTCTCTTGTGTAAAACCGTTTTAGCTTGCAGACTTGTTGTAAAATATGAAAAGATAATTGATTTTTTTGTTGTGCTGGTCTTATTTAGTGTTGGATTTTCAATGCCTTAATAATGTCAGACATTAAATGCATTTATAATACAAATTACTCTTTAGTACTGACATAAAATGCGAAATAATATAGTTTTATCGTTATATTTTGTTGACAGTTCAAATTTCTCCCGAAATCATGATAAAATGAGTGTTGAGACGGATTCGGTCAGAATTCAATTAAACTTGTCTTGACTAGGAAAAAATCTGCAAGAATTTCAAAACTATATCTAATCTCTTTAGTGTACATAAAGTCCAACTTTGAATGGGATTTCAATTCTCTTTCTTATTTAGACTCAGTTTTTATGGACAACTAAATTGACTTTTCTGAAGAGACTTTGATAGATATGAATATAATATTCTGTTTACAATTAATATTACATTAAAGAATATTGTGATGTAACGTATTGGTATAGTTAAATTCCTTGTCACTTGTATGTAAACCCTTATAATAAATGTCTATGACTGCCTGCATGTATTATTGATTGTCTGAGTCCTCGGATTAGTCATTCCTTATTATTTATCCCAATGATGCATGTGCTGTAAACACACATGTAGTATATATATTGTCTACTTTTCATGAATTGTCTACTTTTTACACATATTGTTATTTTAATCTTCTTACATGCTGACCACGCTTTCAATGAAAGAATTACTGTGAAATTTCCCACAGTCGAAGACATATTCAATTGAAGATGATTTGGATGAATTTATCAAGAAAATTGAATCGTATTTTTCAATAATTCAATTGGAGAACAGCCAAAGAAAAGTGACTGTTCGAGCATATTTTGATGAAAATTGTCGTAACAAATATGAAAGATTTCCTGATGAAAAATATTATTTGAAATGCTAAGATTAGCTTTGAAGAAAATCAAGATTTAGCAAAGGCTAAATTTGTCAAAGTTGACATATTTCTTTATTAAACATTACCTTGACAATGAAGAAGAAGAACGTGAAATAGAAAGTTACGAAATTACTGAAGATTTATGTAAAGGAAAGTGAACGAAAGAAGAATTGAAACATGATGGAGAATCAGAACAGAAAGATTCAACACCAAATAAATACATCAAAATGATATTGCGAAAATGGATTAAGATAAATCGTAGCCACAGGTGACGGAGTTCGGAAAGAGCTCTAATGCTTCAGTTTTAAAAAATGGCCGATATGACATTGATAGAATAAAGCAAGAAGAATTAACAAGAAAACATTGGTCCCGAAATGGGTCACATGCGCCGTGAATGTATAAATATTCGATGTACATGCTGTTGTAAGACATGTAATTAAAGTTTTAGGGGTTTTCAGAAGCAGAATTATTATGAAAAGAGATTTGAAAGAAATCTCAATCAATACAGAGGAAATTCCAATTAATTCAAGGGCAAGAAGTTGACGAACATTCAGTGAATTTATCTATTTCAATTTTCAAATGCTTGTTAGTATTTAATTTTATATTCATTTTCTGCGCTTCCGTTGATTTGTATTGTATTGAAAATTTAACTCAAAAGTGTCATTTTAATGATTCAATAAGATATAATTTATACAGAAATCCCAATTAAAAAAACGTTTTACGATATATTTTGACAGTTTTCCTATCATCATTAGATAGGACAATTAAAACTTTTATATTATAGAACATAAATTTATTTAAGTAAAGATTTATTAGATTAATTTTATGGAAAATAAAATTATTATTATGATTTATTTGTTTTGTCACACAAGATTTGCAATTTGACCTTAATGATTTATTTGTTAATTTAAATTACTTGTTTTAGGAAGTAAGAATTACTGATATAGAAATTGTTAATTAATTTATTAATTTTATTATTTTAATTATTTAATATTTTATTTCAGTTAAAATAATTTGTATTTCATATTTTGGAATTATTAACGAAATTAATTTTTGATTAATTTCTATTTATTATGATATTATTATGTTATTATTTATGATTATTATTAGCAAATAACAGTGATATTTATCTAGATGGGGTGAGATTTTTTTTATTTGATGGGATTCGGATAATTTGCATTGCAGAGATTTTCAATGTTTCAAGGAGCACTTGATGAATGGCAATGCGGAGGGTGTCAGGAATAATTTGAGGGGGGAATAATTGGATAAAATTGTTGATAATGATGTGAGATTGATTGATATATATATTAATATATTGAGTTAATATTTCTGATTTTAGGGCAATTTTCCGATTCATATCGCTTGTCGTAATGGATTTATCTCTGTTGTCAGGTTGTTTCTTGACCGCGATTGCAATATCGAATGTGAGACCAAATCAGTAAATAATCATTGCCAAAAAAATCGTTTATAAATAAATTGCAGGGAATAAGACCGATTCATTATGCAAGCAGTAATGGGCACTCAGAAATAATGAAATTACTGCTAGACCGCAACTGCAATACTGAATTTGAAGACAAATGGGTAAATAATCAATGCCAAATAATAAATAAAGTGCAGGGAAGAAGACCGATTCATCTCGCAAGCTATAATGGGCATTCAGAAATATTGAAATTATTGCTGCAGCGAAAATGCCGAATTGATTGCAAAAACAAAGTAAAAACAATTTTATCAAAATTATAAATCATTTTACTCAATATTTACAATCAATTTGTGAATTTATAATAAAAGTTGACGCGTAGAAATCCATTTTCATTAGCTAGTTTAGCGAGCTGCACTAATTGATTGTGTTGCCGGCATTTGATTGGCTGGTAGTATTAACTCAGCAATATCACATTTGCCTCCACCAGCCAAATTATAAACTGAATTTAAATAATAAATAATTGAACATGTCAACATTCTTTATTTGTTATCCAAAATATCTAGTTAAAAAGGTAACAAAAAGTGCGCTAGGTATGACATATTTTACTAATACAACTTTGTTTGTTGAGTCATATTTGGTCCCACTTTAGTTCTGAGTTTATTAAGAATTTTTTTATTACGAAAATGAGAGCTTTGTGAGAACTAATTAAAAGTCGCAAATAATAAATCAAAACATTAATTAAATTGTGCAATGTGCATTCTTATCATTTGGCAAATAAAATGTTTCCGCAACAATTTCATTGATAATACGAACGGACTTGCATTAAACAGTAAAACAATTATTATTTTAGAAAATGAGTTCGTGATGCTGATCAGTTAAAACAATTATTTTACTTCATTTAACAAACGCTTTAAACAATATAAAATTTTGTCAACAAATCGACTTGTTCTGTAATTTTTACTATCAAATTTATGATGATATAAACATTGGTGAACCCATTCTTGCAAGAAAAGATTTTTCTGATCTATTTTTACACTTTTTAAAATTTTTACTAATTTTTGGAAGTTTTTTATTCTTAATCACAGACGAGCTAATCAAGTTGTATTAGAAAACGAAAACTCAGCTATTAATCGTAGGTGAAATATTTCATGAAACATTAATTAAAAGACCTGAGGCATTTGGATATTTATGCGACCAAGGGTGATCAGTTGATGGTTCAATGGCTTTTAGGACGATAATAAATACAAATCATTAAAACAAATTTAATTCATCACGCCAAATATGGAAATGATCTGGCTTGTACATTAAACTGTATGGTAAATGTAACAGAAATTATGAGAAATCTGTTTTGTATTTTATAATCTGTAAAGGGTTATTTATATTGAAATTGAGGTTTCTTTGCTGAAATTTTAATATTTTGATTTTATATAAGTGAATTGATTATTTATACTGGATTATTTATTCTAGGATAGAGAAAGTCCGCTGGATTTTGCAAAGCAATTTAATAATGTTGACTGCGTGGAGTTATTGACTGATGTGGAGAAAGTGTGAATTATTTCATTATGAATCAATTTGAATATATATTTTAGTTATTCGCTATCATTGCACGGGACGATCCAATCGAATTTGTAAATTTGTTTATATCATGCAATTTCATTAAGCAGAATATTTATGTAAATTTGAGTGATTTTGATTGGTTTCTAATTGGAATTTAGACTGGATTGAATGTGCTGGAGATGGCAATCAACAATAATGCGGAAAAGATCGTTAAATGCATTCTTAATAAAGTTTGATTGATTTATCGATTGATATTCCCATTGATAAATTATTTTATTACGAGTCTAGTTATAAAAACAGCATTATTATTTTTCTGTTAAATTTTTATATTTGTTCACAAGGGAATCAAATTAGATATTGAGGCATTGCCAATGTAACTGAACCATTGGAATAGAATCCCGTGAAATAGTAACAAAACTGTTGTACTGCATCACAAATACGTTCAGAGACACAATACAAAATATGATGCAAATAGTTCACCTCATCACCATCATTTTTATTTATGATTGTTTTTGTTTATTTGGGCTATTTGCTTTCACTCAATAATTTTTACAAAAACTTTTTCAAATTGATTTTTATGCAAAGTCTGCTTGTTTAGAAGGGCCCAAAGAATGTTTGTGAAAAGCCCCATTTTATGTAAAATGGTTAAGAATACTATTATATAATGATGTAGTAATAAGGCACCACAGGAAAATGAACTCATATTCAAATATTTTCTGAGGCGGATTATAAGACTTGAGGTAATCTTTCATTGAGCTGAATCTTTTATCCTCTGAACTGCTTATTTTGATGTTTCATTAGGTAGCTCGATTTTCGTGACTGTTTAGCACTGATGATGTCTTCTGTAAATGTCTATGGTAACTAGCGGTTCTAAATTTCTCTACGAGCTGCTGATATTACAGAGTTTAGAATGGATACCGAAAAATTCATTATTGTTTTTCTTTTGTCTATTATTTTATTCGTTTGTCGTATCCAGAATTATGGCTTGTCTTATATATATCAGCCATGAATCACTAATTATTAAGCTTTAAAATTAGCAATTTTTATTAATAAAATGATATTTTCTAATGTTTGCATTGGGATTTTCATTATCGAAATCAGAACAATTCATTTTAACAAAAATTTTTATATTAAAAAATTTAATGTTTTTTTGTTTACTTGAATATTTATTTATAATTTATTAGGCGAAAATCGAGAGATCTCACAGAAATAATGCAAAACCATCAAAGGAAAAAAATCAGCCTGATAATGAAATCCCAGTAAAATTATTTGATGAGTTTGTATTGATTTATTGCAATTTAGATGTGCAAAATATGACAGGATAATCCGGTGAGTATTGGATTCCAATGTGGCCATTTGACATGCAATGTCTGTTCCGATAAGTTATCTGAATGTCCCTACTGTAAGGCTGACATTGTCAGTAGGACTAAAATGTTTTTTTGATAGGAATTTTCATCTGACATTTTTATTGGCTTTTACACTTGATTAAACTTTATTTATATTTTGTGCTCAATAATTTATTAATAAAATTTTTTGTTCATTTCCTCTAGTAATTTTATCAATGTAATACCGTGGAATGCGCTAATTTATTTTTATTACTTTGCGGAAATTTATGTGAATAAATTTGCACAGAACTCAGCAGGATTATTACTGACTCGACGAATTATTACCGACACGAGACTGTTACAAGGCTAGGTGGGGTGGTTGTATCTGACGGGCTCACATCATACTACTGTTGAAATTTTTGATAATGACGGTTTGTAAATAACGATTTTTTTAAAAATTAACTCTTCGTATTATTTTATTTTAGAACAGATTTATTAAAATTTGACAGACGTTTAACACTAGAAACTTTATTTTAAAGTAGATTTTTAAGTCTTGATAATTAAATAATAACTTTTGAAAATGAAATTAAATCAATGACTTCTAAATTTAAGATTTTTTATCAGAGTTATAAGTATTAAAAATTAGGTAATAGATATAGAGTCAGAAAATATAAATCTGATTTACTTAAGTCGTAAATTATTATTATTATTTATTGAAGCCATTAAGTGAACAAATACATAAATTATAGGGCAAAATTAAGAAATTTGATTGACATCGTGAAAGAATGTATCAGATTAAAATTAAACAGACATTTTCATGTAAACATAATGAACCAATGTTTAACTTAAATAATTCTGTTAAGATTCTTAATAAAATTACCTAAAATTTACAATTAAAATAATTATTGTATATGTTTGAAAATTAGAATTCTCGTAGTTGTACATAAGTGATTTATTTATTTCAATCAGATGAATTCATCTTATTTTATTGTCAATGAAGAACTTTCTCAAATTAAAATATTTTTATAAGCAATTACGTAAGTAATATATTTACATTAGTACTTGTACTTTCAAATTTTATTCTGTGAATAATAAGATTATTTTTACATAACGTAATTATTCAAAATTATTTTCATTATAAATTGAAATATCAAATATAGTTATTTGACAGGATTAAATTATTAATTCTTTTTATAATAATATAGTAACGAAACTTCAAAATGATAATTGTTTATTTTACTTTTAGCTTTTTTGTAACATAATTTTTAATTATTATTATTTTTCAAAGAAAATTTCAATTTATTTTATCAATTAATTTTTAGTGGTGACACAAATTATTAATATAATACTTAATTAAAAATAAATTATAAATTCTTTACACAAAATTAATAGACAATAATTATATTTTTCATTTTGTAATTTACTCAAACTAATTTATTAAAAAAAAATAATAACTTTTATGATGTGACTATCATATTTTATTGATTTAACTTGATATGAATCTTTTCCACGTAACTATAGCAACCTATGTTATTCAATTTATTTCTTTGTAGGGAATCAACAAATAACTTATTGCATAAGTATGTATTTTTGAAAAATTAATCGATGAAAAATAAATCAATAAGTATTTTCATTTTGCACTTTACTCAAAATAATTTATTAAAAAGTTAATTTCTCGATGTGACCATCATATATCATTGATTTATCTTGATATTGTTGAGGTCTGTAAATTAAAATTAAAAATTTAAATAAAATTTAGGATAATAATTCAAATGGAAAGTAAGCGAAGAAAAAAGGCAAATAAAAGCGGGATCGTGCACAGAATTAATAGTAAATGAAAGTGCGATGGAAACAGTATTAGAAAATGCAAAAAGCAATTACGAAAGGCGAGAATCCGGAAATCCGAGAAAAATCAATAAATGGAAAAATCATCGAAATCGAATGGGAAAAACGGGACAGTTATAGATTAGCTAATGGTCAACAAGATGACGGTTAGGGATTTATCAGAAAAGGGTTAGAAAGGGTTGAAAAACATTCAAATGTATGAAAACAGAAAACGTTAATTAATTAATTAATTGGCTAATGGAAAACCCGAGCTAATGGGAAACCCGAGCCAATGGAGAACCCGAGAGATGAAGGAAACCCGAGCTGGGTAAACAAGAAGAAAGGCAAACAAAAGGAAGATTTGGGCCCATTAGCTTGACATAATGATTAATGGGAAAAGAGTAAGGAGAAGATAGCGCGCGTAGGAAGACCGGTAGGGCCATTAATTATCTAGATTCGTTGGACCATTATGGATGACAGCCGAAGCAAACACGTAGGAGAAAATGTCAAACGAAAGATTGGCTCGGCAATAACCATTTGTCATCTTGATTTCGAGGAGTATATAAGCAAAGGGAAAATCAGAGAAAATCGGCATTCTGCCTCAGCTAGGGTTCGAAGAATCAGACGATAAGAAAAGGGATAAGCGAATTAGGGAAGTAGGGAAAAGAAGAAATAGAATTAAGAATACGGAAAGGCGAAAAGGGATCAAACCAAACAGAAACCGAGGAAAACGAGAGTCAACAGAACTAAAGGATCAAAAGGTGAATATTGTTTGTTTGCAAAGCATCAACGCCGAGCAGAGAATCGTATAAACTTTGATTGGTTATTGGAGCGTGATAATAAATTGTAAACCTGTTGTTTCAATATACGTTGGGTCGTTCATTGTTTTAATTTAAAGAACACCAGGAGTCAGAGAGAACCGACTTGAAATAATCCAAAACCCAACAATATTAATCATTTCCATGTAACTATAGCAACCTGTGTTTGATTTTAAAAATTTGGTTTTCAAACCTATTAGTTATATTTTATTTATTTTATTTCTCTGTGGGGAATCAACTAATAATTTATTGCATAAACATATATATATATATATATATATATATTTTGAAAAATTAATCGATGTGATATAAATCTATAAGTATTTTTCATTTTGTACTTTTCTCAATCTTGATATTATTGATTTTCATGAAACTATAGCAACCTATGTTATTAAAATTTAATTTTCAAACATCATATTTATAATTTATTCAATTTAAATTGATTAAAAATTTCAATTTGGATGTAATTTTTATTATAAACAATCAATTTTAATTAGTATAAACGAATGATTTAAAGGTATAAACAATCAATTATTAATTAAATTATTATTAAAATATTATCATAAGTAAGTTTACTTTTTATGTATATTTAATTAACTATTTGTTTTTAGTGAATTATTACTATACAT
Organism: Schmidtea mediterranea; assembly: GCA_022537955.1. Classification (NCBI taxonomy): domain Eukaryota; kingdom Metazoa; phylum Platyhelminthes; order Tricladida; family Dugesiidae; genus Schmidtea; species Schmidtea mediterranea. Next base: position 8,442,707 of record CM039681.1, read on the forward strand.
ATAAATTTTGCGTAGCTATCAGTCACGAAGATGTTCACTACTGTGAACTTGTTACATCATCATATTTCAAGATGGTCAATGTTATTACAACAACACGGGCATCACCTCAGATAATTCGGAGAATCGAAAAGTAGTATAGCTGCCAAAAGTACGTGTATGTATAATATAACTAACTATTAACCTTTTTTAGTATTGTCAAAGAGGACAACCCTTCAAGACACTTTGCATGTTGATAAATATGATACAAGTAATCTTTTGATAATTTTTATTGATTTTTAAATTATTAACTATTACATACTTTTAATATTCAAGATTCAAGATCGAGTAATGAAAGAAATGAATATAAAAATGGTAAGTTTTTACTTTTATTTAAATTATTAATTATTTTTAATTTAGATGATTTAAATATTAACATTGAAAACATAGACGATAGAATATTTTATCAAACAAATTATGAAGAACTTGAAAAAATCTCTACTGTGAATGTTAGATGTGAGGTTTTAGTTATTACAATCAGAATTATTTAATTTTTTTCATGTTTCAGGTAATCTTTATCCGAAGTATTGTCAATCTACAAGCCATGATAACAACTGCCACAATAAAATGAATCGATATTATCAAGTGAATAATTATTATATATGTCCAGTATGCCAGACCCAAACCTCTGACCTGTACCTTAAATTTTATAATGACCATAAAAATCACTTGACTAAATTTTATACGGATAAAAAATCATTGTTTAAACACAGTTTGAAACGAAAAAGCACCATAAAATCTGAAATACTTGAAAAAATATTTATTAAAGATGATTTACAAATTAGGCTAGGGTTAAGTGACATTATTTTTGAACCAAAAATTGAATATGATTTACTACGCTCACATCGAATTATAAAAGTGAACATCGGAAGAAAAAATGTTAAGGAAATAGTTCTTCCATCTTCTCTTTTGGAAAAATTAAAAATTACATTAAATGAAATGAAACATTCAAACGTTCAATTGGGAGTCCAAGTAGAATTTGAAAAAAATGGGGAACTCATAGTAGTTAGTATATCAAATCGCGCTGCTTCAGTGACTACAACTTTTCTTGATGAGGATATAACGAAAATAAATGAAAAGATTGTTGAACTAACAGAATTACGAAGTAGTTGGAAAATAAACCGAATAGTAGAAGTAAATTTCAAGGTAACCAAAGTTTCCAATATATCTAGGCTATCTGGACATAGTTATATTCCAACACCTAAAGCTCTAATATGTAAAAAGGCAATAGTTAACGTACAAAATACCGATAATTTATGTTTCATATATAGTGTTTTGGCTGTATTGAAATCTGATAAAATCAAGAAACATAGAGATAGACCAAGAAAATATTTACCGTATATGAATGACTTGGTATACGATCCTAACGATATGCCAATGAAACTGTGTGATATTCCAACTTTTGAGAAGGAAAATTCTGGTTTAGCAATTAATGTAATGATTTATAATAACGAAAATTTTGAGGATAGAGAAGAACTTATAATGAAGCAGCCATATTTAAATATAATTCACCGAACAAAAGTAACTGGAGTGGATCCAATTTATTTATTATTGATAAAAGAGGGTGAAAAATATCATTATACAGCAGTAACTACTTTACAATCCTTGATGAATTGTCATAAAACAATGATTGTAATGTTCAAATTTGTTGCAAATAGTGTAAAAATTGTTTAAATGGATTTCGTAAGCCAAAATCCTATGAAAAACACCAAGAGTTATGTATGAAAAATCAGTTGGGTACCACGCTATATATTACCAAAAGATGAAGATAAATATATGGAGTTCAAAAACTGGTCAAAAACGATAACACCTCCTTTCGTTATCTATGCAGATTTTGAATCTATTTTACCAAAAGATGACATTTATTTTCAAAAACATTTGCCAATTTCTGCTGGACTGTTATTAATCAACAACTTCACTGGTATGACAAGTCACCATCATTTCATTGGTGAAAACTGCGTTTATGAATTTTTGAAGAAGGTTTCAGATATAGGAACAAAGATTGTGCTACCATATTATAAAGAAAATTGGAAAAATCTAATGTTACCACTTACTTTTGACGAAGAATATTCATTTGATAATTGTGAATATTGTTATTTGTGTAATAAGAACATAGTAGATAAGGTTAGAGACCATGACCATTTTACAGGAAAATATATTGGTCCAGCATGTAAAAGTTGTAATGTTAATAGGAGCATCAAAGAATTATTACCTGTAGTTTTTCATAATTTACGTGGGTATGACTTATATCATATCCTTAAGTATGGAATAAATCAATTTCCAAATTGGAACTTATCATGTATTCCAATTAGCAGTGAAAAGTTCTTATCCCTTATGGTATATGTTGGTAAGCTTAGAATACGTTTTATCGACTCTTACCAGTTTGTTAATAAATCATTAGCTAGGGCTGTGAAAACTTTGACTATGTTACCTTTAACAAAATCTTTTTTACTGGTACCATTGTTAATGAAAAAGGTATTTTTCCGTACAACTTTGCCACTAGTTTAGAGGTCCTTGAAAATACTTATGAACTGCCTCCAATCTGGGAAGGAGTGAGTGAAGTTGAATATGAGAAAGCTCAATTAATTTGGACTGAAACTAAATGTGTAAATTTACTTGACTACATGATGATATACTTTACTTTTTCCAACAATTTCGGGCGAAATGCATAGCTCATAATAGTTTAGAGCCTTTAACTTATTTTGGTATTCCTGGAATGTCTTGGAGTTCTGAGTTAATAACTTTAGATAAACCCATTGAACTATTGCAAGACATGGAAATTTATAATTTCTATGAGGGTGGTATTCGTGGAGGTCTTACTTTTGTTAATAAACACTGTAAAAACGGATTAAACCACGGAGTTGCTTTATCTAGATATTAATAATTTATACGGTTGGGCTTTAAGTCAACCTTTACCTTGTGGCAAATTCAGTTGTATACTTGATGGTCTTGGTTCAATATTGTCAGATTGTTTTTCTTTAAATCTTGAATCTTTGTGTTATGGGTATACTCTTGAAGTAAATCTTGAAATTCCTTCTGATCTTCACGATAAGTTAGACGACTTTCTTATTGCTGCTGAGAAAATGAAACCTGAGGAATCTAAGGTTGAAAAATTGTTATTGACTCATTACCCAAAAAAGAATTATGTGATTCATTGGCGTTTACTAAAATTATACTTGTCTCTTGGTGTTAGGGTTACTCATGTGAATCGAGCTGTAAGATTCAAACAGTCTCCTAATTTTAAAAATTACATTGATACCAATACAGTTAAGAGCAAAAAGTACAAACACGCTAGATAAAAATTATTATAAGCTCCAAAATAATAGTTTGTAAGGTAAAACTGTCTAAAACATGAAAAATAGAATGAATTTAAGATTATGTAATACAGAAAAGAAGATGATTACATATGCTTCTAAACCAACTTTTCAAAGAAGTGTCAAAATTTCTTATGATCTTATTGCTGCTTTGTTAAATCCTGACTCGGTATGCTTAGATCGACCGAGTTATATAGGACAATCGTTACTTGATTTGTCCAAACTTCGAATGTACGAGCTACAGTATCAGGACTTGGACAAATACCGACAACAATTTAATTGTGAGATTAATATAGTTGTTGGAGATACGGACTCTTTCTTCTTGGAGATTAAAAATTGTAAACTAGATATTCTTTTGTCTGAAATGGTTAAGGATAATCTTTTGGATACATCTAATTATCCATCTACTCATCCACTTTATTCTAAAAATCTTGATTCGGTCATTGGAAAATTTAAGGATGAAAGCAAGGGTTAAGGTTATGACGAATGGATATTTCTTAGACCCAAAAGCTATAGTTTACTAGGAAAATCAAAATGCCTAAAAGCTAAGGAAGTCACATTGAAGGACACAACATTAACTCATAAATCTTATAAGGACTGTTACGAAAAAACTTCACCTTTTCTGTACCTCAATTTCGTATTGGTACAAACAATCACCAACTTTATAGTTTTAAAACTTCAAAGGTTACACTAACAAACAAAGAGGATAAAAGGGTTTGGGTAGAAAAGAATGTAAGCCTGGCATACGGTCATTATATGATTGAGACTGACAATGAATAAAGATAAAAATTTTCCACATGATTATCCAAAAGCACATCCAACAGCACATCCAACAGCCTATCAAAAAGATCATCCAACAGCTCAGCTAACTGTTCATTGAATTAATTAATGTATACCTATATACGTTCTTGTTCTTATTCATTATTTTGTAATTTTTTGTGTTTACATTATGTTTTAGTTTGTTTTGTTTTTGTTAGGGGGGGGTACCAAAAAGTGCGCCAGATGGAACACATCTACCTACATGCCGTAAAATCATAAGATGAGAATACCATTACTTCAATTCTGAAAAATAGCTGGATAATAAAATATGGTGCTCCAAGATGTGAACATTGTGACAGAGGAAAGTCATTTGAAGGGAAGGCGATGAATAACTTGCTGAAAGCACATAATATCAAAATAATGTACTCAAGTCCCTATCATCACTCAGAAAATGGACAGATTAAAAGGCAATTCTGAACAATTAGATATACTATTCATATTACATTTAAAGACAAAAGTCACTAAAATCGGGCTGATTTATTGCCAGAAGTTGAATTTATGTTAAATTCAACATTTCACAAAACGATTGGGCAAACTCCATGTGAGAAAGCGTTTGGGAAACGAATTTATAGAGAGAGGCTTATAAATATGCCACAATAGAGAGAAACGTCAGATATAGTGACGGACAGGAAAGTAAAAATAGGCGACATGGTCTTAATTAAGAGTAATACAAATAACAAGGAAAATGACAGACATTTTAGGCATGCAGAAGTGATCAAACAACAGCACAATAGAAGCTTTGAACTGCAACTAGAAAATGGGAAACAGATTATAAGGAACATTGATTGGCTAAAGCATTTAAATGAAGGGGATGTAAGTATATATTTAAAAATTAACTAATAATTGTAAATATTAATTATTTAAAATATTATTAAAATAATATTTTCAAATTAAAATGTTGTTTGTAAATATAAAATAATAAATTTAGTATATTTATGTGAATTGAATGTATGAATAATGTAAGCTGTCCTGAAAATATCAATTGTTTACACTGAAATAAAATTTCTCAAAAATGTTGTTTGTTTAAATAACATTGACAAATGGCAGTTTATTTGAATTTCGTAAATAAATTATTTTTTCAATGTCATTAACTATTTTCTCAGTGTTATTAATGGATGTTATTAATATAAAAGCTTCCGTAGCTAATATGGTGACCACGATGGCCAGTTTTATTAAAGCGATAGAAAATTATGAGATTGGATCAAATATTGATGATTTCATCAAAGAATCAGAAAGATTTTTTGACCTGATGTCTATTAGAGAAGAATTCAGATAAAATTCGTCAAGGCATTTTTATCAACAGATGCCATAAAGAAATAAGATTCAACGAATAAAGAACAGAACTACAGCTAGACTGAGAGAAGCTTTTAAAAGGCTAATGAAATTACTGACAAGGAGACGATTCCGCTAGTGAATTCTGTGAGAAAATAAAAAAGCTAAACAAAAAAATTTTACGACACTAGTTAGATAAAAAAGAATTGCAAAGATTTTTAATTTTTAACGCAATAGAAGATCACGAATTAAAAAAAGATTTAAGAATGAATGACTATAAATCTGTCGAAGAAATCAGAGTCCAAATAGAAGAAACTGAAAAGGTAAACAAAGAATTCAACAGAAACAATTTTCCAATAGCAGACGTGAAAGCAAATGAGAGATATGCAGATGTTGCTAGAAAGGCAACAAATAATCAAATGAGAACATGGCCACAGACAACAAACACAGAGTTGAGCATAGAAACAGCCGAATATTCTGGATCAAATGCAAGATTCCAAAACAAACGCTATGACAAGGGCAAATTCCTAAATAACAAAATTCAAATGCTGGTCATGCCGAGGAGAGGGACATAAACGTTTAGAGTATGCAAATGTGAAATGTAACCACTGCCGTAAGTCAGGTCATTTCAAACATCAATGCTTCGAGCTGCACGGAAGAATAAATCGCCAATATCGGAGAACAGTTGCTGCAATCGAGGATGAAGTAGGAGATGAACAAACATGCCCAAACAGATATTTTCACTGCGAGAGAAGATGATAGTAACTATGCAGTAAGTGTACATGAGATATTGATGAAGGGCAGTATGTATTAGTTGAATTATGATTGTTTGATTGTTGCGAATGTTGATAAATGGAACATTTTGGAATAATAAAAGAGTGTCACTCTCCATGGAATACACCACTAGTTTGTGGAAAGAAAAAAGATAAAGACGACATACGAATTTGTCTAGAATTTAGAGCACTTTATAATATCACAGAGCGTCCAATATTTCCGATTCTAAATACAAAAGAATTATTAGATACATTAGGAGGACCTACGTGCGTTAGTATGATTAATTTTGGAAATGCATACTATCAGGTCAAGCTGGATGAAGAATCGAAACTTAAAACTGCATTTTCAACCAAAAATAAACAATATGTTTTCAACCTAATGCCATTCGGAATAGCAGTGGCTCCAGCAATTTTTCATAAAACTAATGAATATGGTTTTAGGTGAACTCAAGTGGAAAATAGCAGTGGTATATCTAAATCAGTGTTACGCAAACTGTTTGTGTTCAAGGTACACCTACCAAATTAAGAAATCTTAGAGGGATACCAAAGAAAAAACCAAAATTTATTTAATATTTGTAAATTATTTAAATCAATATAATATGAAAGGATGTTTAATAAGAAATGTGAGCCTGCTTAACTGAGCAATGAAGATCAAAATTTGGGGCAATCGTTAATAAAGCTGCTCTCATCTCTTCATCGATCGTCCTCATGCGTTGTTTTTAGTTTATTTAATCATAGTGAGAGTTGAAAACCCCAATTCACATGAGTTTATCATAGAATATGGTAAGTGAATTGCAATAGCACGCTTTGTAAGCGGTATATACTCATTTTTATCAGCATCAGAAATGTGCTAGCTCTGTTTCGGTAAATTGTCGCTTTTATGTTCAATCAGTTTTTAGCTTCGTGAATTTATCCTGCTCGTTTATCGGTAAGTGTCCAAGGAAAGTACTGTCTGAGAATGGATTTCGTTTGCAGTCCATAAGTTACAGGTCACACATGAGAAAACAAGAGCTCTCCTAATAGCTCAAAGTGTTTCACTAACAATACCTGCACTTTTTTTCTGGATCGGTAGCTATGACATTTGGGAACATTTCATTAATACTATTACTAGCGTAGCTGACACATAAAACCAACTTAGACCGAAGTGTTTGAAAAAACTTAAGTTTCTTGGGGTTAATATACTATTATAGAAAACTTATTAAAGCATATACGAAAGATTCGAAGACCTTAGAAAAGTTAAGAAAAAGTAAAGTGAAGAGAAAAAGTTGATTTGGACAAAAGAATGTGAAAATGCTTTTTCAAAGCTCAAAGATAAAATAATCAAAGCCCCAATCTTAAAATTTCCAGATTTCTCTAAACCATTTATTCTCGATACCGATGCTAGTTTCGACCGTATCAGGGCGGTTTTATCACAAATAGACAAAGTTGACATATTTCTTTATTAAACATTACCTTGACAATGAAGAAGAAGAACGTGAAATAGAAAGTTACGAAATTACTGAAGATTTATGAAAGAAAAAAGCAAGAAGAAGTACCAAGAAGAAATTGGTCCCGAAATGGGTTACATGCGCCGTGAATGTATAAATATTCGATGTACATGCTTTGGTAAGCCATGTAATTAAAGTATTAGGTGTTTTCAGAACCAGAATTATTATGCAAAGAGATTTGAAAGAAATCCCAATCAATACAGAGGAAATTCCTATCAATTCAATGGAAAGTAGTTGACGAACATTCTGTGAATTTATCTATTTCAATTTTCAAATGCTTGTTAGTATTTAATTTTATATTCATTTTCTGCGCTTCCGTTGATTTGTATTGTATTGAAAATTTAACTCAAAAGTGTCATTTTAATGATTCAATAAGATATAATTTATACAGAAATCCCAATTTAAAAAACGTTTTACGATATATTTTGACAGTTTTCCTATCATCATTAGATAGGACAATTAAAACTTTTTATGTTATAGAACATTTAAAAGGTGTATTAAAATTTTATAAATTTATTTAAGTAAAAAATTATTTTTCAATTTTTATGATTATTTTCCCAATAAAGTTTTGTAATTTAAATATGTAAAAAGAAATTTAAAAAATTAATATTAAAAATTAATAGTATAATTTTATGGAAAATAAAATTATTATTATGATTTATTTGTTTTGTCACACAAGATTTGCAATTTGACCTTAATGATTTATTTGTTAATTTAAATTACTTGTTTTAGGAATTAAGAATTACTGATATAGAAATTGTTAATTCATTTATTACTTTTATAATTTTAATTATTTTAATAATTTTATATTTTATTTCAGTTAAAATAATTTATATTTCATATTTTGGAATTATTAAAAAAATAATTTTTGATTAATTTCTTTTTATTATGATTAATTATTATGTTATTATTTATTATTATTATCAGTCAATAACATTGATATTTATCGAGATGGAGTGAGATTTTGCTATAATTTTTTGGCAGTTGGATAATTTGCATTGCAGATATTTTCAATGTTTTAAGGAGCACTTGATGAATGGCAATGCGGAGGGAGTCACGAATAATTTGAGGGGGAATTTGTGGATAAAATTGTTGATAATGATGTGAGATTGATCAATATATATATTAATATATTGAGTTAATATTTCTGATTTCCGGGCAATTTCCCAATTCATATCGCCTGTCGCGATGGATTAGTTGCGGTTTTCAGGTTGTTGCTTGACCGCAACTGCAATGTCGAATGTGAGGAAAAATCAGCAAATAATCAATCCCAAATAAATGAATAATAATTAAATTGCAGGGATTGAGACCAATTCATTGGTCAAGCGCTAATGGGCATTAAGAAATATTGAAATTATTGCTTGACCGCAACTGCAATATTGAATGTGAGGACAAATCAGCAAATAATCAATCCCAAATAAATGAATAATAATTAAATTGCAGGGATTGAGACCAATTCATTGGTCAAGCGCTAATGGGCATTCAGAAATATTGAAATTACTGCTTGACCGCAACTGTAACATTGAATGTGAGAACAGATGGGTAAATAATAATACCAAATAAATATATAACAAATAAATTGCAGGGATTGAGACCGATTCATGAAATCCCAGTAAAATTATTTGATGAGTTTGTATTGATTTATTGCAATTTAGATGTGCAAAATATGCCAGGATAATCCGGTGAGTATTGGATTCCAATGTGGCCATTTGACATGCAATGTCTGTTCCGATCAGTTATTTGAATGTCCCTACTGTAAGGCTGACATTGTCAGTAGGACTAAAATGTTTTTCAGTTAGGAATTTTCATCTGACATTTTTATTGGCTTTTACACTTGATTAAACTTTATTTATATTTTGTGCTCAATAATGTATTAATAAAATTTTTTGTTCATTTCCTCTAGTAATTTTATCAATTTAATACCGAGGAATGCGCCAATTTATTTTGATTACTTTGTGGAAATTTATAATGTGAATAAATTTGCCCTGAACTCAGCAGGAAACCAAGCAAATGTTGAAATGATTTTTAATTTTCTGATTTAAATTTATCATTTAAATGTGCCTATTTGGATGGATTTTAGTAATCGGATTTGCACTTATTTATCAATTGTGTTGGAATGTTTGAATTTATAAATTAAGTTTTATAATAAATTGATTTTTATTAATTGTTAATCATTCAGTTATTTGCAATTTACAGATCCTTTGTGGCCCATCAGTAAATATTTGACGTAATCATTTACACGGTTCAATTAATGATTTTTGTTTTATTGCACTAATTGATCTGACTGCACAAATACAAAACTGTACAAAATCAATACTTCAATATAAAGTTATCGAACTGGCATTTTGAGTTTAAATAATTATTTAGTCGGATTTTCTGAGTATTCTGCTCTTTGATAAACAAATTAATAAATTATAAACCCTCCCGTCCCCCTGTCGCACATTGAATATTATTTTTTGAAAATTAAAATCAAGGCCTTGCACAATGAAATAATGCTCACCCCGATAAAGTTTTCCCGCCTTTATTTATCATTAACCATGTTGTCATGATAATGGCTCTTCAAATTCCAATTTGTTTTTTCTTTGCACTCTAAAGCCTTCTAGCAGCCGATTCTCACTTTCTATTTTATTTCTAAAATGTTTATAAATTCAAATTCGAAAAATAAATAATTTATTTAACTTTGACAAATTTGCATTTTGTTCTTTCATATTTTATTTTTATATTTATTAACTTTTTTATTTTATTTGTTGTCGATTATACTTAAATATTTTTATTTCATTTAGTTTTCAAACAATTTTATTTTAAAATAATTATAATTTTATTATCTCAACAGACTGCTCAATTAACTTTGTGCTTTTTTGGGCTCCAAATAGGGTTTCTACCTCCCATAACCTCGAGCCCAGGAGATTATTAAAAGGGAGACATTATAACGCTTAATAAATATAACAGGTGTTTTTTTTAGTGTACACAGTGTAGAGCATCTCCCAGTTCATAGTTAACCGTAAGATGAGAGATTAATGTCGATACTCCCGGCAAAAACTGGAGAGTTGGCAAGCCTAGCTCCAGAAAGTCGCATTTCTATTGTCTATGTTTTAGTTTTCATTAGTTCAATGATTTATTTAATTGTTAGTAAATAAATAAACATGAAAATATTTGAAAAATGGAAATAAATTATTATTATAAAAAACATTAAATTATATTTTTATTAAAATATTTTTAATGAATCCAAAAGGCGGATAAATTCAGTTTACATTTCGATTTGATTATTTTAGTTGAATTCATAATTGCTATCTGTTTGTTGTTGCTATGACAATGAATGCCAATTAACAAATTGTTGCGCTCAAGTTTCTATACTTATTCAATTGACCGACTTGCAAATACATTCAAAGTAGTCCCGTCATTTGTCATTCACGGCATAGTGAGTTTGCTCTCTATGGATCAGCAGTGATCAGATCGGATCAGCAACAATGAATGAGCATAATGAATAATTGTATCAGACTGCTCAATTCACTGAACCATGAAATCCCATTTTCAGATCCGCAATTTCTGGAAGCATAACCTTTATTATTACTATTATTTATTATTATTATTATTATTATTATTATTATTATTATTATTATTATTATTATTATTATTATTATTATTATTATTATTATTATTATTATTATTATTTTTATTATTTTACAAGTAAACTATAAAATAAGCCATCGCTGCAAATTTATTATTACATTGATGAAAAAATTTTCGATCATCAAATAATCCTCTTCATCCAGTTCTGACTGCTATCCATGCTTCTGCCTAAATTCTCATTGAATTCTCTTTCAACCGCAATCCCTCTTCTTCAGTATCCATTGTATCATTCATATCAGTTGAATTAATTGTGGTTTCGGTTTTTAATGGGCATTAAACTTCATATTTCTTTGCATTTTCTTGCACTACTAGTTGTGCAGGAAATGGTGAAGTATTTGATCCAAAGCTCAACCGATTAAATTTATATTTAACTGTCTTGTTCATATATATTCACGTATATTCATGAGGCGAACTTCCATTGTGACCAAAAATCCCACACATCTTTCTAGCTCTTTGGTTCATTCTCTCGAACTGGTTTGAATCGATCGATCTCATCTAGCATGTATAAATAACATCCACATACTCCACACATTTACTTCCATACCTTTTTACTAATTTATCTTTTGCTGATTGATAGGTCATGGGAGAATGTCCAAGATTCTCAATCATCTTTAGCGGCTCGCCTCTCAAATAATTTTCATCATCTTTTCGGTCAGCATTGTCAATTACTGTTTTGAAAGCTGCAAACGAATTTTTATATTCTTTCATTCGTTCCTCAAATATTTTAGTAACTTTCTTTTCCTTTGTCCCACTAACTTATATATGTCTTGATCTCACTTAACTTTCGGCTTAGTTTCATGTAAATTTTCGATAAATTCAGAGTTTTGCTCAATTTCCTCACTATCGGTTTGAGGGAAGTTGAACGTTACAGAAATGTTTAAAGTTATTTTTAGAAAATATTTTAAATTGAAAACTTAAACTAAACAGAAAATGGAAAATTTTATATTGCTTTTTTAAATAAATTTATGGATTTTTGTATTTCTCAAAATATGACTGGCGCTTTCACCCGTCCTAACATGGTGGCAGCGGTAAACACAGACGCAATCACTGAAAGGTTATTGCCTAAAATATTCTGCCAAGATTATGACTTAGAAAAATTCATTAGAAAATGCGAAATATATTTCGATGCTAAGGACGTCACACAGAAGGGAGAACAAGAAAGAATAACGGAATGCTTGCAGACGAAGATCTATTAGAGACGTATGCAAAGAACTTCAAGATAGTAGAAGGATTTCAAAGTCAGGTTGCGAATGACGTTTGATTACGAAAGAGACTTTAGCAAAGATTTTAAAATTTTGTTAAATTATAAGCAAAGAGGTGAAGAGATTGAAGTATATATTTAAAACGTTAAGGACCTATTAGACAGGTTGTTCGAGCATAAAGAATTCACCAATGAGAAAGTAATATCAAAAATGTTAATTGTATCTGCGGATAATAAGAAAATTGAAAAAGAAGTAATATTAAAAACCACAGAAGAGATAAATGAAGTATTATGAATAAAGTGGAGAAATAAAGAGAACAAATAAACATTATAAAAAGTTACTCAAGGGTGACTTACAAGGAACGCAGCGATGGGTACAGAACAAACAGAAACAACAAGTAGAAAGCATACGGAAAGAATAATCAGAATGCTTATTATGTCAAAAAATAGTTTTATGAAAATTGTCCAGATAAAAAATAGCCAAGATGATTTGGTTGTGGGAAAGGAGGTCATATAAGAAGGTTATGTGAGGAAATTTGATGTAACAGAAATGGCCATATATAGGATGAATGTTGTACAAAGTTGAGTAACAGAAGAACGATAAAAAACCAAAGGTTTGTAGGAAACAGTATAGAGAAGTGTCTGTGTGCGTGTAAATGTTTTATGGACAAAATTTAAAGAAAAATTCAATAGTTTTGAAGAAAGTACATGATATTAGGTTAAGGTGGATAAAAACTTGTCAAGCCGGGTCATTGAGCAGTATGGATATAAATATAATTTTTTTGATTAAATTGTTGCTTAAACGTTTTGAAAATTTGTGGAGTTGTGAATTTTATGTCTATTTTGTTCATTCAAATATATATTTTTCTACTGTGAAAGGAGTTCGTTTATTTTAATGAATATTTTAATAATGGTGCATTCATAAGTTGTTGGACACATTAAATGGTTTAACTCAAAAACTGGATATGGATTTATTTGTAATGAACGCTGCGAAAACGATGTATTTGTATATCTTAAATCTATAGCTCCAACTAATACAAGTTTGTTAGTGGATGGTGAAGAGATGTTATTCGATACCGTCAGAATGGATTTGGCTGGAATAGATTTGAGCGATTATTTATTGGAAATTCTGATATAACGAGGTTACAGTTTTACAACTACAGCCGAAGGAGAAATTTTCCGAGATATTAATGAAAAATTGTATTAAAGATCGCTCTTGATTTTGAACAAGAAAGGCAAACTGCTGTATTTTCGTGGTCACTTGAAAAGAATTATGAACTTCCAGATTTTCAATATATTACTATTGGAAATGAAAGATTGAAAGATATAATTCATGTAAGGATATTAAATGTATTTTTAGTATAATTATAAAACTTATAAAAAATCGCATGTTTTGATCAATAATAAATATTAAATTTGGGTCTGCCCAATGTGGCCCAGAAGATTCAAAGCGTTGGATAAAAATATTCTAAAGTTTATAAATTAAAACTATCGATCAATAAAACAAAATTTCAATCTATATTTTAAAAAAATGATTATTGACATTAAATTTTTTTGTCATTATTGTTATTTTAAATTATAGATCAATATTTTGTTAAATAAAAAAATTCATTTAATAATAAATATTAGTTATTAATTGTTTTTCCTAAATTCTTGATTCAAATTATCAATAAAATATTAATCAATAATCTAAAAAAGAAATGAACTTTGATTTATTTCGTTTTTATTATCGATCAATATTTTGTTAAATATAAAATATTAATCAATAATCGTAAAAATTGAATTTCAATTCTTTTATTCATATTTATCTTTAAATTGCTAATCAATAAAACAAAAATGTTAATCGATAACCTACAAACGAAATGAACTTGATTTTTATTTCATTTTAGATTATCGATTAATTTTTTGTTAATTTTTTGTTTATAAATATCAATCAACCATATAAACAATAAATATCGATTTTAATTTCATTTGCCTTTATTTCTCATTTATTTTATCGATAAAATATTAATCAATAACATAAAAAAGAAAAAGAAACTTTTTTACTATAAATCAATATTATGTTAAATATCAAATATTAATCGATATAATCAATAAAACTAATAAATATTTCTAAATTTTCGATAAATAAAACAAAAAAATCAATCAATATGAAAACACAAATTCGTCTATTTGAGCAGAGTTGATGTTTATTATTCAAATTTTCCTTTCTTTTGCAAGAATAAAAATGACAAATTTTGGATTCGAATGAGTGCATTATAAATAAAATGCCATTTTGATAGATTCGTTTTCGATAAATCGTTTTGGGAAACTAAAAATAGTGAAACACTTTTGCTATGGAGAGCATGAAACCGAGGGTTTGGTGAACACTTCAAATGATACTTCGGAACCTTAGGCAATATCTTCATTAGGATAAGTCGTTGCCTTACTCTCTTATATCGGCATGTCGGAATAAGGCGTGAGTTTATCACTAATCAAGGTTAGCAATGCGTGAACTTTATTAATTACATAATTAATTAGAAAGTGGAAATAAATGATTATTTCGAAATGCAGTAAATTTTATTTTTATTAAAATATATTTGATGAATCCAAAACGCGGATAAATTCAGTTGACCTTTGGATTTGATTATTTTAGTTGAATTAATAATTTCTGGCTGTTTGTTGTTGCCATGACAATGAATGCCAATTAACAAATTATTGCGCTCAACCTTTTTATATTTATTCAATTGACCGGCTTGCAAAAGCATTCAAAGTCTGCCCGTCATTGCCATTCAAGGCATTTCGAGACGCACTCTACGGATCAGCAATGATCAGATTGGATCAGCAATAATGAATGAGCATAATTGTATCAGACTATGCTCAATGCACTGAACCGTGAATGCAATTTTCAGATCTAAAATTGTTGAAAGCATTATAAGGTTAATCTTCATTATTATTATTATTATTATTATTATTATTATTATTATTATTATTATTATTATTATTATTATTATTATTATTATTATTATTATTATTATTATTATCATGAATATTACTATTATTATTGGTTAACAAATAAATAATATAATAAGCCACCGCTGCAAATTTATTATCTTATTGATGAAAAAATTTTCGATTTTCAAATAATCCTCCTAAATTTCCTGGAGTGTAGCCTGATTCTATCATTAAATTCGTTCTGGTTTTCATTTACAATTCGTATATCACATAATTCTTGGACACTGAGGCAAGTACTAGCAAATAACACAAAAAGGGAAAACATTTGAATAATTAAAAATTGTCCTAACCCAAAAAAGACACATTAGAAGTACACCCTGGAACCTCATTTGTAAATAACCCCGGTGAAAATAACCATCCTAAAAATAGCCCCCGCTACTTAGTAATTTTTTTACTGAACAAAATACAGAATGTTTATAAAATATTCATAAAACTAACACATTTATTTACTGTTTATTGTCGAGGGGTTATTTAAATGGAAGGTAATTTATACACGAGGTTTATGTCCAAGGGTATTTTGACGTGGAGTTATTCTCCGGGGGGTATATGTCCAAAGGTTGAGTGTCCTAGAAACCGTGACAACATCCACAAAAAATGTCAGATTCAAAGAGCCAATTCTTATCTTAGATAAATATCCAACAATAAATTCTAATGAAGAAATCAGTGAAATCGCTTGTCTGATATGTCGTTGATTTTGAAACTTTTAGGAATAAAAGTCAGAGTAGAATTGTGTTTATGTCTTTATTTGTTTATATAAGGCTATTGCGAATCTTCGAGGGTTTTTTCAAATCTGGCTGGCAAAAATTTGTAAAATTCAGAAACTCCAACTTCAAAGAATTTTTCCTTCAAATAAGAATCGCACTGGATATCGATAACCTCCATTTGCATATGGTTAGGCACTGGGTCTATATGTATTGAGGAAATTGAAGGAAACAAAGAAAACTTGTCTTCAAACGATTTGAAATCAGGAAATCTTGTTTCAAATTCAGTTCTTTAGCTTAAACTCTTTTCTGCGTATTTCTCATATGATGCAGTTTCACCTAAACTGGATTTATACATGTTGCATGTGTGAAAGTGCATTAAACTTTCATTTTTCAACTGCTTTCCTCATATGTCTAGCTTATATTTGAATGCATGTACTTGGTCACACGTGCTTGTAATGATCTGATCCTTTCCTTGTAGTTTCAAATTTAAATCGGATAAGTGTTTCGTTATATCAACCATGAAGGATCAACCTTGCAACCACACCGTATCAGAAAACAAGGTCATGTCTTGATTCTTGGATATTAAAAACTGACATTTTTCTTCTTTCAAATCCCAAAATGGTATAAGAATCTTGGAGCATGATAACCAACGTACCTCGGTATTGTATGACCAACCAGAATATCCGCTTTCCAATTCAGTTAGAAACCTAGAGAACTGTCGTTGATTTAAGCCTCGAGGTCCTATGAAATTGATAATTTTTTATAGGCTTCAATGCATTTTCCATTTTTATTACTTTTGTGCATGACACTTCCTGATGAATAATGCAATGGATATGATAATGCTACATAACCGTTGGTTTTGCCGGTCATTGAAGGAGCTCCATCTATTGCACAGAAATCAATTTAGACTGAGGTAAATTGTCATTTTGAAGAAGTTCATAAACACAATTAAAAATATCTTCTCCTGCGGTAGTGCTATGCATCGGCACTAGTTCAAATAATTCTTCGTCAATGTTGAAATCTGTGTCGGACGCTCGTAAACAAACCGCTAACTGGGCAACGCCTCCAATGTCCGTACTCTAGTCACAGGCAATCGAGAGACTGCTTCGAAACTAGATGATTTTGCTTTAATCTGATCGCTTAAATTTCTGGCCATATCAGTAACTCTTTCACAACGGTATTTCGAGACAAAGAGATTGCTTGAAATGCCTTCACACTTCAAGGACAAGCAATTTCTGCATCTTTTATTATATAGTCCTTTATGAAGTCACCTTCGAAAAAGATTTCGAGTACTTAGCTATCAACTGCGACAAAACTTAGCTTGTATCCACCGCCGCTTCACTTTCTTGTGACACTTTAGTAAACATAAACTGTTGTTTTTTAGTCCCATCTTAACTTTTTTTGTCTCATTAATCATTCGTAATTATTATATTTTGATTTATGTGGTTCATAGTGAGGTTTAACGTTATATACCTTTGGTACACGGACCGCACTATTACATATCAAGCAGATGATTTTATCATTTGCTTCAGAGCAAAAATCCCCTAATTCCCAGTTTCCTGAAAATTTAGATGTTCGTCAGCAATTTTTCGCTCAGTTTTACTGCCATTTGTTGTCAATAAAGACATGCTGAATAAAAAGACTTGAAATAAAATTATAAACACTAATTAAAATTAATAATAAAAGATTATTATAAAAAATCAATATTTTTTATTGAACATTAATTTGACGTACACAAAATAACTGCAGAAATTGTTGAAAACGTAACTTAAATATAGTTTTTTCTAATAATCTAACTATTTTATTTTAGACACACAATAATCATTGCGACACTAACTAAATGTAACAGTTATAACAAATGATTCCACAGAAATATTTTATGCTTATTTTTTTCATTGACTTATAAGCTAGGGCAGGGTCTCAAACCATTGGCCCGTGACGTTGTCATTTGCGGCCCGAAACGAAGCACATCGATCTTGTGATTTAACAAAACTTATCAAAGTTATGTGTTTTAATCATTGGATAAATATTTTAAGTAGTGCGGCCACTGGGCTTATGCTTTTACTCACACACGGCCTGAGTTATAGACTTTGATTTTGAGACCCCTGGGCTAGAGCAAGCATGTTATACATGCGGCCCACTCATAACAGTACAAAAATATACGAAAATTTAAATAAGAGAAATGATTATTTTTTAAAATAAAAATAATTTTCTTTAAATATTTTGTTATCATTTAAAAAGTCTGAAATTATAAGTCCCTCGTTCGGGAACAATAATGATTAATAAACAACAGGACCAAAAACAGGACATGAAACAAGTCGTCTATTGAAAGTTCGAGAACCCGTATGTATGTCAGGACTTTAGCAGTGCAAGTATTTGAGCTCCAATGTAGCTGACATCCTACCAATTACGTACAGTTCCAACGTTGCTTAGCAACAGGGAGTGTGTTATTCAACATCAGTTAATTTTTGTAATTGGGCATAATCAACAAACCGTTTATGGTCTGCTCGTCAAACCCATCATAAAACTACTTATCAAAATGCTTATCAAATCATTGAAATACTTGTTATTATCACTGTTATTTTTATATAAAATATAATAAATATATATTTGATTTTAGTTCTTTTATTTATTGTTATATTCATCATCAAGAAGATAAGTTTAATTATAACCATTATGAAAGTGTTATGAATATTTTAAATAAGAAATTAATAGTTATAAAATATAAATTTAAATAAATAGAAATAATTAAAAATAAGTAATTAAGAAAATTTAAAAACAAAAATATAAAAGTATTTAATAAAAAATGAAAATAATTTAAATAAAAGAACGGAATATAAATAATTAATTATTTGCCATCATCCTTACTATTTATTATTTATTAAGTAGTAAGAAGGGGTACCAAAAAGTACGCAAGTTGTCAAATATTTCATTGCTAACCTTCACAATTTTATGGAAAGTAAATAAATTTTGTTAATTATTTATTGTAATTTATTTGTTTATTCACATCAGGTTTGCTGTTTGACCTTAGAATTACTGATATATATATATATTGTTAATTAATTTATTATCTTAGTTGATCATTTCATTTTAGTTCAAATAATTTATATTTCATATTTTTGAATTTTTAAATAAAGTAATTTCTATTTTAATTTAAATAATTATTATGAGTAATTATTTTTTATTATAATCAGCCAATTAAATAGATAAAATATCGAGATGGGGTGAGATTTTGTTAATTTGATGGCAGTTAGATAATTTGCATTGTAGAAATTTTCAAGGAGCTTTAAAGTGTTTCAAGAAACACTTGATAAATGGCAATGCGGAAAGAGTCGAGAATAAATTGAGGGAGGAATTTGTAGATATAATTGTTGATGAGGATGTAAGATTGGTTGACACTGAGTATATTGAGTTATTATTTCTGATTTCAGGGCAATTTTCCGATTCATATCGCCTGTCGTGATGGATTTGTCTCTATTGTCAGGTTGTTGCTTGACCGCAACTGCAATATTGAATGTGAAGACAAATGGGTAAATAATCATTGTCAAATAAATTTATAATAAATAAATTGCAGGAAAGGAGACCGATTCATTATGCAAGCGATAATGGGCACTCAGAAATATTGAAATTACTGCTTGACCACAACTGCAATATTGAATGTGAGAACATATGGGTAAATAATAATACCAAATAAATATATAACAAATAAATTGCAGGAAATAAGACCGGTTCATTGTGCAAGCAGTAATGGGCATTCAGAAATATTGAAATTATTGCTTGACCGCAACTGCAATATTGAATGTGAAGACAAATGTGTAAATAATCATTGCCAAATTAATTATAAATAAATTGCAGGGAAACAGACCGATTCATTGTGCAACCTGTAATGGACACTCAGAAATATTGAAATTATTGCTGCAGCGGAACTGCCGAATCGATTGCAAAAACAATGTAAAAACAATTGTATTAAAATTATAAATAATTTTATTAAATATTTCTAATCAAATAGTGCATAAATTTGTGAATGTTCAATCAGTATTTAAGTGAAAATACGTTTCCATTTGCTTATTAAGCGAGCTGCGATACACCTGTTTCAGTTCATTAAAAGCTGCTATACTAAAATGAAAAAATCAATAAAGTTATAATATAGGGACATGCATATTTACCCGTGTCTGTATGTAATTTGTTCAAAATTTTATATAATAGGAAGGAAGGAATTTGAAGAGAAATTTTTTTTAATATAAAAACATAATACATAGTAAATAATGCATGCAAACTTTCAAAATGTAGAAATTTTTTAGTTCATTAAAAACTCTATATAAAACTATTTTTGGTAACTTTTAGACAAGTTTTTTTTTAACTTAAAGCCGAAAATCTTTGAAAAAAATACCAATAATTCTACTTAGAGTTGTAGAGAAAATTAAGAAATAATTTCGTAAGATTTTTCATGAAATTCAATCAATTTAATATTTTTACAACTTTTCAGATATTTCAAAAATATCCATCGAAACTCTAGTATTTTGAGGAAATGAAGAAATAACAATGTAAGATTTAATTTGTACTTAAAATAAATTCATATTTTACCTCATTTGCAATTTACCAGGAACAGTGGAACCAGAACCTTCAAATGAGGAGTTTAAAAAATACGAAAAACTTTTCGATAACTTAAGTTTGAAAAAAAATTTTTTTATAGAAGTATAAAAAATCCAAATCATTAATACCATTGAAAATGAGGAAGATTTTTATAAATTTAGGAAATTAACGGAAATTTCCAAAGTCTCAATGAAATCAATAATTATAAAATCAATAAATATCAAAAATTTGGATTTATCAAAAGATAAAAAAGATGACAGCCAAAACGAATTTCCAAGGAACAGAGAAATAGTTTATTCGAATAACTGTTTAATAATAAATTTTAGTTTTCAATTAATCAGAATTACATTTATTCTAAAATAATTCCATTAATTTACATAAATTGGCATAAATTCATAAAAAACCTAAAAAAAATTAATTAAAACTAAATTTATAATAAATGATGATGAAAAGTATTATTTAAGAGTTTGAATAATGATCTCATAAATATACGAGATCACAATCCAAGCCTTAAAATATACTTTATTAAAATATTAACCTGTTACCCATTTTAAAAATGGCTAATTCATAAACTTAGTCATAATTGTAGTTGAATGTTCATTAAAACTTCTATTAAAGAAGTTTGTAATGAACTGAATCAGGTGTAATTGATTGTGCTGCCGGCATTTGATTGGCTGGGGCTTAGGGTCAAAATATTCCAATGGATAGATATATCCCATTTCTCATTACGTGACGTTATGGCGTCGCCGTTTTTTTTTGAGCGACCGTTTTGGCACAGGACATATGTTTATAAATAAAAATCCGTTCAATGCATCCTATACAGCATATAAATTTAGAAAATTATTAAAAGTTTAACAAATCCTGTTCAGCATTGTATTTTTGCCAAATTTAAAAAAACCCAAATGTTTATTAATAAAACATTATCAAAATATTATGCGCAATTCCCTTAAGATACTCGATGTTTCGATCTCTATAATTGTCATCATTCTGATATCTGATGCTGCCTATTTTCTGTGCTTTACAGGTGGATCGTCTCCACGATCGAATTGCTCATATATAAGGCCGAGCCATTTTTGAACACTTCAAATTCCGTTTATAAATTTCTAAATGTGATCCATCCAAAATTCGGCTTGCAACCTTCAGTTAATCTAACTCTACTTAATTTATGATTTAGTCTAAAACACTCTTGCACTTTTGCAGATGTGAAGTGCACGTATGATTGATCAGGAGTGCTCTCGGCTGCTGCTGACTAATAGGTTTTTTATGCAGTAATCGGTGCAGATTTCTCACCAAATGGCCACTATTTATCTATCAATATTTATTTATAATATTTAAAAATCAATTTTTCATCTTTTTGTTAAGTGGAAGTCAGAAATTGCTTTCAATCTGGCGTTTCTGTTTTAGTTTGCCGACAAACTGCTCATCAAACAAATCTTTAAATGTTTATCAATCTTCATCAAATCATTGTCAAACTTTTGACTGTCATTGTTGTGTCTATTCTGATGTGAATTATTTATTATTATTATATTCTTAATAATAATTTGGTTTATAAACTGACTATCCATTATGCATATGCTATGATTATTTAAAAATTAAATAAAATAAAAAATTAAAGTAAAATAAAATAAATAATTAAAAAATTAGAAATTAATTAATTAAAATAAATAAATAAAGAAGATTAATTAAATAATTAAAATAATAAATAAAATAATTTTTTTGAAGATAATTTTTGAAGACTTATTGGGGAAATGAAAGAGCCTTGTAAGAATTAATTAACCAAAATTTTGATAAAATTGTGCAAATTTCGCAAATAAAATGTTTCATTGGTAATGTGGAAGGACTTGCTTTAAACAGTAAAACAATGATTATTTTAGAAAATGCTGATGCAATTATTTCACTTCATTTATCAAACGTTTGAAAATAAAATTTTGTCAACAAATCAAGTTGTTATGTAATTTTTGTGATCAAATATATCTTTACAAACAGCAAACTTTTTTTCTGATGAGATAAACATTAAAGAGGCATTCCTGCAAGAACACTTTTTTGTTAGGAAACTGGAAAGGTAGCTAATAACCCTAGGTAAAATATTTCATGAAACATTACTCAAAAAGAAAATTAACACATGCAAGTATATATTTAAAAATTAAATAATAATTGTAAATGTTAATAATGTAAAATATTATTAAAATAGTATTTTCAAATGAACATAATGTATGTAAATATAAAATAATAAATTTAGCATATTAATGTGAATTGAATGTATGAATAATGAAATCTGTCCTTCTGAAAAATATCAATAGTTTACACTGAAGAAAAACTTCTCCAAAATGTTGTGTGTTTAAATATTATTTACAAATGGCAGTTTATTTGAATTTCGTTAAATAAATTATTTTCTCAATGTCATTAATGGACGTTATTAATACAAAAGCTTCCGTAGCTATTAACGCATTTGCGTATTTATGCGACCAAAGGTGATCATTTGATTAGTTAATGGCTTTTAGACCAATCATAAAGGCAAATATTTAAAACTAAATTAATTCATCAAGCACAATATGAAAGTTATGAGACTTGTACATTAAACATTATAGTAATGTGAGAGAAATTATGAGAAATTGCAGTTTTATATTTGAAAATTTGAAAAGGATTATTTAAATTTAAATAAAGATTTCCTTGCTGAAATTGTAAAATTATGATTTTATGAGTGAATTGATTATTTCTACTATATTATTTATTCTAGCTTGGAAAGAGTCCGCTGGATTTGGCAAAGCAATATAATCGTGTTGACTGCGTGGAATTATTGACTCATGTGGAGAAAGTATATATATTTTACTTTATTTATTTTTACATTTACGCATTCACATAAATTAAATTGTTTATTTATGATTGTTTTTTTAATTTTTGGTATTTGCTTTCACTCAATAATTTGTACCAAAACTTTTATGCAACGCCTGCTGGTTTTGAAGAGGGCCAAAGAATGTTTGCACTAGTGTCCCATTTTATGTAAATGCGCAATTATTTCCAATACGGTTATAGTGATGTAGAAATAAGGCACCACAGTAAAATGATTTCATATTCAAATGCTTTCTGAGGTGGTAAGAATTTAGTGTTTTGGTACTATGTTTGGGACCAACACTTGACAGATAGAGATATGCTTTCCTGCACCAATGTTTTCAAACGATTGTAAACGAACACCGTGGTTAAATAATTTAAATTATCAAAACCAACCTTTACATTTTGACAATTATTTTATTTGAAGAAAACATAATTTGTAGTTTTCCAGTTCCGAAATTAATATGTTAATATTCAATTAATAATAAAATATTAATTATAATTAATATTTTGGAAATATGAAGAAATATTTTCAAAATAAATTATTTATCAACTAAATTATTTTCTGTTGTCATCAAATGCTCAAATTTGATTGGTTGAAATTTGCGTGCAATCGCTCATGAATTTCATTTGATGAGATTTCTAGAAACTAGGAACTCTGTAACACTTCAAAATATACGAAAAATTTATAAATTTGGACATAAATGAAATTTTTCTGAAGAATTAGTGAAACCGAAGCCGAAGCACAAATTGCTTTAAATCATATAAAAAAAATTTTAAATCTTTATCAAATTGATATTGA
Organism: Schmidtea mediterranea; assembly: GCA_022537955.1. Classification (NCBI taxonomy): domain Eukaryota; kingdom Metazoa; phylum Platyhelminthes; order Tricladida; family Dugesiidae; genus Schmidtea; species Schmidtea mediterranea. The sequence continues at coordinate 8,467,161 of CM039681.1, forward strand.
GTTTCTTTTGTAAAACCATTTCAGCTTGCAGAATTGTAGTTAAATATGAAAAGATAATTGCTTTTTTTTGTTGTGCTGGTCTTATTTAGTGTTGGATTTACAACTGCCTTAATATTGTCAGACATTAAATGCATTTATAATACAAATTACTCTTTAGTACTGACATAAAATGCGAAATAATATACTTTTATCGTTATATTTTGTTGGCAGTTCAAATTTCTCCCGAAATCATGATAAAATGAGTGTTGAGACAGACTGGGTCAGAATTCCATCTAATTTGTCTTGAATAGGAAAATATCTGCAAGAATTCCAAAAACATATCTAATCTCTTTGGTGTACTTAAAGTCCAACTTTGAATGGGATTTCAATTCTCTTTCTTATTTAGACTCAGTTTTTATGGACAACTAAATAAACTTTTCTGAAGAGACTTTGATAGAGATGAAAATAATATTCGGTTTACAATTAATATTCCACTAAAGAATATTGTGATGTAACGTATTGGGATAGTTGAATTCCTTGTCCCTTGTATGTAAACCCTTATAATAAATGTCTCTGACTGCCTGCATGTTTGATTGATTGTCTGAGTCCTCGGATTAGTCATTCCTTATTATTTATCCCAATCATGCATGTGCCGTAAACACACATGTAGTATAGATATTGTCTACTTTTCATGAATTGTCTACTTTTTACACATATTGTTATTTTAATCTTCTTACATGCTGACCGCGCTTTCAACGGAAGAATTACTGTGAATTTTCCCACAGTAGAAGACATATTCAATTGAAGATGATTCGGATGAAATTATCGAGAAAATCGAATCGTATTTTTCAATAATTCAATTGGCCAAAGAAAAGTGACTGTTCGAACATATTTTGATGAAAATTGTCGTAACAAATATGAAAGATTTCCTGATGAAAATTATTGTTTGAAAAGACTAAGATTAGCTTTGATGAAAATCAAGATTTAGCAAAGGCTAAATATGTCAAAGTTGACATATTTCTTTATTAAACATTACCTTGACAATGAAGAAGAAGAACGTGAAATAGAAAGTTACGAAATTACTGAAGATTTATGTAAAGGAAAGTTAACGAAAGAAGAATTGAAACTTAATCAGAACAGAAAGATTCAACACCAAACTAATATATAAAAATTATATTGCAAAAAATGGATTAAGATACATAGAAGACACAGGAGGCAGAGTTCGGAAAGAGCTCTAATGCCTCTGTTTTAAAAAATGGCCAATACGACATTGATAGAAAAAAGCAAGAAGAATTAACAAGAAAAATTTGGTCCCGAAATTGGTCACATGCGCCGTGAATGTATAAATATTCGATGTACATGCTGTGGTAAGCCATGTAATTAAAGTTTTAGGTGTTTTCAGTAGCAGAATTATTATGAAAAGAGATTTGAAAGAAATCTCAATCAATACAGAGGAAATTCCAATCAATTCAATGGAAAGAAGTTGACGAACATTCTGTGAATTTATCTATTTCAATTTTCAAATGCTTGTTAGTATTTAATTTTATATTCATTTTCTGCGCTTCCGTTGATTTGTATTGTATTGAAAATTTAACTCAAAAGTGTCATTTTAATGAATCAATAAGATATAATTTATACAGAAATCCCCATTTAAAAAACGTTTTACGATATATTTTGACAGTATTCATATCATCATTAGATAGGACAATTAAAACTTTTTATATTATAGAACATTTAACAGGTTTATTAAAATCTTATAAATTTATTTAAGTAAAAAATTATTTTTCAATTTTTATAACTATTTTCTGAATAAACTTTTGTCAACGTAATTTAAATATGTAAAAAGAAATTAAAAAAATTAATATTAAAAATTAATACTATAATTTTATGGAAATTAAAATTATTATTATGATTTATTTGTTTTGTCACACAAGATTTGCATTTTGATGATATCTTTGTATGTTTAAATTACTTTTTTAAGGAAGTAAGAATTACTGATATAGAAATTGTTAATTCATTTGTTATTTTTATAATTTTAAATTAAAATAATTAAAATTTTTTAATTATTTTAATTATCTTATATTTTATTTCAGTTAAAATAATTTATATTTCATATTTTTGAATTATTAACCAAATTAATTTTTGATTAATTTCTATTTATTATGATCAATTATTATGTTATTATTTATGATTATTATTAGCAAATAACAGTGATATTTATCTAGATGGGGTGAGATTTTTTTATTTGATGGGATTCGAATAATTTGCATTGTAGAGATTTTCAATGTTTCAAAGAGCACTTGATGAATGGCAATGTTGAAGGAGTCAGGAATAATTTGAAGTGGGAATTTGTGGATAAAATTGTTGATAATGATGTGAGATTGATTAATATATATTAATTAATTGAGTTAATATTTACGATTTCAGGGCAATTTTCCAATTCATATCGTCTGTCGTAATGGATTTCTTTCTGTTGTCAGGTTGTTGCTTGACTGCAACTGCAATATTGAATGTGAAGACAAATGTGTATTTAATCAATGCCAAATAAATATATAAAAAATAAATTGCAGGGAATGAGACCGATTCATTGGGCAAGCGAAAATGGGCATTTAGAAATATTGAAATTACTGCTTGACCGAAACTGCAATATTGAATGTGAGAACAGATGGGTAAATAATCAATGCCAAATAAATATATAACAAACAATTTGCAGGGAAGGATACCGATTCATTATGCAAGCGGTAATGGGCATTCAGAAATATTGAAATTACTGCTTGATCGCAACTGCAATATTGAATGTCAAGACAAATGGGTAAATAATAATACCAAATAAATATATAACAAATGAAATGCAGGGAAACAGACCAATTCATTGGGCATGCCGTAATGGGCACTCAGAAATATTGAAATTATTGCTTGACCGCAACTGCAATATTGAATGTGAGAACAAATCAGTAAATAATCATTGCCAAATAAATTAATAATAAATAAATTGCAGGGAAGGAGATCGGTTCATTTTGCAAGCAGTAATGGGCACTCAGAAATATTGAAATTATTGCTGCAGCGGAAATGCCGATTCGATTGCAAAACCAAAGTAAAAACAATTTTATCAAAATTATGAATTATTTTTTACTATAAAAGTTGACTCGTAGAAAACCGTTTCCATTTGCTCATTTAGCCAGCTGCACTAATTGATTGTGCTGCCGGCATTTGATTGGCTGGCAGCATCAACTCATAGAAATATCACATTTGCCTCTCCCAGCCAAAGTATAAACTGAATTTAAATAATAAATAATTGAACATGTCAACATTCTTTATTTGTTATTCAAAATATCTAGTAAAAAAGGTAACAAAAAGTGCGCTAGGTATGACATATTTTACTAATAAAACTTTGTTTGTTGAGTCATATTTGGTCCCACTTTAGTTCTGAGTTTATTAAGAATTTTTTTATTACGAAAATGAGAGCTTTGTGTGAACTAATTAAAAGTCGCAAATAATAAATCAAAACATTAATTAAATTGTGCAATGCGCATTCTTATCATTTGGCAAATAAAATGTTTCCGCAACAATTTCATTGATAATCCGAACGGACTTGCATTAAACAGTAAAATAATTAATATTATGAGTTTGTGATGCTGATCAGTTAAAACAATTATTTTACTTCATTTAACAAACGCTTTAAACAATATAAAATTTTGTCAACGAATCGACTTGTTCTGTAATTTTTACTATCAAATTTATGATGATATAAACATTAGTAAACCATTCTTGCAAGAACAGATTTTTCTGATCCATTTTCCACTTTTTAAAACTTTTACTAATTGTTTGAGGTTTTTTCCTTAAACACAGACAGGTTAAACAAGTTGTTTTATAAAACGAAAACTCAGCTATTAATCGTAGGTGAAATATTTCATGAAACATTACTTAAAAGATCTGAGGCATTTGGATATTTATGCGACCAAGGGTGATCAGTTGATGGTTCAATGGCTTTTAGGACGATAATAAAGACAAATCATTAAAACAAATTTAATTCATCAAGCCGAATATGGAAATGATCTGGCTTGTACATTATGAGAAATCTGTTTTGTATTTTATAATTTGTAAAGGGTTATTTATATTGAAATTGAGGTTTCTTTGCATAAATTTTAATATTTTGATTTTAAATGAGAGAACTGATTATTTTTACTGGATTATTTATTCTAGGATGGAAAAAGTCCGCTTGATTTGGCAAAGCAATTTAATAATGTTGACTGCGTGGAGTTATTGACTCATGTGGAGAAAGTGTGAATTATTTCATTATCAATCAATTTGAACAAATATTTCAGTTCTTCGCTATCATTGCACGGGATGATCCAATCGAAATTGAAAATTTGTTTATATCCTTCAATTTCATTCAGCCGAATATTTATGTAAATTTGAGTGATTTTGATTGGTTTCTAATTGGAATTTAGACTGGATTGAATGTGCTGGAGATGGCAATCAACAATAATGCGGAAAAGATCGTTAAATGCATTCTTGATAAATCTGTCGATAATAAAGTTTGATTGATTTATCGATTGATATTCCCATTAATAAATTAATTTATTACGAGTCTAGTTATAAAAACAGCATTTTTATTTTTCTGTTAAATTTGTATACGTGTTCAAAAGGGAATCAAATTTCATATTGAGGCATTGTCAATGTAACTGGACCACTGGAATAGAATCCCTTAAAATAGTACCAAAACTGTTGGACAGCATCATAAATACGTTCAGAGACTCAATGCAATGGAAATATCAAAATATGACGTAAATAGTTCACCTCATCAGCATCATTTTTATTTATTATTTATTTTGTTTATTTGGGCTATTTGCTCTCACTCAATAATTTTTACAAAAACTGTTTCAAGTTGATTTTTATGCAAAGTCTGCTTGTTTAGAAGGGCCCAAAGGATGTTTGTGAAAAGCCCCATTTTATGTTAAATGGTTAAGAATACTATTATATAATGATGTAGTAATAAGGCACCACAGGAAAATGAACTCATATTCAAATATTTTCTGAGGCGGATTATAAGACTTGAGGTAATCTTTCATTGAGCTGGATCTTTTATCCTCTGAACTGCTTGTTTTGATGTTTCATTAGGTAGCTCGATTTTCGTGACTGTTTAGCACTGATGATGTCTTCTGTAAATGTCTATGGTAACTAGCGGTTCTAAATTTCTCTTCAAACTGCTGATATTACAGAGTTTAGAATGGATACCGAAAAATTCATTATTGTTTTTCTTTCGTCTATTATTTTATTCGGTTGTCGTATCCAGAATTATGGCTTGTCTTATATATATCAGCCATGAATCACTAATTATTAATCTGTACAATTAGCAATTTTTATTAATGAAATGATATTTTTATTCTTATGTTTGCATTGGGATTGTCATTAACGAAACCAGAAAAATTCATTTTAACAAAAATATTTATATTAAAAAATTTCATGTTTTTTTGTTTACTTGAATATTTATTTATAATTTATTAGGCGGAAATCGAGAGATCTCACAGAAATAATGCAAAACTATCAAAGGAAGAAAATCAACCTGATAATGAAATCCCAGTAAAATTAGTTGATGAGTTTGTATTGATTTATTTCAATTTAGATGTGCCACATATGCCAAGATAATCCGGTGAGTATTGGATTCCAATGTGGCCATTTGACATGCAATGTCTGTTCCGATCAGTTATTTGAATGTCCCTACTGTAAGGCTGACATTGTCAGTAGGATAAAAATGTTTTTCAGTTAGGAATTTTCAGCTGACATTTTTATTGGCTTTTACACTTGATTAAACTTTATTGATATTTTGTGCTCAATAAATTAAATTAATAAATTGTTTGTTTATTTCCCCTAGAATTTTATCAATTTAATACCGAGGAATGCGCCGATTTATTTGTATTACTTTGTGGAAATTTATAATGTGAATAAATTTGCCCAGAACTCAGCAGAAAACCAAGCAAATGTTGAAATGATTTATAATTTTCAGATTTAATTTTACCATTTAAATCTTTGCTATTTGGATGGATAAATCCACAAACTGAGTTTCAATGTGACATTTTGTGCTGCACTGATTGTGCTGATCAAATATTTGATTGCACATGTGCAACAATAAATCTTTTTTAAAACAAAAAACTTTTGAATTGAGAAATTCTGTAAGTTTAAGCTTATTTATCGTTTTTATTTTTTTAATTGAATTTGCACTTAATAATCAATTGTACTAGAACTTTTGAATTTATAAATTAAATTTTATAATATATTGATTGTTATTAAAGATCATTCATTCTGTTATTTGCAATATACAGATGCTTTGTAAGACAATAATAAATATTTGACGTAACTATTGACACGGTTCAATTATTAGTTGTTTGTTTTACTGTAGTGATTAATACGACTGCACCAATACAAAACTGCACAAAATCAATACTTCAATATAAAGTTATGAATAATAAATCAAATAGGCATTTTGAGTTTAAATAATTATTTAATCGATTTCTCTGACTATGTTCTTTGGATATAAATTAATAATTTAGAACCCCCCCCACGAACATTAAATATTAAAGTTGGTGGTTAGGAGCACACTGCACCCACACACCATTGCATAATATATAAGGGGGGATTTATCATTATTTTTTTTTGTGTATTTTTGAAATTTTTAAGTATATTTTTAAGTGGATTTTGATGTGTGTTTTTCAGCATATTTTTAAGAATATTATTGTGTACATAAATTTTTATGTGTATGTTTATTAATTTTTATGTATTTTGGCACGATTTATGGAATTGATTATTGATTAAATTTTATAACAAAATATTTTATATGTAATTATTAAATTTTAAGATAAATTTTAAAATATATAAGGCTTAAATGATTAATTTTTAGTATTTTTTACATAAAATTAATATAATTAAATAAAAAATGATAATATTAACATAAAAATAATAATATTAATAATAATCATAATTATAATAATAATAATAATAACAATAATAATAATAATAATAATTTAACCAATTAAAATCTTTATAAAAACTATAAAAAGTTAGTTTGTTGAATCTCAATAGTTGTAATTTCTCCAATAATTTCTTCCTCAGCAACAATTTCTTTAAAAGTAATAAATTCTCCAGATATATTTATATGCCCGTATGCTAAACTTTTATTTTTACCCACCCAAACCCTTTTATCGTCCCTATTTGCAAGTGCTACTTTACTATTTTTAAAACTATAAAGTTGATGATTTTTTGATCCTATTCTAAATTGTGGTACAGAAAATACTGAGTTTTTCTCATAACACTCTTTAAAGGATTTATGAGTTAGCTCGGTATCCTTTAATGATATATCCTTAGCTTTTAGACAAGATGATTTACCTAACAAACTGTAGCATTTAGGTCGAAGGAAAACCCATTCGTCATAAGCTTCTCCCTTACTTTCGTCCTTAAATCTTTCAATGACTGAATCTAGTTTTTTAGTATAAAGTGGATGAGTAGAAGGGTAATTAGATGTATCCAAAAGATTATCCTTAACCATTTCAGACAAAAGAATATCTAGTTTACAATTTTTAATCTCCAAGAAGAACGAGTCTGTATCTCCAGCAACCATATTGATCTCACAATTAAATTGTTGTCGATATTTTTTCAAGTCCTTATACTGTAGCTCATACATTCTAAGTTTCGATAAGTCAAGCACTGATTGTCCTATATAACTTGGTCGATCTAAACATATCGAATCAGGATTTAACAACGCAGCTATAGGATCATTGTCAATTTTTATTGATTTTTTAAAAGTAGGTTTCGAAGTATAAGTCACAAGTTTTTTATTTGTTGTTATCTTTTTTGTTATTCTCTTTTTTAGATTTTCAACAGTTTTTCCATATAAACTATTATTTAACAACTTATAATAATTTTTATCTAATGTATTTGTACTTTTAGCTCGAAGTTCAATGTTTATGTCGATATACTTTTTAAAAATAGTAGACTGTTTGAATCTTACTCCACGATTAACATGTGTCACTTTAACACCGAGAGACATGTATAATTTTAATAATCGCCAATGAATTACATAGTTATATTTTGGATAATGAGTCAGCAACAATTTTTCAACCTTTGAACCCTCAGGTTTTATTTTTTCCGCTGCAATAGAAAACTAATCTAACTTATTATGAAATTCAGAAGGAATCTCAAGATCAACTTCAAGAGTATACCCATATGACAAAGATTCAAGATTCAAAGTTAAACAATCAGATAATATTGTATCAAATCCGTCAAATATCCAATTAAATTCACCACAAGGTAATGGTTGACTTAAAGCCCAACCATATAAATTATTTGTATCAATATATAGTAAATCTGTGTTTTCGTCGGTTTTAACATAGTGTTTATTAACAAAAGTAAGACCACCTCTAATACCTCCCTCATAATAGCTAAACATTTCATTTTTAGTAATTAATTCTATAGGTTCATCCAATGACATTAAAGCAGAAGACCAAGACTTGCAGGAATCCCAAAATAATTTAAAGGTTCTAATCTATTGTGTGCTATCGATTTCGCTCGAAATTGTTAGAAAAAGTCAGCCAAAAGAAAACAATCGAGTTTCAGATAAACTTTCATATAATCAAGTAAAGTCCTACAATTAGTTTCATCCCAAATAATCAGAGCTTTTTCATATTCAGCCTCAGTAACACTTTTCCAAATCGGGGGTAACTCATAAGTATCGTGAAGAACATCTAAACTAGTTGCAAAATTTTAAGGGAAGATTCCCTTTTTCATCTACTATAGTTCCTGTAAAAACAGATCGAATCAAAGGTAAAGTCGTCAAGGTTTTAGCCGCTTTTGCTAAAGAATCGTTTACAAATTGATAAGAATCAATAAATCTCACACTAATTTTTCACAAGTGAGCAATTAATGAAATAAATTTTTCAGATGTTTATAGAATACACCCTAAATTCCAATTTTAAATTTACTCAATCCATATTTTAATATATGATGCATATCATATCCCTTTAAGTTATGGAAAATAATTGGTAATACTTTGTTTATTTTTCTATTAATATTACAGTTATTGCAAGCAGCACCCAAGTATTCCCCAGTAAAGTGATCATGATCTCTCACTGGATCCACAATATCTTTCAAACAAAGATAACATTTTATACAAGTATCAAATTGAACCTGTTGTAGGTTTGTTAATTCTTTAATTGTTTGATTTCCCATTTTGTAATAATATGGTAATACTGTATATTTTGCTATTTTTTCAACTGTTATAAAAATTGTTCCACACAATCCTCACCTATAAATTCTTTATATATTATACTCCCATCAAAATTATTTATTAACAAAAGTCCTGCCGAAATGGGTAAATGTATTTGATGGTGAATGCCGTCTTTTGGCAAAACAGATTCGAAATCCACATATATAACATATGGGGGAGTTACAGTTTTGGACCAATCAGTGAATTTAATAAACTTATTTTATGGGAAAGTATATAAAGTTGTCCCTAACTGATTTCTCATACATAACATCTCATGCTTGTCCAAGGCTTCCTTATGTCTAAATCCGTTCAGACATCTATGTCACCATAATGATTGAATTCTTTCTATTGTTTTATTTCGACAATTCAATAACCTATTGAGTGATGTAATTCCTACATAATGATATTGTTCTCCTTTATTTAATAACAATAAATTAATAATTGTTCCTTCTGTAACTTTGGACCTATGAATTATATTTAAAAACGGATGTTTTAAAACAAAGTTGTCGTGTTCGGGTTTAGCTGTTTCGTCATAGCTAAATATATTAATTATTAGTCCTTCGTTATTTGACTCAAATTTTCGAATACCATTCAATTTCATGGGCATATCATTTGGGTCATAATTTAATTCATTTAGATACTTAGTGTAACTATAACTATCATTCCTATGACTACTAACAATCTCATCTTTTTTAAGTATCGACAATATGCTATAGATAAAACATAAATTATCACTATTTTTTACATTTATTATACAGTGTTTGTTAGCCAATTGTTTTGGTGTTTTTATATAACTTCAGTAGTGGGATACAGGCTCTCTAGCTCAGAGGCCCTCTAGCTCACATACCACTACTCAAACCCCTCAAAAAATTTTTTCGTGCTAAGTTTAAAAGTACAATTTTTTTTAGAACAAAGAAAATGACTCATTCAAGGTCATTGAAATAAAGACCATGACTCATCAAAAAAATTTCAAGGTCATTTAAAGAAAGACCATGACTCATTCAAGGTCATTCGATGAGTCATCATAATTTTTCAAGGTCATTCAAAAGTAGGTCAAGGTCATTCAAAAGTAGGTCAAGGTCATTCAAAATTTCTCAAGGTCATATTATTTTTAAAAATTTTTAAATTTTAATTTACTACTTATAAAAATAAGTAGTATATATTTTGTAAATTTATTTTATTATTATTATTAATATTTCTATTATTAATAATATTATTATTATTAATATTATTATTATTATTAAAATTATTATTATTATTATTATTATTTTTTATTATTATTATTACTTATAAATTTGTAAACTTTGTTCTATTTTATTATTATTTTTTATAAATATTATTATTTTTATTATTATTTTTTATAAATATTACTATTTTTATTATTATTTTTTATAAATATTATTATTTTTATTATTATTTTTTATAAATATTATTATTATTATTATTATTTTTTAAAATATTATTATTTTTCAAGGTCATTCAAAAGTAGGTCAAGGTTATTTAAAAGTAGGTCAAGGTCATTCAATAGTAGGTCAAGGTCACGGAATTTTTATTCATTTTTAAATTTTTAATTTACTACTTACTTTTATAAGTAGTATATATTTGTTAATTTTATTCTATTTTTATTATTATTACTAATATTATTATTATTATTAATATAATTATTATTAATATTAATATTTTTATTTTTATTATTATTATTATTATTAAAATTATTATTATTATTATTATTATTATTTTTTATTATTATTATTACTTATAAATTTGTAAATTTTGTTCTATTTTATTATTATTTTTTATAAATATTATTATTTTTATTATTATTTTTAATAAATATTACTATTTTTATTATTATTTTTTATAAATATTATTATTTTTATTATTATTTTTTATAAATATTAGTATTTTTATTATTATTTTTTATAAATATAATTATTTTTATTATTATTTTTTAAAATATTATTATTTTTATTATTATTTTTTATAAATATTATTATTTTTATTATTATTTTTAAAATATTATTATTTTTCAAGGTCATTCAAAAGTAGGTCAAGGTTATTTAAAAGTAGGTCAAGGTCATTCAATAGTAGGTCAAGGTCACGGAATTTTTATTCATTTTTAAATTTTTAATTTACTACTTACTTTTATAAGTAGTATATATTTGTTAATTTTATTCTATTTTTATTATTATTACTAATATTATTATTATTATTAATATAATTATTATTAATATTAATATTTTTATTTTTATTATTATTATTATTATTAATATTCTTATTATTAGTATTATTTTTATTATTATTATAAATATTATTATTATTATTGTTATTGTTACTACTATTATTATTATTAATATTTTTGTTATTCTTATTAATATTAATATTCATAGTATTATTTTTATTATTATTATTATAAATATTATTATTATTATTAATTTTATTATTATTATTATTATTATTATTATTATTATTTTTATTTTTATTATTATTATTATTATTATTATTATTATTATTATAATTTTCTCAAGGTCATTCAAAAGTAGGTCGAGGTCATTTAAAAGTGGGTCAAGGTCATTCAAAATTTTCTCAAGGTCATATAATTTTTAATCATTTTTCAATTATAATATGTCTACTTACTTTTATAAGTAGTATATATTTGTAAATTATTTTATTATTTTTATTATCATTATTATACTTATCGTTTTTACTATTATTATTTTTATTATTATTATTATTATTTTTATTAATATTATTACCAAAACAATAAAAAATAAAATTATTATTACCAACACTAACAAAACAAAACAAAAAATAAAATTCAAAACATTTATTTTCGAAAAAGTTGGTATTTCGAAGAATTTCTAACTGATTTTGACAGGCACCATTCCACATAGCGCTGGTATCGAAAATCGCAGCAGCTACAACCCAGAATACAAGGGTTTTCGGGTTCCATCTCCTTTGGTCTTCTGTCAAGCTTAATATCCCATAGAGCTTGATCAATTATGTTAAAAATCCATATGTTGGTGGTTGTATAGACCAAATCTGGAATTACTGATTCAGGCTGGTCTTTGACTATTGCTCTGAGTTGAGGATAGAAGAAGAATAACCTTTCCAGTAATACGGCCTGATATTTATCTGGAAACAAAGATATTAATATTAATAAATAATAAATAATAAATTTACCATAATTTTCGATCTCTTTTTTGCTTAATTTTGTGCTTGAAGTATTTTCCATTTTAAAAATGAAATAAAATGAATAAGCAATTTGTTTTAATCAATCATTAGCCAATCAGATATCGACCAATCCTGTGATTTCATTTTGTATATCACAAACAATATTTTTATACTCTAGATTTCGCACCCCTAATATAACTATTTTGCCACTAGCAAACACGTTAACACACATTGGGTTGTATTTTAAAAGCCTCAGTGCAGGAAATAATTCTGGTTCGAACATACAAAGACATTTTGTTGACATGTTGTATAGATTGATAGATTGTCCTATATCCATGGTAACTGTAATTGACTGTATTTTAAGATCCTTTATTCTATATTGTAATTTATTGACATCTAAAGGTTTCTTACATCCCATGATTCTGCATTTGCCGGATTATTTATTATAGGGTATTTTCCACTCCTATCTACAATTTGCTGGGGTTTACCATTTGGAAACGTCATTTTTGATACATCGAAAGTTCCTTTATAATTTATATTTGATAACATAATTAAACAATAAAGAAATATTAAGCTATATATATATGAGTTTTTAGGAAGAGTTCATTAAATCATATAATATAAACAAAAACCTATAATTATACAAATTAATAATGGAATTAAGAAATGATGGGGTATATCAAATCGTTGGCCCAAGTGGTAGTGGTAAAACTATGTTTGTGTGTAAATTACTGAAATCTAATTTATTTCAAACCAAATTCAACAAGATTTATTGGCATAAGGGTGCAGATGAAGAACATGGATTAACTCAAGATAATTTCTTTAAATTGAAAAACATGAAAATAGTAAAGGGTTTCGATAAAAACTGGTCAACTCGTTTAAGGAAAAGTGATGTCATCATTATTGATGATTTGTATCAGGAAGCTAATAAAGAAAAGGATTTTAATAATTTATTCACAAAAATCAGTAGACATGTTGGTGTTACTGTGATCTTTATTACTCAAAATCTATTTCATCAGGGTGGCGCACATCGAACAAGGAATTTAAATGTTCAATATTTAGTTATTTTCAAGAATCCTAGAGATGCAACAGTTATTGATTTTCTTGCTCGACAAGCATACCCTAATAATCGTAATTTTCTCATCAGTGCATTTCAAGATCCTACAAAATCACCACATGGATATATATTTCTTGATTTCACACAACAATGCAATGATGATTTACGGGTAAAAACAGATATTTTCAAAAAAGAAGGTGCCATGGTATATAAACAAAGTTGAAAACTTTAACATGTAAAAATGTTTATGAAATCCAGGCTTAAAAATATCCGAAAACTTAGATAAAGTATTAAAAAGAAGCGTGTTCCACCAAAAACCAGTTATACACCATCTAAAAAGCTAATAACTGATTACCCTGCAATGAATCTAATTTCGAAAAACATTATTAAAAAGAGTAAGAAAACAATTAAAATTGTAAAAAATCATAGGAGTTTCCCATATTTTAATGCATTGTTAAAGGCTTCGAGTATGAAAAGAATGTCTATTTTACAATCATTTCCAACTTTTGTTGTCGATGATTTACTCAAAATTCTATTAAAAGTAGTCAGAGGTAAAATTAAAATCAGTAATTCTAAAAAACTAGTACTGAATAAACATCGTAAGCCTTTGTTATCACTAGTAAATAATAAAAATCGTAAGCAAATGAGAAAAATCATATATAAACAAGGTGGTTTTATCGGAGCAATGTTGCCATTAGCATTATCATTATTATCACAATAAACGATGGGTCAATCATTACCTAATGTTAAATTAAAATTTAAATCATCTTGTTGTAATGGAGAAGATTTGGACGAACCCAGAAGACGAGGCAGGTTTCGGTGGAGTGGCAAAGTTAAAGAAAAGAGTCCCAAAGTCGAAAAAAGAAACGCACAAGTGGTTGTCAGATCAGCTTGCGTACAGTTTAAACAAACCGATGCGGAAAAGATTTCCAACGAGAGCTTATAAGACATTCGGTATTAATGATTTATGGCAAATGGATTTGATGGAGATGATACCGTATTCGAAAATTAACAAGGGTTATAAATATATTTTAACGTGTATCGATATTTTCAGTCGTTTTGCCCGCGGTCTACCAACAAAGACAAAATCTGCCGAGGAATTATCTAAAGCAATTAACTCAATGTTTAAAAATGAGCATCCAGACAATTTGCAAACCGATTTAGGTATTATTATTATTATTATTATTATTATTATTATTATTATTATTATTATTATTATTATTATTATTATTATTATTATTATAGGCAAGGAGTTTTACAATAGTAAAGTTAAGCAAATCCTGGATCGTCTGAAAATAAATCATTATTCTGTACATTCTCAATACAAAGCCGCACATGTTGAAAGATTTAACCGGACATTGAGGGATAGATTGAAGAAATATTTCGTGCATCAAGGTAATAAAATATGGATAAATGTATTACCGAAAATACTTGTTAGTTATAATAATTCATCACATAGAGGTCTGAATGGTTTGAGACCCGTAGATATCAGCTCGAAAACACGAGTACAGTCTAAAACAGTTGCTATTTCAAAACCAAAATATAAAGTTGGTGATCACGTTAGAATTAGTAAAATATCTGCTTCACCTTTCATCAAAAATTTCGATAGTAATTGGAGTGATGAGGTATTTCAAATTACTAAAATTAATACTAAACAGAGTCCTGTAATGTATGTTATTAAAGATAGTGATAACAATTTAATACAAGGTAAATTCTATGAACAGGAATTACAAGTTATTTCCAAACCTACAGTGTTCAGAATTCAGAAAATATTGAAAACTAAAATTGTGGGTAAGGATAAACAATACTATGTCAAATGGCATGGATATCAAAAACCCTCATGCATATCATCAAAAGACCTAGTAAAATGAGTTTCTATACAATTTTACCGAGTAATAGTTGCCCACTAATCCATCCGGAAAATCAAGCAAGTAAATTTATGGTTGATCTTCAAAATCCCATTTATTTACACGGAAATTGGGAAGTTGCTTTGCAAGACTTTACATTTGTGTACAATACATTCCCATTTTATATTCATTGTAAAATCGGATTCAAGAAACGCGTACCCAAAACCTGTAGTGGTATTTTCTCAATCAATAATTTTGAACGATATTGTCATATTCCGAATCAGATTTTAGATGAAAATTGTGGCATGTTTTTCAAAGATGGATTGAATGTTAGTTGTGATTATAGTCCATTTACAATAAAGTTTGAAAGTATTGAGGATGCCAAGCGAATGGGTTGTGATAAGCTTAGCATTGTTGTTCCTGGTACTGAATACCTAATACGTTTCAAAACATTTGATGAAAAAAGTGTAACAATCGAAAACATCAAAATGTCACTATCATATATTAATGAAGTTGAAGAGACATTTACATTTACTAATGATTTATATATTGAAACACTTGAAGAATTACATAAATATATTTCATTCAATTGTTTACATATATTTAAAACTATTGAATTTGTTAAAGATGGATTATGTAAATTCAGTCTGAATAATAACATTTGTGAAATTACATTTGATAAAAATTTGGCTAATACATTGGGATTAGATAAGCAAACATATAGGACAAGTGCTTTTGGTGTACGCAAACCAAAAATAATAAAACTTCATAGGCAAATGTTCATATATACTAACATCATCGATCCTATAATTGTTGGTGATTCTTTGGTTCCTCTATTGAAATCTGTTTGGGTTGATAAACATGACCAGGATGAAGTTGTCAATATAAATATCGATAATTCCATGTACTTACCGGTATCAACATCATGTATAAACAATATAGAAATAAATATTCGTGATGATA
Organism: Schmidtea mediterranea; assembly: GCA_022537955.1. Taxonomy (NCBI): domain Eukaryota; kingdom Metazoa; phylum Platyhelminthes; order Tricladida; family Dugesiidae; genus Schmidtea; species Schmidtea mediterranea. The sequence goes on from CM039681.1 coordinate 8,483,440, forward strand.
GCGGTAAATTTATTGAATTTAGTAAAGATACAAAAACTCATTTGACATTACATTTTCGTAAATTAGATGGCCAATAACGATATTATTAGTATGTATAGTGGTAGCCAAAGTGGTGGCGAATTACCATATTTTATTGGTAAACAGTATGGATCAGGATGGTTGAGAACAATTGGTAGATCTGCACTTCCTATTCTTAAACGCCTTGGTAGTTTTGGTATGAAAACTGCTAAAAAATTGATAATGAATGAGCAGAAAATATTGCCATCTCTGAAATCAAATGCATTATCCGAGTTAGGGAAAGTTCTACCTAGTGTTGCAGGTATGTTTCAAAAACCTGAAGCACCAGTTCAAAAACGTAAAAGACATCATAAACATATAAACAAACGAATGAAAGGACATGGAACTATATTTCAAAAATGATTTGTGGTAAATCTGAATTGTGTTTATTTGATAGACCATCTCCCCAAGCAGTAATTGAAATGGAGGCCTTTGAAGATGTATTCCCGATGAATTCTATTATGGATAGTAGAACTGATATTGAATTTTATATTAATGGTTCCCAAACTAAATATCTAGATTTGAATGATACATTGCTAACTGTTCAGATCAATGTTGTAGATAAAGATAGAAAACCATTGGGTGAACCTAGTGATGTAATACCAAACAATTTCTTGTTTCATACGCTTTTTAAAGATGCAGTTCTCGGATTTAATAATATCAAGATAGAGGGTGGTAACAGTTCATATATTCACAAAGCTCTAATAGAAACTATTATAAATTACAATATCGATACTAAAAATACATGTTTAACTCCTATGGGTTATGGTAGTGATGACGATAGAAAAAGTGGATTAAAGGTTCGAAATTATTTACCATGTGCTCATCATTACAACTCGATTTTATGGATCAACCGAAATATTTACTCCCAGGTGTTAATGTACACATTAGATTGTAAAGATCTGATTCGGCATTATCACTAACAAGTGCTACCACAACACCAATTCTTCAATTAGTTGATGCAAAATTATTGGTGAGAAGAGTTCGGGTTGAGCCCTCTGTATTAGCCGGTCATCAATTGGGGCTTAATTCTAAGCATGCAATATATCCATTGAAAACAAAGGAAATTGTTCAATTTCCTATTGCTAAAGGTTCAGCTTCTTTCTATAAGGAACAAATATTTGGAGATAGAAGAATGCCCAACTTTATATTGGTAACATTTCAAAGTGAATCTCAATATAATGGATCCTACTTAACATCGAGATCAATTTTCAAAAATTTTGGAGTAACATCGCTAACTTTATCGAAAAATAGTGATTATAGAGAAACATATACTCAAGATTTCGATAATGATAATTATTGTGTTACATATATGCAGAGTATAGTTAGAAATATGGGTTATTTGGATAAAAACCTTAATTGTGGTATAATTGAGGTAATCAGAGTCAATTACCTCAAAATGGAAATTTACGATTAGATATAAAGTTTGCTAAAGCTACATCTGAACCGGTACATGTTGTAATATATGGAGTATTTGAAAATGAGGTTCAAATAACTGCAAACAGAACTGTATTGGTTTGAACAGAGTTCAAACATTATTGGTTTGAACGAACATTGTTGGTTTGAAAATGTTGGTATAAATGTATAGATAATTTATGATAATTTGTCATGGAGTAAGTTTTTAAATGTATTATTAATATTATTGATGTAGTTCTGTTCAGGTCTATCGAATTGGAAAACAAATACTAGGACATAAATTTTTAGGGGTTTTTCCTCTTGATAAAATTCCATATTTACGTGATAATCAAGCCATAATCGTCAATACTCAATCATCTCTCTCGGTGGAGAACATTGGTTAGCAATATATATGAAACCTAGCAAGATATTAGTATTTGATCCTATGGGTTTCTATTATCCGGCTTTAATGGTTTCAAAACTTCAAACAATGGGTAAACCTATTGTATATAATAAAACTATGTATCAAAAACCATGGACCTTAACATGTGGTCAACATTGTTTAGCTTGGTTATTATCCAAGAGATTTGATGATTAATAAATGTATTAATGTTTATTGTTATGTTTTAACTATTAATATTTTTATTTATTATTATTTTATTATTATTATTATTATATATTATATATTATTATTATTATTATTATTATTATATATTATTATTATTTTTTATTATTATAAATATTATTATTATTATTATGTGTTTAATTAAAGATAAGCTAATGTATCATCACAAAGACAGTGCATGATAAGTGCGTGATCACAAAGACATTGCATGATCATCACATGATAAGTGCATGCATACACAAAATTGAATAAAGAAAACACATGCAAACTCAATGTATGTGATATACAAAGAACACATGCCTACACACTCAAAACAGAATAAAGAAAACACATACAAACAAAAGTATGTATGTGATTTACAAAGAACACATGCCTACACAGAATAGGCTGCATGCGTAAAAATCTCTCACCTATATGTGTGTATTGCTAAAATGTGATTGGCTAAATCCTGAAAATATTATTCTCTTTATAAACATTGACAATTTCCAAAGTTGTCACAATTAACTCAAATTTATCAATTTTCAAATATTCACTCGTGCGATTTCAAAAATTTTAAAATGGAGAATTCAAGAATTTTACGACAATTGTTGGACGAAGAAAATGGTAAATTATTTTTTTTTAATTTATTTTATTATTCTATTTTTCTAGATTGGTTTAATATAACCGAACTTCAAAATCAAATTGACGGTGTTAACGAATTTGTTCCTGGTAATTTTTAATTTTATTATTATTTATTTTAATATAATTTTAGAAAATGTTTCAAATGATGAAATTATTTTAATAGAAGATAGCGATGATTCCGATATTGGTAAATTTATTTATTTAATTATTATTATTAATGTTTTTCAGAAATTATTAGTGAGGATATCAATGAACATATTCATTCAGCAGCGTCAGTAGATTTGGACGAAACATTTATTGATAATGCCCTCGTTTCTGGGGAAGACAAGATTTCTATGTATGTTGACGTTTCTGTGGGAGATGAGATTTCGTTTAAAAAATGTAGGATTTTTATTATTTTTAATATTTTTAATGATCATTATTATTTTTAATTTATTATTAATTTATAAGAATATTTTAATGAGTATAAGTTAATAATATGTAAAGTATTATATTATAATACTTTAAATATTATTAATTTATAATAGAAATATCTGATTTGAAATATGAATAGAAATATTTGATTTGTAATCAGAATATTAATTTTATAATAGAAATATTTGATTTGTAATCAGAATATTAATTTATAATAGAAATATGTGATTTATTTTTATAATAGAAATATGTGATTTATTTTTATAATAGAAATATGTGATTTATTTTTATAATAGAAATATATGATTTATTTTTATAATAGAAATATATGATTTATAATATGAATATTAATTTATAATAGAAATATTTGATTTATTTTTATAATAGAAATATATGATTTATAATATGAATATTAATTTATAATAGAAATATTTGATTTATAATCAGAATATTAATTTTATAATAGAAATATGTGATTTATAATACGATTATTAATTTTTATAAATTATTTTACAGTATGTTATTCAAACATGTGATTTATAATAGAAATAAATGATTTATTTTTATAATAGAAATATGTGATTTATTTTTTATAATAGAAATATATGATTTATAATATGAAAATGAATATGTGATTTATAATACGATTATTAATTTTTATAAATTATTTTACGAAATGTTATTCAAACATGTGATTTATAATAGAAATAAATGATTTATAATACGAATTGAAATTTTTTAAAATATTTACATAATTATCATTATTTATATATTATTATTTGATTCATATATGATTTAAATAATAATAAACATTTGATAATAATTATATATTTATCAGGTCGTTTGTATAAAACTATTGCCAATCTGGAATTGGTCATAACTCGAAATGCCATACGACTATGGAAAGTTACTATGGTCATAGATTCTATGGCATCGACTTTTTTATTTGCCCTAAATGCGATACAGCCCAAGACATTGAATAGCTAGAGTTTTATAAGAAACACTCTAGTCATTTAAATCAATTTAAAATTAATAAAAAGGCATTATTTCAAATGATTAATGCGAAAAATGTTAGTAATAATAATAATAACACAAACAATACAAAGATTACTAAAAACAATAATACAACTGTTACTAAAAAATCAAAAAGACCTGCAGATAAAATCGTGTCGTGTATCCCTGCTAAAATTAAAAAAATAGAAATCATCATTAGTGATGACGAAACTGAATATAATCAAATAAGGGGTTCTGTAAATATTGAAATAAACGATGAACCTGAAATAGAGATTGACTTAAGAGGTTCCCGTAAAAATATTCGATTTGATTTAGAAAATCAAAATCTTGTTCAAATCGCCCTAACTGATAAACTTGTAAATAAATTACAAATCGAAATAAAGAAAATGGGATCTGTAAAAGTTCAGTTTACAGCTCTCATTCAATTTGAAAAAGATGGGGAAATAAAAGATAATTTCTTTTCGAATAGCGCGTGTGTCTTTTCCGATAGTTTTCTTGCTGATGGTGTGAGTCGGTTAAATGAGAAAATCGAAAAATTCACATATTTAGGAAGTGGGTGGCGCGTAGTTAAGATTCTCGAAATCGATTTTATTTTAACCACGTATTATCCTGTAAGTCGATTAGCCGGACATAGTTTTATCCCTACGCCTGAATCTCTAGTAGGTAAAAAGGCTATTGTAAACGTTAAAAACACAGATCATTCGTGTTTTATATATAGTGTCTTATCGATTTAAAGCGTGATATAGTTTTAAAGAATAGGGAGCGTGTTTCTTCTTACACTACTTTTATGGATGAATTGAATTATGATTCAATTACAGATTGTCCAATGAGACTCTGTAACATACCCAAATTTGAGAGAAATAATAGCGATTTAAATTTGGCCATCAATGTCTTTGAATATAACAACACCCCTTCTAAACAATTGAATGACATTGATTATGTACCTCATCATCCTCACCTTGTCTTAATTCATCGAACAAAGATTATCGGTGGTAACCCGATTAATCTTTTATTATTACAAGACGGTGATAATTTTCATTATACCGCAATTTTTAATTTAAATAGACTGTTGAATTGTCGTTCGAGTAGTGAATGTAACACCAGAATTCACGTAAAATGGTGTCCCCATTGTTTAAACGGTTTTTATTATGATAAAACCTTTAAGGCACATGTTGATTTGTGCGCTAAAAATCAAATAGGAACAACCCTATACACGCTCCCTGAAAATAAAAACTTAATATTTAAAAATTATTCTAAAATGATTACCCCACCATTCGTAATTTATGCGGATTTTGAGGCTGTTTTGCCTAAAGATGTAAAACATCATCAAATACACATGCCGATATCAGCAGGCTTATTATTAATAAATAATTTAACAAATACTACACAATATTTCAGTTTTATAGGCTTGGAATGTGTATTGGAATTTTTAAAGAAGGTAGAGGAAATTGCTGTCACAATTGTCCTACCATATTATGAAAATCATGGTAAAAAACCTATGAATAATCTTACTTCTAATGAGCAACAGCAGTTCATCGCATGTAGAACTTGCTATCTTTGTAAAAAACTTATTAGAAATAAGGTTAAGGACCATGATCATTTTACAGGTCAGTATCTTGGTGCTGCCTGTCGTAACTGTAATATAAATAGGAAAATAAGCAAACAGTTACCTATCGTCTTTCATAATTTGAGAGGATATGACCTTCATCATATTTTAAAGTATGGATTGAATGAATTCCCGTCTTGGAAATTAAATATCATTCCTACAACAACTGAGAAATTCATATCTTTGATTGTAAATATTAAGAAATTAGCTGTTAGATTTATAGATAGTATGCAATTTGTAAATTGCTCTTTAGCCAAGGCTGTAAAAACTCTTACTGATCTATCTCTAACTTGTTCTGCTTTTGATGGTCTTATTGTTAAGGCAAAGGGTATCTTTCCTTATGATTTTGCAGTATCACTAGAGGTCCTTGAATCGACTTATGAACTACCTCCAAAATGGGATTCTGTATCTGATGATGAATATGCTACCGCCCAACTAATTTGGTCACAGCAAAATTGCACTACAATGTTACACTACATGTTAATTTACCTAAAATTAGACGTATTCCTCCTTGCAGACTATTTTCAGCAATTTCGCGCAAAGGCTATTGCTTACAATGGTTTAGAACCTCTGAATTTTTATGGAATTCCTGGAATGTCATGGGCGTCCGCTCTCATGACATTAAAGGAACCCATAGAACTTTTGCAGGACATGGAAATGTTTAATTTCTATGAGGGTGGAATACGGGGTGGGTTAACATTTGTTAAGAAACATCATGTTGAAAGTTCTGAAGATACAGAACTCTTGTATATCGACATTAATAATTTATATGGTTGGGCACTTAGCCAAAACCTTCCGTATGGTGATTTTGTTTGGGTGCATGATAATCTGAATGATGTGCTGAGTGAATGTGTGAATGCGAATATTGAATTCCTTCCGTATGGTTATACAATAGAAGTTGACATCAATATCCCTGAGCGTGTGCATCAGTATTTGAATGACTTTCCGCTTGCTCCTGAAAAAATGTGCCTGCCCAATTCAAAAGTTGAGAAGTTAATGCTCACGCATTACAGTAAGAAGAACCATGTTCTTCACTGGAGACTTCTCAAGCTGTATATAGAATTGGGTGCAGAAGTTGAGTGTATTCATAGGGCAATTAAATTTAAACAATCACCTATTTTTAAAGAATATATACAAAGAAATACAGATTTACGCTCAAACACAAAGTGCGAGCTTTATAGAGATTTGTATAAATTATTTAATAATAGCCTATATGGGAATTCCGTTGAGAATTTGAAAAAACGGATGAATTTGAGGCTATGCAATTCAGCTGAAAAGATGATTGTATATGCCTCAAAACCGACTTTCAAAAAGTCCATTAAAATAGTGGATGATTTGATTGCTGCTCATCTGAACAAAGATTCTATATGTTTAGACAGGCCTAGCTACATTGGCCAATCAGTACTAGACCTGTCTAAGCTGCGGATGTACCAATTACAATATAATGAATTGGCAAAATATCGATC